>JAJHUR010140561.1:60267-78310 GCA_027495735.1 Lutjanus campechanus | reverse complement strand
AAAGAAGAAGAAGCACAAGACTTTCTTCTATAGTCTACATTTTCCTCTTACACATTCATCCACAGCAAATTATGTTCTTACAAATCAATCAACACCTACTAGTGGCAGGAGAGGCAAGAAAAAGCAGATGAAGAATCGCCTCCTTAGTGCTCATATCAAAGAAAGGACTGTGGAAAAGCATCTCAGGGCTGACTATTTACAACAGTCTGAGTTTCAGCCACTCGAGATATAATTAGCTTCACCATCGCGCTGAAGCACAACACAATAATGCGGTAACCTAGATAAGTTTTAGTTCAGGGAGATTTCAACGCTCTGCAGACAAGGTAATATGCCTCAATTTATCTGCGTATAAATGTATTGTAGATTTTATGTATTTTATGCCGTTCTGTCTAATGTTCTACCTATATATCTATCCCGTCACTCTCTCCATTATTTGATGTGGCAGTAGTGGGAAAAAATTATCAAATGAAGTTCTCTATTGGTATTGGATAGGGTTGCAAATTTTGTTTATTTTCCTTAACAGATAGTTGAAAACAATCAATTAATCAGTTGTTAATCAATAAGCTGCAAAACACATTTTTTCCCATTTTGCTTTTTTTCTATTTCTTTCTGCTTTTTTTCTCATCTTAAGCTTTAATTTCCTTAGTCAACAAATGACTCCACCAGACAAAACAATGTCATATAAGGCAAAATTACTGTCATTTCTAGACTATCAATTAATTACTGATTAATACATTTTTAATCAGGTAAATTGTTAATGACGATTAATTGATTAATCATTAACATCTCTAGTATGGGTATCACTTTATAGGCACTGGTATTGCTAATGGTGTCATATTTAAAAAAAAAAAACAGCTATACCAAAGATATCCGAGATCTTAACCCTGGTTAAATAAATTGAATAAAACAAGATAAGTACAACTGAGCAGCTCTGGCTCCGTGTTGAGGGAGTTTCTCGCCTGTGTCTACACCCACCAGACAAAAACCCCAATGCCACCCACAGTATTGGGAATTCAGTTTCATCACAAAGACTGCGCAGTCTTCGCCTTATTGGGGACCTTAATCTGCTTTGTTTGTGCATGGACGGGGGACAAAGATTCTATTAAAGAGATTAAATTGTTTCCATAGCCAACTGAAGCATCAAAGGCCAATCAAATTGCAGCCCCTTACTTGAGTGGGTTTCACTAAAGTCACTTATTTGTCCATTTCATCATGCTAATGGCAGAAGCCATCATCCCATTATAGCTCCACAGCTGAGCGAGGTTAAACAAATGCAGTTTGTTTGAGGTCGCACTACCTCAGGTCTCACTGCTCCCCCCTGTACATCACAACAAATCATCAGCTTGTCTATAACTACTCTATATAAGCAACCCTCTGAACCCTGCTGCATTAACCACCTCTTCACTCACTGGCGCTCGAGATATGAGCGTCCTCTTTTCAGTCTCGTCTTGTTCTCCTTTTATTGGAAATTTCTTCTCATGCAGCACCCTGTTATGAAAATAAAATCCAATCTAACTTCTCAGGTCAACCTAAAATCGCTTTGCTCTTCTGGGGAGTTTGTTACACAGTATGAAATGTCAAGCATCTGACTGAATATTCTCATTCTGCAATGGCTCGTTACCCTAATAACGGTCTTAAATGGCCAACTGATGAAATAAAATCCTTCGGTATACAGAACCTTCTCCTAACAAAGTCTGCAATAAACAGTGTTGGGTTCATTTTGTCATAAATGAGCCCAAATGGGTTCTGCTTTTGGAAAACTGATGGAGTTCATTAGTACTCATTGTTTGCAGGGTAGTTACATCAAACACTGGCTTGTAAGCTGTAAGACCTTTCAAAATAATAACTCCATCATGCCTAATAGACTCATATCTCCCAGACATTTCACATAAAGCTTACCGTTCATCATAGCCAACAGAACCTAGCCTCGTTTCTATTACCATTCCGCTGAACGAAGGTCTTTGTCTATAATGAGTCCACATTCCCTAAGCCCTACAGTAACCACACAATCACTTGTGTCAACAGAAGGGAAATCCATTTCATCAGGACATCCAGTCAGTGCTTCATTACCATACACGAGGGCAACAACTGTGCAGCCACGTAGCCCCTGAGAGCTGCTGCTGATTGCTGGAGTTCAGTGCATTTGCCGAGACGGTATTTTCATTATGACCGTACAATAGATAAGAACGTGTTCAATTAAAACACCATCACAGGTCAGTTCATCAGAATGACACATAACCACTTCTCCAACACCATAACTTGCAACTGTGTGTTTCAGAGCTATGTAAAGACAATACTAATTGCTGTGACACAGAGAGAGTAAAGCCCCCTTTACATTAGACAAAAAACCCACTAAAGCCCACTAACATCTGGCTTTTGTCTTCAGTAGGAAAGGGTATTTGTTCCCAGGTCAAATGACTCTGCAGCAGTCACAGGTATTTATTGACTCCAGCTACGATCAGCAGTGATGGACAGCTGGGTGGACAAGCTGATTTTCATCCCTCTTTTGGCAGAGGCAATGAAGGCTTGTTCCCTCCATCGATATCCATCTCCATCTTTTGCTCCTTTTTCATACACATGTGCTGCTTGGCAAGACTCATTTGACAGCACAGCAGAGTTCGCATCCACTTGAATGTATGTATTTGACCAATGATGAGCTTGTCTTAAGTCAAGTGGCTCTAAAACAGTGGATAAACATTTTATTGCATATAAATTCTTTGCAAAAAAAATAGTTATTTTGTTATCTAAAAGCTTTTATTATGAAGCAATAAAATCAGGAGACAGGTTTTTTATCAGCAGCAACTTAACACAAATCCTTTCAGTTGAAAACGCACATGAAACAGTCAAATAAAGCTGATACCTGAAAGTATAAACAGCGACACAGGAGAAAAACTAACTTTAAACCACAGAGATTCAATCATAATCTACAAAAGTACTGAGAGCAGAAAACACGGTGACTTTTAAAAACATCTTTCTGTCTGCACATGTGTTTAATCTCAGTTTTCCAGCCCACATCAGGAAAAGAGAGAAAGGCAAACTCGTCTACCGCCAATGGGAAAAGACTCAATCACCTGTTTTTAGCGGGTTTAGCGTTCAGTGTAAAAATCACATGAGAGGATTCCTCAATTTCTGTAACTCATCAAACTCTCATCTCTCTGTCAGTAATCAGGAACTTCATAAGACGTGATAAGATCAAGAATTGTTTAGTTCCCATTAGGACTGGGTATCCGTTACTTCGGTTGATACTGAGAAGGTATTCGGTACCAAGTAGTATTGAAACTTCCCCAGTTAGACGATACCTTCATTTGATCCTTTTCCTAACCAGATTGAGGAAAAAAAACAACAACTGTTTGACTCAAGGGCAGTGCCTTTGATGGAGTTGGCAGTTCAGTACTATGCTTCCATTCACAGGATGGGTATCAAATGAAGTAGGGAAAAAAGGTATCAAATGAACAATTCAATTATTAGTAATTAGTAAGTATTCACTGGTATTGCTCTGGTATTGTAAATTTTTAAGAAATACCCAGCCCTAGTTCCCATAAACATGACCGTGTAAAAAACACCTATTCTCGGCATCTTTTCCTTGGGACAGTCTGATTTCTATTAGCAAGCATTCAACAGCGCTTTTTAAGGTCAGGACCATTACAGTGATTGTCAACTACCTTTAAAAGCATTATAACAAATTTTCTTCCCACTAGCTTTTGTATTTTTGCAAGGTCTCAAAAGTCATGTTCTTTTGACTTCATACCTTATTTGTTTTAATGTAGGAAAGGCCACTGTTATGAACCAGGTTCATTATAGAAGATGGAAAAGTTTGCTCTGATAGTACCTTGGGGTGATTTTCTACGATAATGTGTATGTTTTCTGGTTCACTGCTGCTAGTGCTCCCATAAAACATAATTTGGGTATAAACAGTCTAAAAATATTCTGTGTCCATAGACATTTCTGGCACAATGAGCATCACATTTTAACAGATTGCTGATGGCTGTCTGACATCATATTATGTCTTGCAGCAGACACCAACAGTATGTTGAATTTAATATTTATTTTAAGGTCCTATTAAAAGAAGCTACATAGTTGAACTTTTAGGAGGCTAAAAAATGTAAAGGATTGCTCATGTTTAAAAATGCAACCATTATTTTGGCAGCATATGGCATCAGAGAATAAAGAAAGCAAAAAATACAAATATTACTTTTAAAACAATGATTATTTTTTCCTTCCTGTTCTTTATACATAACAAACATACAAGACTATTAATTTCAATAAGCATTTAGACATACAGTATATGATTTACAATATACATTATAAAAAAATGTCTTCAGAAATAAAGGTCTAACTTGATTGATTTCTTTAAATGGATTGCCCTTAAGACACAAAAAAGTGGCAGTACAAATAGTAGTAGTTTTAGCTCAGACATGCCACTGTTTAGGTTAGACTTTTTGTCCTGAAGATACACTTGAAAATAATCTTATTGATATTAAAGCAGCTGTTTAAATGGGTGCTCCTTGTTTAATGGTGTTTTACTGTATTGTAGTTTGTGTCTTGTATTGTTCTCTATTACTGTTGAGTTTGTGTTTTTTGTATAGTCTCTTGTATATTTATTAATGAGCTTTATGTATTTTAAAAAGGCCCATCTCGGGACCTACACTGCAGATTATCAGCTATAAATGCTGTGGTGTGTGGCATTGTTTTATGATACATACCTTCCCCTTCACAAATAGGCACTGGATAAATGAAGAAGGTAAATATCCAGACTCTCTCAGCACATCTGCTTATAACAAGCATGAAAGCAGCAACTGATATATGAGTCAGCCTGCAGGTGACAGCTGATAACCTGCGCTCCATCAATATCCATAATCACAGCCTGACTAAATAAGCTTTGCAGTTTAAACAACAAAATTACTTGTATCAAAAAAGATAATACTTTGGATAAATGATCAGCTGTTAAAGTCCTTGATTAAGTCTTAAAAATAATGAGAGAAAAGACTGCTGCCAACTGAACATTTTTGCTCAATTTAGATTTATGAGAGAGATAAATCTTGGATTTGAGAATATAAATACATTGGTATGATTCTCCCCAATTAACCACATCAACTGAAGGCTTTTGAGCATCATAATTGTGACACTGCTGAAATGTTAAGCACTGTACATGTATTTCCAGCTAACTCTCTTATAAAGTTCTTTGAGAGAAATATTTTTGAAGTTTGGGAATGAAATGGCATCTCCTCTAATATTTACTTCCTAATTTCTTAGTTAGAAGCAAACCTTGTAAAACTTTAAATGTAGAAGAAAAACATCAGCTATTTCAACATGCATTCAAAGTGGCAAGTTGAGAGCTGTTGTTATGAACACTGCCTCTCCTTCCTCAGCTTTGAGAGAAACTTGCACATGCTCAGAAATATTGAATGAACTGCCCTGGGTTATAAGAATTGTATTCTCATTTAAAGCTACTCTGCAAACATCGCAGTCTTTCATTTCAGTCACTTATAGGACCCTCTTATATGGAGTGATTTTTCTGTTTAGCAAACAGAGAAATAATGGCCAGGACACACTTTTATATCCCCATTAAGTGCTTATGTTTTAGGCAGAATTTTGACAGAGACTTAGTCACAGTAACGCTGCATTAGATAGTGCTGTAACACAACTACTATTCTGGATGGTAGGAATTTATTTTAACAACTGCATCCCCTCTGAAGAAAACGGACTGTGGAGGACTGTGAAGCTGGAGTATTAAATTATCAAATGGAGTGTCTGATGAAAGAAAATGACATCCCTCAAAGAAAATACCCTTGCCAAAATGTGTGCTTTATATTCCTTTACTTACTTGTAACATTATGTTGCTCATTATCTACACCATTACCATTACCTAGCCATTATACATAGGAAGCCATTATAGAAAAACTCGCCACTGCAGGCCTGTAACCAAGTAGCTCATCAGTATTTCTGCTAAGGTGCACAGTTTTCTGGGCTCTCTGTGTACACAGCTTGCATTTGTTTGTCTCCGCAAAGCTTTACAGTATGCGCAGGACTAGAGATTAACTGAAACAAACTGAAACTAAAATGAGGGAACTGAGGAAAACACGGGGGAAACAGAAGCAGGGAGAATGAACTGGTGTTCAAAGAGGGGTATTGTGAAGGCCAGTGAATCGCCTGCTGGCGACCATGCAGGGCACGCTGCCTGGGGATTGTGCAGAGAAACAGTCAGCAGTCAGGGGTTGATTTCTCCAACCCTCTCCTTTCACCCGTGCTTCACTCTGCCAGTAAAGAGTCTCACCCAGCATCTCCCTACATTCTCTTACAGATGAAAGAACTCAGCCCCTCTTTTGTGCACACAACTACACAACTGCAAACGTGCTGCCTCTACGCATCTCCACCACAGCTAAAACAGAAGTGCACAGCCTCATTCTTACTTCCTCTATGCTTATACAGTGTAACATCTGAAACCTTGTACCGGGCTCCAAAATCAGCATCTCTTCTGTTTTTAAACCATTTCATTTTGTTCCAAAATGTTGTTTCAATTTCCAAAAGCAGCACAATATTGGACATTTTTCAAGGCAATTGGAGCAGCAGAAATCTGTAAGATGCCTTGGAATTTCCAGTTGTCACCTCAAACAGCTCTAAAGAAACATCTGTGAAGGGGAAGCAGAAAAAAGAGATTTATCCATCTGAAATGCAGAAGCAGCCCAGTCATCCCACTTCTCAAACTTACCCTGCTATCAGAGAAATCTGTGATACTTAGGTAGAGCCACAGTGCCCCCTACAGGTCAACAGATATACAGACTATATGGGCACTGGATCCATTCATCTGTTTGTCTGCCTGCTGTTACCTGTTAAATGAAAGTGTTACCTGCTTTATTCTGCTGCAAACATTTTATTCATCTACCCTTTCCACACACACACAGACAGGCCTTCTCAAAGTATCGACTCAGACAGCATTTATGTTGTATTTTTTCTATGACCATCCTTGAACCAAAAATGATAAACCTATTGAGTAAAATTTCATTCACTAATAGAAATAATGCATATATTTGTTTTATACTACTTATTTTCCAGTCCATGTTCTATAAATGACCTTTATGGTGATTGCCGTTATCCAAGATTCTCACCTCACTTGTGTGAGACAAAGTAAAAGAGAAACAGAAGGTGATGAGAGACTCTTTCCCGTCTGAATACCTTCTCAATTACTAACAAGCCTGATGGATGAGATCTGGCGTTTGTGCAGCATAAGGCAGGGTGTTTTGAAATGTTTTTTTCAGTACAGGGAGGGCGGGGGGTGGAACAGACGCAAGAGGAAGCGAGTAGGAAGAAAAACAGGGATACAAACAACGTCTTTCTGACCTTGATAGCGATAACTTGAGTTCTCTGTCCGCAGGGTGACAAGTGAGGACCTGACCTGAATGACGGACCACTTTGTGAGCACCGGCAACTGTCTCGAAAGACACAGCATCAGTTTCATGGCCTAAACATCACTTTGAGTGTGTGTGTGGTGTTTGTGTTTTCAAGTGTTAGTGTTTAAGAGGGAGAAGAAGGTGTGGGCTCGGCCACCAAATGTGTGACTGGGAAGGAAGGGGAGGCACATTTTCCCCAACACTCAATACGGTCATAGACCATTAGCAGTCCAAGCAATGGGAGACATTTCTCTAAGTGCCGGCCGGATACACACTGACAGCACAGATTCCCATGATTACTTTCCATTAGCCACACCTCGTGAAAAATTATTTCTATCTGGCCATGTTGGCACCTTGTGGGCCACGGAGATTAGGTAAACAACGTTGACGTTGACCAAACACTGAGGCAGGCTGCGAAGGCTGCTCACAATCTGGATACCGGGAGGAGAGAAATCAAGCTGAAATCAGAAGGAGGGGAAGCTCACCAGCTGGTTTGTCACCTCGGTTCACATTTACACCCTGATGGCAGGGAAAACCCTGTCCTTGTGCTGTATCTCTCTCAGAGCTGATACGATTAACTGGACCTTTTAGTGCAGGACCCAATGCAACCCACTCACCGGAGTCATTTCACTGTTCAACAGAGCAGCAAGTTCTCTCAGCCAGAGGCATTGATTTTCATTCTTGGTGCGACAGTGCAACAATCACAAGTTTGCACAAGAAGTTACCAGTCGTCTGCCATGGTTTTTTAATGTACTGTGTGCATTTGTGTCTTTGTGTAACTATCATTGTGTACTTGCATGTATGTATACACACGTGGCAGCACAGTGAAAGAGAGAATAGAGAGCGAGAGACCCTGATTTGCAGACATATTGCTGGGAGCATGGCTGCATCACTCAGGGAGGTTATGGCACAGGGTGTGAATCTGCAGAGAGACAGATAAACCCATCGAGCCAGACTCTCCAGGGGCTGTGTGTGTTGTGCAGCACATCCATGGCCTGACAGAAAATCTAATGAAGAGTCTATGCTGACAAGATCCCGGAACAGTAGAAAGCAAAACCAAAAGCCATAGGCTTTATCAATCATTAAGGGAAATGGAAAAGTAAAAAGTGAATTGTAAATCTGACACCGTTCTTTGGCTTTTCATGCCACAGACAATCTGTGCTGTTCAGACAATATACTCAGTAACAAATAAAAAAAAAAAAACGTCTCCATTCCATAACAGTGCAATGTAATATCCCAAAAACATTTTAGACAGATGCAATAAAAGAAAGATTTGGACAGCAAATACATTTTCACAAGAGAGTATTGGCTTTCACAAAGTATAAAAGGCGAATGTGTTGTCATATACCACAACTAGACCTTTAAAAGAACTCTAAAGTTGGGAAGCGTGACAATGAAAAGTCTGTCTGTTTAGAGTCTGTCTATATACCAAGAGCTCAGCGAGAGAATAAAAATGCCACATCTACTTTTCATTCTGGAAAGCCTTCTGCTTTGCAGGCTAAAATATTACCAGAGCACTCAGAGAGTCATTCCCTAATAAATAAGGCAGTGCTCTCCATTAAGGCTTGTGACTCAGAGAAGCATATAATATTCTCTGGACATTACACACCATTATCCTGCACTGTTGCTGTGCTGCCACAACTACTGAGGTTTTCAATAAGCAGAAAAGGATGAACCACTACCACCACGTACTTTCCTCACTCTTAAAAGAAAAGTAACCCTCAGAGACACAAGACGAGTTCCTGTCCTACAATTAAAAATCTACCATGTTGCTAATGCTGCATTCCAGATAACTCGGAACCCCAAAATTTACAACTTCCTACTAGAAAAAGTAAAATTGAACGCATCTACCCTGATTTCATGCAAAAGCAACTGTCACACAACAATGGCAGCACCCATGAAGGCCTTTTCGACCAACATGAAACTGGCCCAGATCCCCCTAATTTTGAACCGTTTGAAGCGTCAGCATTTCCACCAAAAATGAAATTGTTCAGAACCCAAGAAGGGGTTTTCTAACTGGAAACAAAAAATATCAGGTTTTCCTTGGCAACCAAAGTGAGCATGTCAGAATATACAGGTTGCTGTGCATCGTACAGCGCCCTCTGTTGATGATGATCCTTAATTACAATGCTTCAGTTAAAAACTGGTGGAAACAGGCTGATTCGCTACTTAGCCTCAAAGTTCCAAGAATCGTACACAGAGCGGGTTCAAGAACCAGCCCTAATTTGCAGGAAAAGGGCTTAATGGTAAACTAAACAATGGTAGATAACTAAAAGGCAAAGTAAACTATATTTGTCTGAAATTAATTAAATAATGCATAGTACTATAAGTTGTCATAAGGAACTCTTTTGATTTTCGTTTTGGTTTTTTGTATTGTTTGGTGGTGGTTGTTTTTGTTTTGTCTTTTTGTGAAGTGCTTTTATATTGTCCTGTCCTGTTGTCCTGGTACTTTATCTATATTTAATCAAGGATATCAATGGTGTCTAGGCCATTTTCTTTTTGTTTTGCATGTCCTACTGCTCTGCTTGGTTAATAAAAAACAGACAAAGTTACAGTTTGTCAGGAAAAGAAGCTGTGCAATGGTTGAATGCGTCTTTCAAAATATAGCAATAAAAAAAAATAATACACAGTACTAACTATTCAGCATTTAAGTTGGTATTAAAATATGTAACCACTGTTATTAGGATGCAGGATGGTCCTCCTGTTTTGTTTATATATGCAAGGAGGCTGCACGGCTGACAGTTCCATTGTGTGTGCACTTGCCAAAAAAATTTGTCACAGCCTGCTATGTTTATTCTTCACTTTTGGCGTCGTGCACATGGAACAGAAGTTGGAAATCTCGACTGGAAAATCCCGACCTTTGACTTTGACTGGAACACAGCAATAAGCGGGCGGGGGGGGGGGGTGCAGGTTGCTTGTAGCTGCTGTTTTTCCACAACAACATGAATAATGTTGAATGATTCGAATTCTGGAGTTTTTCCATTTTATGTCTTTTTATTCAAATATCACCTGAAATAACAAATAACAAAAGCAATGTCATGTCCTGGTTTCATTTACACTAATAATGAAATACTGTGAAAATAACTTTGGTTCAAGAGTCTTTTCAATAATATTAAATAAGTAGACATACAATGATACAAAAGTGATCATGATATAATAATACCACAATCAAAAGTTCACAATGCAATATTCATAAAATATTAAAAATATTTAAAAAAAAACAAAAAACAAAGAAAATGTCCCTTATTAAATAATAAATTTGATGTGTGCAGCATTTTTGGTTCATATAAAATTGTATTTTTTCCTTTTAACATAAAATGCTTCTGCTTTCCTCCATCAGTAAAATAAAAGAAAAAGCAGCCAGCCAAGAACTGAGCATGTGAATTCTCTCTGGCGAAAAATACTTGAATTATGTATGTACAGTTACAAAACAAAAATAATGTGGCTGTCAGTATTAGTCCTTTTAAAAAATAAAATAAACATAATAAAATAAATAATTAATTATGTTAATATTGCAATAGATATCATCACACTAGTACAGTATAGAGACTTTTTTTATTGTAGTATCGTAATATTCAATATATTGTTATATCCCTAAAAATAAGGGGTTTTGAAACTAGTTTTGTTTTCTTTAATTTTCACCTGGTCAGGATTTAATCTAAACCTTATGATGACTGGCATTACCCAAAAACAGTTTCACCTCTACGTGACGTACATCTTGCTCTGAGTACACAAAAATATTGTATTCCATTCAGTATAGACCAGGTCATGTAGCCTTTTTGCACTGTACATTATGCATGAATGATAATGAAGGTAAACAATGTGCCAAGCAACCCCACAGGCAAACAATGTTTGACTTTTATAAGTTTTTTTAATATGCAGTAGACTCAATCTTCCCGGGATCATAGTATTCTGCCCTCTGAGGGTCACCGCTCTCATCAAACCTGTGATGACTGCAGTACGAGCAGCTCCATACAACTGAATACCAATTGCTTTTCTCGCACTCATCCCAACCCCTTCAGGTTCTTTATAGCGTTCATAACCAGATTCCCTGTGCACACTAAATTGGCTCCTGTAAAAAATGATCTAATACAGAAAGATGGGAAAGGTTTACAGCGGGTAATGGATTAGGAGTCAACCCCTGTGCATAATTACCACAGTCATCACGATAAGAGAAGTCCTCTCCACTTCGCACAGCTATCTTTACGACCTCATTCTGGTGTGAGAGGGATGGTGACACTTGCATGAACTCCATGCACAAAGACAAGGAGAAAAATGGAAGACTTAATCTTGTGTTTGCAATGTAAAAGCAACAGCAATGACATGCATTAAATCTAAAACCCAGGTTGAGCATTCCTGTAACTTTAAGTCAACCCTGCAATTTTCTATAAAACATGCCTTGATTAACTGTGATCATCTCTTCTTTCCATCTATCACTGTCTCACACAAATGCAAAGATATATGCCAAAGACATTGGCGACAAGAGGATGAGGGAAATTGTTGGGTATTTGTCTAAATTACAGAGCAACACCGCATCGTTGCTTGTATACTGAATGCTCTACAGCTACTGTACAGAGAGAAAAATGCACTACAGGAGTCTGGGCAGAAAGTCTTTCATACTCAGGGAATCAATACCCAGGACAAAACAGCCCGCACTGTTTGCACCTAACATACAATGTAGACAGTGCACAGAGTAAAGAAATGAGATCCACTATTGCAGAGGTTGTCATACATATGCTTCCCTGTCGCTTCCGTCCCTTGAAAACAGTTGGAAGATTGTTACAGGGAGTGTGAGTCTAACAGCATTTTATGCAGAGCATTGGAAGGCCAATGCAAGCTCACTGTAAAGAGTAGGCTGATGTTGGCCATCTGCCGGGGCTGGATGCTGCAGCCCACCTCGTCATGAGACGGCCATCCTGCCCTCCGCACCTGCAGTTTACCCGTTGTCACCACAGCCCCTCCAGTCTCGCTCTCTCCAGGCTCTCACCCAGGTGACAGTTTGAGCACCTCCTGTCCCACCTCCAGCCAAACAGAATTAAGGAAGAATTAAAAACTCAATGAGCCTAATAATTAAACTTTAATGGAGGACATAAAGCAACTTGACACCCTCTAAAAGCTATAGGCAGCCACCATAACAGCAGTACCAAGCTGGCCCGTGTTTGCTGAAATTACAGACATTTTTCCTTTGCAACCCACATATTGCTGCTGTCATGACAAAACCTTGTTGCACAAATTTCCAATGTGCCTTTGGCTTATAAACTACAGTACATTCAAAATGTTATGCTATAAAAATAAAAACACACGTCAGCTGCAAACAAGCTACAGCAGTAACACTGCAGCTTTACACAGCTCCTGAAAAGTTGACATTTTAGTCATTATTCATAAGGAGACTGTCATTTAAACTAGAACTGTTGTTGATCTGAAGTTGGTCAGAATCTACTTGCAACAAAGTCAATTTTTACTTGCCCTTGTACAAACTGTTTTATTTATTAGTGGTTATTAAATAACAACAAAACTAAAGTTAATTCATGTTTATTCATGTTTAATCTAGGGCTGCAACAGAAAATATCAGAAAAAAATGTCAGAAAATAGTGAAAAATGTCCATCCGAGTTCCTCACAGTCCAAGGTGATGTTTTTAAATGTCTTGTTTTGTCAGTCCAAAATCCAAAGATATTCAGTTTAATATGATAGTAAACAGAGAAAAGCAGCAAATCTCCATATTTCGGAGGCTGAAAACAGAATTTTCGGCCATTTTTGCATTGAAAAATGACTTTAACCAAACCAAATCGTTTAACAGCTTGCAGAATTTACCAGTCTGACGTGGCGTTTTACTTGCCCGGGCAAGCAGGCAATCCTTATTGTTGTGTCCAATTGTCTAGCTCAACTGCAGGACCAAACAGTCTCTGGAGGACAGCACAGAATTAAACAGACAGACATCCTGCTCCTGTGGGTGTGGGTGTACTGTGTCCACTGAACACACAAAAGGGTACAACAAGTTGTGTTAAAGGTTCAGCAGGCTAACTTTCATAAAATAGCTTTTTGTCATATTTGCTGAAACTATGTCCTGAGACAGATAATATGTGAAAAATCTGCTTCTTTCACTCCTCCTATAGCTCCTAATGGCATTTGAAAAAGAATCCACCGCACCTGAACTAAAAAAATAAATAAATTAATAAATTAAAAAATCAGAATGAGGAGGAGTCCCTGATGCAGGTGGCTCGGACCAAAAGGTTGATCAGTATTTGACACCCTGGGAATGAGACTAAACAATATCTTTATCCAGATTCACCTACTGTAGCTTTCATATGTAAATAGAGGAGAATGTATTCTTTCTTTCATGTTTCCACACATTTTACACACTAACCTTCACATTTAACTGCAATCAATCAAGTTTTTTGTCACATGTAATCATAATAATGTAATAATTAATATCCCTGCATCTCATGTTTGACTCACATGTGAAAAAGACTTTCTGACTGAATCACTACTTCCACGGTGCTCAGAAAGTCCCACACTTCATGGACAGCTGTCTACTGGTGCCAAGTCTACGTGAAAAACAGCATGAGAAAATGGAAGCACTGCAGGTTAGAGATTGGAAGCAGTGAATACTTGAAAGGCAAGAAGTTGAATAAACTATCCAAAGATCTTATCAATGCACGTTGCCCCACATCTGTATTGTTTGTTCACATGCTAAGAACTGTGTTAGTCACCAAAATTTGGACAAGAGCCACTACAGCCAGGGCATGTGCCACCTCATAGTTTAGAACCGTTATTTATACAACACAAAGGCATAAAAGCCTTTTGTTAACAATGTCAAAAACACACTGCCTGGAACATTACATTCATAGCATAACACTGTTGTTAACCAGAGTCCATCGCTATCAGTGCAACCACCAGTACCAAGACTACTAGTCCTGCTGCAGTATGAATAGAGTCGCAGTGGGCCAACTGCTGAGACCTTCTGAAAATTATAAAAGGCTCCAGCAATTCCCTCAACCTTTCAGACCCTCTGACAGCCTGCTAAACAGAATGAATTGCCTCCTAGCCAACATGTAGCTCAATCACAGCCTGGACGTCTGGCAGGATTAACTGGCCAAGTAAACTGCCTGCCTTTGCTACAATAGCATTCAACAGTTTAAAACAAAAACATGAAAAGCTCCCTCATGAAACTCATTTCTCATATGCCCTATTCCTCTTGTCATTTAATAGAAAGACTGTTTACTTTACCCACGGCCTTAACCTTGATTTGTTAAAGATATTGCCTGTAAAGGACATAGATTCACACAAGAGGGTTTCATGCTTCTCAATCTATACTATAACAATAATACATACTATATAACACCAGTATGCAGTCATGCAACAAAGCAATCCAGACATGTAGAAAACTCATTGCAAACAACAAACTACTTGAATTGTACAATAAAAGCTACCAACACTACATTTATAAAGGTCTAAATGTTGATAAAGCAAGACCATTGCCATGACATTTAAGTGTGTTTCAGGCCTCTGTTATGTGTACATCTTTGTCTTTTACATGATGATGATGATGATGATTCAGAATGTCATGTCACCTCCTCATCAGGATCCATATTTACATAATAGATTAAATTCATTAGCCTTATCCAACAGAGCAGTCTGTTTTTCACATCTATTAATCTCGCATAAATTAAGAGTATTAATTTCACACAAGATGCACACTGCTTAGTAGACTGTAGTGTGTGTGCATGTGTGTGTGCGTGTGTGCATGTGCGTGTGGATTTGGAAACACTGCATGAGGAAGGAAAAGTTACGAAACTGTAGAAAGCCCAAGCAGACCACATGTGCATGCAGCTGCTGCTATACAGTTATGGTGTGGGTCAATCAACTGAATAGCTGCAAAAATGCTCCACAGCATTAGCTGCAGAAGCAACAGGTAAAGCAATCTTTTAACACCTCTGACTGAGTGTGTAGGTTGTGACTGCAGAAAATTATGTAACAGCAGCGCAAATATCTGAAAAAAGACATTTCTGCTAACCTTCTTCTCTCTACATGCTCCCTTTCAGTCACTATACACATCTTTGCCAAGTTTCCCCTACAGCAACACTGGATACTGAACCACTAATCATTACAGCACACACATGCCACATTCATGTCAAATGAAATGAATACCTGTCCAAGAAATGAAAATTTATTCTGTCATAAACCATTTCACACTGACACAAGTTACGAAAAAGAGCTAGAATTGCAAAATTTAAAAGTTAAGCAAGAACATAATCTGAAATTTCACTGCATTTCAGCTTATGGGGAGTCAGATCATCAGTTTGCCTCAATCACACCCATCACTTGTGCAATTTCCTAAGAAGTGGCACTTTCTGAATCTTAACAGCAGAGGGCAGCCAAGGACAATTTAATAGCTGAGCTGCCTTTAAGCTGCAAACATCATCCAACAGCTCCCAAATAAGCTCAAAAGGCAGATCAGATCCTTACCAGCATTGACGATGGCATCCACCTCCAAGACAGTAATGTCTCCTTTGTAGAGAGATACTTTATCACTCAGCCCTCCTCCACCTGTCAGCTCCTTCCCTTCTTCTTTCTCATTGGCTGAAATAAAAATAGACAACTTACTTAACAAATACGCACATTACTTGTTTATTTGAATAGAGGCAGAGCAAGTTCATGAATGGTTCTGAAATGTACTTGTAATCACAACATTTTCACTTAAATGTGATGACAATAATGAGATTAAAAAAACAACTGATTCATTATTCCTATGCAACATAAAAATAGACAATACTGTATTATCAGGACTCCAGATAGTGTTTTTACATGCATACGCCCTGTGAATTTGCATACAATTGCATAGTCATTTGTATATCCTCCCTCTAATATCTCTTCCTTCTTGTATATAGTAAAAAAATATCTAATTGTGTGATGTAATTTCCTAATATTTTTTAGGAAGCAGTATGTTCTGTGGATAACAAGCCAGACCAGTTTATCCATGGCTATTTGTAGAGATTTGTACTTCCTCTAAGAGCTGAGCCAGTGAACGGTAATAATCTTGAAGCTGTGAATCAGCAGTCCGGTTTCATTTTGGTTCTTAAGGAAAATACATCAGCTACGAGGCCCCTGAAACTGCCATAAAATGTTATTATACCTTGTTTAATTTAATGTAGAGAAAAAATACAACAGCAGATGTGTGCACATCACCAAGCACTCCTAAACAAGTTGCCATTCAACCTCGCTGCACTGAGCGTCAACTGTAGACTGGGTTGGTTTTATATCAGTGTCACACAAAGTGCCACAACAATAAACTATTGTAGGTTTTAAAGTTAAGAGCTTCTTGCTTAAATACATTATTTCGTTCTTTTCTATGCATGACCTTCATGCAACATTAGGTACACATCATAGTACTCATATAACATGTCAAGCCAACTACATAAACTTTACATCAATCTTTTAATTATTACTCTCAAGTTACTCATTAGTAACTTTGCTTACTTTTTATGCTATTACTTTATTTACTTTACTTTATTATAACATGTTATTTAAAGGCAGAAATATGTAAAATATCCTGCAGAATCTAATGCCAAAAGCATGCCACTAATTGGAAAAAAAAATGCAATTGAATATTTTGAATAGGGCTGGGCAATACGGCTTATGACCAATGGTGTTTTCACAAAATAGTAGCACATGAGATTTTTTGATAAATAATTATCAGAAAAGTAGACAAATTGACAAAGTGAGTAAAGACAAATAGAACAGCAAGAACAGTCTATAAATTCAGAAAATTACATCACTTTACTATAACGCTGCCTAATAAAGCTGTGGCAGGTGGACAACATGTTTCAGCATCAATGAGCAATAATTTCATAAAAACCTTTCAGCAGATTGTAAATCAAGTGGTCCGAGAGAGAACTAAATGTCTGCACCTCTTCTTGGCTCTGTTTCCGTTAGGAAATCTGGCCCGTGACTGTATACTTAAACCAATCACAGGTCATCTGAGAGACACGTGCGCCATCCTTCTGTGAAACCCTGAATCAATGTCGGAAACTCCTGCAGGTAAAGTCGCTTTAAAACTGAATTATCAGAAAGAGAATCTTTAAAAAAGTCTAGCTAATGAGCAACATGCTCTGCACAGGAGTTTGTCAGCTCAACCGGTTACTTTTGCTTTTACTTTCAGTTGCATTTATTCAAATCTATCACAGGGCTTTTTGCCAAGGGCGGAGAGGACCAAGCAGAGCTGAGACTCAGAGCTGACAGACCGCTGCTCAGAGCCGGGGAGCTCTGGGTGAGAGGGTCGTAGCAGACTGGAGCTTCTGGAGGAAGAAACACCAGAGTCCGACTCCTTTATTGGCAGGAGGGAAGTTGTTAAACTGATTGGGTGAAAGGAGACCTTCTCATGCATTTTTTCAGTTGTTGTTTGTCTGTTGGTCTGTCTGTTTTTTGTTTATTTTATTTTCGTTGTTTTTGTGAACCGAATATAGTTTGTGTTAAACAGTTTATAGGAATGAAAACTCTTGTTTTACCATGTTTTGTGTATGATCTACATGTGTCCAATTCAATAAAGAGTTGATCACAAAAAAAGTGGATTTATTTTCACTCCTATATTCAGTCCTCCTAACCCCTCTGCAGCAGCAATCCACAAAGAAATCACAGACACACGGACTGGTCAGAT
>JAJHUR010140561.1:19783-60247 GCA_027495735.1 Lutjanus campechanus | reverse complement strand
TTCTTTTCTATGCATGACCTTCATGCAACATTAGGTACACATCATAGTACTCATATAACATGTCAAGCCAACTACATAAACTTTACATCAATCTTTTAATTATTACTCTCAAGTTACTCATTAGTAACTTTGCTTACTTGTTATGCTATTACTTTATTTACTTTACTTTATTATAACATGTTATTTAAAGGCAGAAATATGTAAAATATCCTGCAGAATCTAATGCCAAAAGCATGCCACTAATTGGAAAAAAAATGCAATTGAATATTTTGAATAGGGCTGGGCAATACGGCTTATAAATAATAACAATATTTTTTAGGCTCTTCTACAATATGCAATGTTTGTGAAGATTCTCAGTCATCCAGGTCATGATATTCATAGAAAAGGTTGTCGTAGGCAACTTTCAAGAACTCTACCAAGTCCAGTTGCCTTCAACAACCTTTTCTACAAACATGATATGCAATATAGATCTCGGTATACTCATTTTCCCATTAAGGGTTGGTGAAAATATTTTTATCCAGTATTTTTAACCAAATACCTCAATACTGATATTAGGACAATATTGTGGGGATGACCAATGGTGCTTCCACAAAATAGTAGCACATGAGATTTTTTGATAAATAATTATCAGAAAAGTAGACAAATTGACAAAGTGAGTAAAGACAAATAGAACAGCAAGAACAGTCTGTAAGTTCAGAAAATTACATCACTTTACTATAACGCTGCCTAATAAAGCTGTGGTGGACAACATGTTTCAGCATCAATGAGCAATAATTTCATAGTAACCTTTCAGCAGATTGTAAATCAAGTGGTCTGAGAGAGAACTAAATGTCTGCACCTCTTCTTGGCTCTGTTTCCGTTAGGAAATCTGGCCCGTGACTGTTTACTTAAACCAATCACAGGTCATCTGAGAGACACGTGCGCCATCCTTCTGTGAAACCCTGAATCAATGTCGGAGACTCCTGCAGGTAAAGTCGCTTTAAAACTGAATTATCAGAAAGAGAATCTTTAAAAAAGTCTAGCTAATGAGCAACATGCTCTGCACAGGAGTTTGTCAGCTCAACCGGTTACTTTTGCTTTTACTTTCAGTTGCATTTATTCAAATCTATCACAGGGCTTTTTGCCAAGGGCGGAGAGGACCAAGCAGAGCCGAGACTCAGAGCTGACAGACCGCTGCTCAGAGCCGGGGAGCTCTGGATGAGAGGGTCGTAGCAGACTGGAGCTTCTGGAGGAAGAAACACCAGAGTCCGACTCCTTTATTGGCAGGAGGGAAGTTGTTAAACTGATTGGGTGAAAGGAGACCTTCTCATGCATTTTTTCAGTTGTTGTTTGTCTGTTGGTCTGTCTGTTTTTTGTTTATTTTATTTTCGTTGTTTTTGTGAACCGAATATAGTTTGTGTTAAACAGTTTATAGGAATGAAAACTCTTGTTTTACCATGTTTTGTGTATGATCTACATGTGTCCAATTCAATAAAGAGTTGATCACAAAAAAAGTGGATTTATTTTCACTCCTATATTCAGTCCTCCTAACCCCTCTGCAGCAGCAATCCACAAAGAAATCACAGACACACGGACTGGTCAGATGAGAGTTCAGCATTTGTTTTTTAAACTCTTTGATTTTAAAAGTAGATTTATCTTCACATTTGCTTGTAAACCTGCATGCAGCAGCAACGGAAGAGCCAGACATGCTGTTTACAGTAAGCAAATTAGCAAATCTGTCCATGTTGGCTGCTGACTGGAGGTGAACTGTATTTGAAAGTCGCTTTGTGAGAGTACAGAAGGGGCAAAGGGGGATATAAATGGGAGATGTAAAGGAAAGAATCAACTTCTCTGGTGAGTTCTACCAGAGGTTGACACACAAACAGTCTGTGCTCGCTTACATTTGCCTTGGTAAACTGCCATGCGCGCATGTGAAGCGCATGCAGCTCTGATAGGAGCGGCTCAGGACGGAGAAAACGAAACCTAACTCGTGTCCTAGAGATGAGACTCAACAATCAGCTGTTTTTCTAGGCTTTCTACCTACTGCAGCTTTTAACCAGAAAAAGACAAAACTCATGTCATAGCACAATACAGTATAGGCCCAAGAACATCCAAAATTGAAGATATTTAGCGTCATATCACAATACTTTTAAAAATTTAAGAATAAAGTTAGTATTTTTGAAACTATTATCCACAACATACTTAAACCTACATGACTTGAGTCTTCATTGGTTTGTGAATGTTTGACTTTTCTAAGCTCTAATTTAAGAAGTAGGTTCTTCTGGGTTTTCTTTGTTGATTTTTACATGCCCCATTTATTTCAAAAAATCCCATTAAATTAACTTTAATAGCAAATCAATATCTTGCTATCAACAAAATCATAGGTCTTTAAAAAAGGCTTACTTTAATAGCATAAGAAACACCGATATTAAAGTATCTGTTGATACATGTACAGCTGTGCTTTAGGTCTTTTTAATCTTGAAATGGGCATTTGTCCTGAGAATTCATGTTAAAGATGCTTACTGTTATTTTTATCTCACCTATGAATTAAAGTTTATCATCAGAATGTGGCTTAAACATCAGCAAAAAGAGGAGCCAAAAACATTTGATGCATTTTTACTGAATGTTTGATAAAAAATACACTATAACCGAGCTGCAACTTTAGGAAAACTTTACCAATATAAGCACCAGCAAACTTACAAACACATATACAGTATACAGTATCTGCAGAATTATAGTGCTGTCTATGTTTTCATACAAGTAAAAGTGTGGTTAAATGCACAAGAATTGGCAAAAAATTAAAGATGAATCATAAAACTAATGTAGACACTAGAATTAGTGAGCCTGCGTAAAAACTGTTTTTCAGTTTATCAGCCGTATGCAACTTAAAAGACATGCAGCGTCTCAAACAAAAAGCTGTCTCTCTTACATCTGTTTTCCTCTCTCCATGTTGGGATCTTGTCCAGAGATATGAAGTCTTGACGACGATACTCCTTGCGTCTGTCCTCCCGATCGAGACGGAGCAGTCTTTCTGTGGAAGAGAATAACCATACATTTTAGAGTGAATTAACTGTGTCCTTTTGAAGGATACACGAGATAACGAAGAGGGAAATAAACTGTATACTGGCACAGACAGGCAATGACAAGTGGAACATTCATTTCCAGTGAAAGCCTCAAACTTTTCAGTTAAACCTCCTTCGTTTTCCTTCCTTAATCTCACACCAAATTATCTCCCAGTGACCACCACCCATAATGGCCGGCAGCAGACGCAAGTCTTGCCTCGATTGAGGTTTGGTTCATAACAAGACTCCTCCTCCACTGCTCAGCTGGTACTGGCTTCACCATCATCAGTCGTGTCGTGCTCCCTCCACACCTCCCTGGCTCTCTCAACTATGAAAAATGTGATCCCTGATTATGTGATCTTTAACAAAGTGATCATGCATTGAAATCCTCTTTTACCTTGCAGGGTCACAGTGCAGGATCAGCAGTAACAGATCAGCCCTGGAGCTCCTGAGTCTTGCTTAAACACACTTGAGTCAGGTAGCTGCTTGCCATCCCAGACATTTGAACACAAGTACTGGGATTGAATGGTGGTCTTCTCCGCTTACTACAACAGTGGTTCTCAGCTATGAGCCATGGAGACCTAAAACAATGCAGGTTCTTGTTCCAATCAGACACCTCACCACCAGTTGATTTCACTCATTAGTCCCCCTTCTTTGGTGGTGAGTGTTAATTAGTAAAACTGGCTGTTTTGTGTGGATCGGCTGGAATGAAAAAGTGCATACTTTTGTGTCTCCATGGCCCTCAGCTGATGTCACCCTGCCTAAGCTTCACTGCACTCTGAACTGTTTGTCCTGTTTGCTGTGGCTCTGTTCTGCTCTGCCCCCACAAAAAGTCTTATCTGACTGTTATTAAAAGTTTGCCCATGAACTTAAACTGTACAGACTGCTAGGACTGTATATGCACTTATTTTAAACTTAGAGCAACATTTAACCTCCTACTAGTTAACAAACCTGCATACATGAAGTCTGAACAGAGTGCAAGACAGAGATGAAATATATATATAAAAATATATATATAAAAATTTCATATCACGTTTATAGAGACCAGAATTATCACGGTTATTGGTATTAGTAGGGATGTGCAAAATTAGTCAACTATACGATTAAATGTCGCAACACTCGTTAGACGGCACCAGAAATATCAGTCGATTAAACTATTTATCAATATTTTATTCATGTACAATGCCAGTTCACTGTTGCCTCTAAGGTGGTATGCAGCCGCCTGCCACTAGTCGGGGCTGTGGCCCCATCAGACAGAAGCCCCTCTCGTTCACTGTAAAAGCCCCAATGGCTCACCCCAGACCCAGATGATGTTATCAGCAAAGTAGGGCAGATGACAACAGCGCCTTTTGGCGGTGTTTTGATCTAGAAAATGAAAATACGATTGAATGTAGACTGTGTCAGACTAAACTGGTACAGAACCACTCGACTGGAGCAATGTGTAACCACATTCAGCACAGACAAGGACATTAACTTGCAAGCAGAGCAGGCTGCTGCTGCTCGTACTGCTAATGTTAGCCACACTGTGTGGCAGGCTGGCAGCTAGCATCAGCGTCAGATTGTAAACTGTGTTTCATAGCTTCAAATGGCTCTTTATACATGCATCATATTTTTTAAGACAGTGTTTAATATTATTAATGAATAAATTGTGCTCAAATTTAACTGCTTTCAAACTGTTTTCTTACTGTTAGACTAGTCGACTAATCTAAATTAAAATTTGCATTCAGTCGCCAGTGAAATTAGTCACCAGGAACATTCCTAGTCATTAGATGAAGCCCTAACATTGAAAACCTCTCAATGATGTGAAATGACCATTTGTTTTTGTTGACGAAAAAGCCTACATCTGGGAGATTGTTGCTAACTTTTGTTGATGCTGGACAGTATTTACTGCAAGTTTTTCAAGGCGCTGTAATCAAACACAGTTTTTATGATTATTGAAATCTGAAGCAGTAATACTAATCATCAGGAGATTATCGTGGTATATTATGGAACAGAGTATTAGTTCATCCATGGTGCAAAATATTGTGTCCATGGCTGGTTAATGATCACATTTTAACAGCCACAGATATCTTACCATTGTTTTGTTTTGTTTTTTATGGGGAGTGAAGTTAATCTACAAGCCACTTGGCTACCAGCATTTGGATGGTGGCTGGTGCCAATTTTGCGCCCTGAATGCGAGTACTTTTTGTTAGATCCAGTTTGTTTGGTTTCACAATAAATTCCCAAAATAATTGGCTTACATTGGAGCATCACCCAGCTGCTTGTTAACCTTTGTACTGCTGTACCACTCTGGGGTCCTCACAGCTTGTGTCTTCATGTTTATCTCCTCTGACTTCAAAAAGGCCTCAACTTTCTACTGTTTTTTTCCCCAGACAGCACTGGGCTGTTCAGCAAAACAAGCTTCATCTTAATTATGTGCTTCACTGTGAAATCCTTGCCACATGCAGTAAATACCCCAGTGTACACAGTGGGGACTTGGGTCAATTAAAACAACACCTCTTTAAAACAGTTTAAGCAAACCAGTGGTGACATGACACTTAACTACACCAAAGCATAACAATAGTTTACTGTATTAGGCTCTTTTTAGAACAAAATGTTGAGGTCGAGACTTTAATGCTCAGCATATAACAATAACCTACATCATAGGGACTCTGTACTTTTCTTGAAAGGGACTATGAGATATGAGACCCACGCAAATGAAAGCCAAAAATATTGAGGCAGTAGGGGCCAATATTTTGGTAAGAAAGGCAAGGTTCCGTAAGTCATCTTTTGGCAACATCCCCACAGTAGGTCAGGCTTACATTAAAGGTATTTCTGCAGTAGGGGTATCCCTTCCGTCCCTTGTGTATTTTCTCTCCCTCTTGCCCACCCCTGTCATTCCCAAGGCTGCTTTTATTCTACATGGATGAATAAAAAGGCTGTTCTGAGGTGGAACACAGCAAAGCTCTCTGGACTACACTAAAGCGCTTCGTCACTCTGCTGAACTTTTAGTCACTGAAGAATCCCAAATCTTAGCTCAGATGCCAAGAGAGCAGGATGGGCACAAAATGTGCTTTATTAAATATGAGTGTCTACAAGATTGTGTTACAGGAGCCACGGCACTGCTGATGCTAAGCCCCATATGACTTCTCTGAACTTGATGAGTTCTGGATGGGAAGGCCAGTCACTGTAATGCTGCAAACATCGCTGAACCAAATCCTAGTGATAACAAAACTAAAGGAGATGTGACTGCCTGTCACATAAAATCTCACTTTGTGTAGTCTTTAAATACTATTTATATTCTTGTTTCATGTTTCTTTATTTAGTTCATTTTGTGAAAGGAAGTTTTCCAACTTCAGAACAGTCCACCTCCTGGTAAAAAATCTGCATGTTTTTGCCAGTTTTAAAATGAGTCTGATTTTGCCAAAGAACAAAACAAAGGTGCCAACATGACTTAGGGTGTTTTTACATTAGGTACGATGTCTTTGTACAGTGCCTGAGTACTATTGCCCCACTCTACACTCCCACACCAGTCAGCTTCCACATTAGTAATGTTCTGTACTCCACCACGTTTGCATCATCACCTACATGAAATTTGGTAAGAAAAGCCTCCCATTCGCAAGATAGCAGTCCACTTCCTTGGTTTCACTAATCAAACAAACTGGACTTTGGGGTCAAGTCTACTCAGATCGGGGCCCGAGTCCCTGATGTGAAAGCCCCTTTACGACAACTCTTCTTTTGAGTACTCACATTATAATTTTACCCAGCCCATACAGACTATGCCTGGGTCAAAATACTATTTAAAAAATAATCACATTAAATTCCTTAAGTTTCAGAATTTCTTTCACATTTTGACTTGCCTTAATCTCCTCTTAAAGCAATATGAACAAGAGGGGTATATGCTCGGAATATGAAATCTGATTTACTTTGATGTTCTTTCCGTGCTGCTACCTGCTCCAACTGGAGACGGCTGGCTAAGATTAATTATTACCTTTGCTCTGAGAATTTTAATAACCATTATGAGAATTTTCCCATACACTCAATCAATAGTGATTACTAAGAATCCTTGTTTCAATTCATTAAATGGGGCCACATCCTTGCTGAACAGAGGTCAAGGCACCAGTAGCCCACTTCAGTCTTTATCATACGATGAGAAATACTGTACAGTCACATACAGCCCCTCTTCTGTAACCAAGTTCTTCAACCCAAAGTAGTGCTGTGTGTACCTTCTACACAACGTACCGTACATTTTTGACATGTCATTGCAGGGAGACCACAGGTGAAATAATTATCATTGATGATGGCTTCATTCCCTTTGGTGTTTACTAGTTCCAAAGCCATGCTGTTGTTGATGCTCACTCACTGACATAAATGGATACAGTGGGATAAACCGAATGAAGCCACCACCAATTAATTAATTTTTGACATGAAAAAGTAAAATAAACACGGGTATTACCAGTGAAACTTATTAAAGGCGAAATATTCAGGACTGTTTGTAAACGCACCATTTAAATTTGGCCCCTCCTCAACAAACGAGAGACAGGTGAGAACAAAGCAGTGCATCTGAGAAATTGTTTTCGGATTGTTTCACCACAGTTAAGTTTTAAAGCACAAATAAACACACCTTCGCCTTTGCACAACGCTGTATTTGTGTGAAAACACCCAAAGCAATCCTCAGTCTGCTCTGCCTGTGTGTGTGCGTGTAAAACTCTTTCTGCAGCTCTCACAGGCAGAGAGCAGAGGAAAGGGACAGAGAATGCAATGTAACTGCAGGTCATTATGTTTTTCTAGAGTCCTGACCTCAAAACCTGCATACTGTATTTGGCTGGAGGGCCATGCACCACTGCCAAACTTCCCAGAAGCGTCCCAAATACAGCAAAAATAATAAAAAAAATACAGGCAGAGAGCAGGGTCATTTACAGGGCTGCACAATTATTGGAAATATTATGAAAATCACAGTATGACCAAGTGCAACATCCAGATCACATAAAGATGCAACTTTTTGATAAAAGAAAACATGTGTGATGAAGCAGCATTATAATGAATAATCTTGTTCTCAAGATGTAAGAAAGCACGTTTGTTTGATATAGACCCCAACAAATGTCGCTTCATCATGACATTAACAGGGATTTTTTAAAATGGAAATTAAAATTATGATGTAAAAATGACCACTCCAATTACTCATGAATCATGCTACAATCGCAATACCTGTTAATATAATCGCAATATGATTTCTTTTTTTTCTTACCATATCATGCAGCCCTTGTCATAAGTGATGATTTCGAGAGATTATTTTTATATGAATCTATATATTGTTGTTTTTTGTTTGTTTTTCTTTTAGGAAAATCCTGCATATCTTGCCTTAAAGGTTCTGCTCCATGCAGGTCAAACAGAGTCAGGGTGCTGCTATTGTGCATGCTGCCTCACTGGAGAGGCTCAGCAACACTAAATATAACAGGACCTTAATTAGTATCATTGGTAACACCTGTGTTTACCCTACTGCTTCATATCACTATGGCCGCTGTGAAAAGAGTATATTGCACCTGTGCTGTAGCCTGCTTGCTAATAAATGTGAAAACGTCGACCATGCAAAAGCTCTGACTTGATAACCACATTATGGTCAGAACTAACATGCCTCTCCTTTCCTGTTTGTGCACAACAGGTTTGTCCCGCTGCATGTGCTTGAAAATGAAAGCACTTGGAGTCAATTAAACAAGTTTCCTTGCTAGCAATTTGCGCATCTTTCACTGTGTGTTTGAAACAGAGATAAAGTAATTCTTATCCTCTGATAAATAATTAATAACCACGTTTTAAACTATTAGACACTCCGTTTCTTTTGTTTAGTGGGACTTGCCTACAGGAATATCTGTGCAGGTTTGCAACTCGGTGAGCTACTGCTGGTGTATCACACAGGTGGAAGGTAGGATATTCTAGTTAGGAGTACTTCAACAGGTAAATAAGGACTCTGGAAAAAATCAGCGAGAAGCGGAAATGTAAGCTAATAAGCAGTCAAGAGGCACTATATATGAACAGTGTTGTTGCGAATGTCAAACATGCATTACGGCAGCCAAACAGAGGCGCAACATCATTATAACATCTGTACAGTCACCGTGTGGGATTAAAGAACAGTCTAGATGAAGAAGTATCGCAGCATTACGGAGAAGACATCCAGAGTGGCTGTCAATCTCCAGGCATGGTTAGAATTCATGCTGTCTGCCATGGAGATGATGATAGCCTGATTCCCCCCAAAACAAGCCTTACCTTTTTCAGTCTTCCAGTCCTTTTTCTTTTTGCTCATGCTGCCGGAATGATTAGACTTCGAATGGTTGTTTTTTGACTGTGGCAACCCCAGGCTCACAGTGAATAGTGTTCCGGGAAAAAACTGAAATGTAAAGTGAAACAGCCTCTGGACGGTTGTCTCACCTGTGAAGCTGTCAAATTTCTATGGACCTCTGGCGGCTCAACCTACCGTGATTGCGCCGTAAATTATGTGTACGAATCCTGGCCAAGTGATTGGCTGGCGAAAAGGCGGAAGCGGACGTGTGATTGGTCGGGCTGCTGCGTCAATCAGAGGAGGTTCACGCATTGTGGAGGCAGAGTAGGTTGTTTGCGGCGGGTCAGCCTCCTGGCGTGAGAGGTGCCTGGGTCCACTGAGATGCAAACAGATGAGAGTAGAGTCCACTTTCATCGGCAGTGGAATGTAACTAAATACTTTTACCCAAGTAGAGATTTGAGATACTTTTCATGCAACTTTACTTGATGTAAGAAGTATTTTACTCAAGTAGAAGTAGCAATAACACAGTGTAAAAATACAGTTGCTAGAAAAAGTACAAAAGTATTATAAAAAATAGTTAAAGTACCACATCTAAAAGTACCGAATGGCCCATTTCAGAATAATATAAATTATGTTACTGGAATATTGTCCTAATTATGAAAGCATGTTGGATATTTTTAATTACTGTATATGCTGTTGGGTAGCTTAATTTTTAATAAATGCATCCATATTTGTTATTTGATTTTTTTACATATATATATATATATATATTAAAAATCTGAATCTGCAATGTAACTTGTAGGCTAAAGTTGTTAAGTAAATGTAGTGGAGTGAAAAAATACAGCCTTTAAATATATTTATTTGTTTATTTATATGTTTGTGAAACTTATTTTTTTGCAAACCAAACAACCAATTAATGGAGGAAATAATCAGCAGATTAATCATTCATGAAAATAATAATTAGTTACAAAATAGTTCAAATGAGCTCCAGCACTTCCTACAACAGTAAAATCCTGCTTATACATTAATGCATGAGTAATAATAATTTAATGATATAATATATAATTATATGACAGTCACAGGAGCTATTTGACTTTTAGTACATTAAGTACATTTTCCTAATTATACTTACATACTTTTGCTCAAGTAATATTTTCGATGCAGGACTTTTGCTGTAATGTATTTTTACTATTTACTGTTTACGTCCTGGACATTTAGTGGTGGAGGAAGAATTCAGAGGAAGTATAGTAAACTTAGCTTGCAAACAGTCCAATAAATTGAAAAACAAATACTTTTACAATAATTTTTTCATCCCATTGCAGAGAAAAGTGTAGGATGCAGCTGCGTACAGTGATATAATGTGTAATAGCAGCGAGCTATATTATATTATTATTATTCTCCTTATTACGTACTTAAATCTCTTACTTCTGACAAAACGGATCCAGGAAATGTTGTAGCCATGAATGTGAATCAACCTTTAATAGAAGAGCAGCCCTAAAGAGTTATTGGCCTAAGTAGCACTTTTTCTGACTGATCACAACTTAACTTTTCATTATTTATAGAAACTTTCATATCTCAGATTTTAATGATGAGATACTTGCTCCTGCCTTGCTGTGACTCTGGCCTATAATATACGACCTACATGTTGTAATTGTTTGGATCTACATGAAGATAATTTTGATGATAATTTTATCCAGAAGTATCTGATATAACTACAGTATTATTATATGACTTAAATAAACACACAATTGAGCAGAGAAGCATGGTAACCTGCCCTTGTTCATGACAGAGGACAGTATCTCACAGGATAGACCAGATCAGACCAGTAAGTCAGGCTGTCATATGTGAGAGGATGGTTCCAGAGACCACCGTCTGTCATCTGTTGTGTTCGCTCTGCTCTGGTCCAGACCCATCTGCTCCTGAAACCACTGACATTATCTGAGAGTGGAAAAAAAATCTTTCATCCAAGCTGTACTCTGATCCAGATCCAGTTTTTTTTTAAATTGGGGTTTATTTTATTGAAATAGATCCAGTTTTGTGTGTCAACAGTTCAGCTGTTACAGCTCAGTAAACATGCTTGCATAAATACATCAATAACCTTGACAGCAGACTGACAGTATAGGTGGAAGCTACGTTCCCGTCCTATTGCAAAGGATTTATTCTTCTCAGGACCAATGTGGCAAAATGCTCTCCCAATGTTCACCAGATGTCTCATATTACAGTCAAATTAAAGATCTTTATCTAATTGAGCTGCTGCCCCTTTTAGGAAATTAAGACAAAGTAATCACTGCACACATCTGGCACAGAAATTCATAATTTGTCCTTGTAATATCGTAATTAGTTTCCCCCCTAACTACCTAATATAGATTTACAAAATGTTAGAATATTGTGACAGTGTCTGTTCTATTTAAAACCACAATGGGACCTCCCTAGCCAGTCGATGATAATAGCAATCTAAAGTATCTTCCTTTACCAATATTTAAACAAAGATAAGATTTATACAAAGTGGCTGTACTATTCAAACCAAACCACTAGATGTCAGCCTTGCAGCATTATAAGCAACAGTGCACTCAAAGTGTTTCTGTTTCAATTCTCAGTAAAGTCTTGAAAGAGGCCTGTGGTTCTGAACTGACCTTACAAAGACTGGAAGATATTTCACTAAAGCATGTAGGGAATGTTGTTTTTAGCCATTCCTGCTTTAATATGCTTTTTTTTTCAATTGTCTTTTAACATTAAAGAGACTGGACTTCAACCAGAACACTCAAAAGTTAGTCTGAGAGGTTCAAAACCTCTTTGTCAACAAGGCTTCACTGTGCTGTAAGGTATTTGGTTAAGATGCTAAATTCAAAGCAGATGGCCCTGACCTCTGACCTTTATCCTTACCTTTCAATAAGGCTAGGGACAGCTCACCCCAAAATCAAAAATATACGTAGATTTTTCTACTGGCCTGTGGTGCTGTTAGATTGTTCTGGTGTGAGTTGCAGAGTTCTGGGGGTGTCTGCCTTCTCCCCAATATAACGGGAATAAATGGCACTCAGCTTGTGGTGCTCAAAGCACAAAAAAAATAGATGTAAAAAAATGCAAAACCAGTATCTATTTTCTATTTTCTGCACAAAGAAACTAGTTCCTGCTCACAACAAGGTCTGTGGATTATCTTCAGTAACTGGGTCATGATTTTTGGAAACAGGTTTTGAAGTTTTCAAATGTAGTTTTTGGTGCTTTGAACACCACAAGCTGAGTACCATTTAGTCCCAGTATACTGGAGAGAACACAGAAATCTCTACAGCCAGTATCCCCAAAACTCTGACACTCAGGCCAGGGGAAAAATGTGTATTTTTGATTCTGGGTCGAACTATCCCTAAAGAGAACTGCACAGCCAGTATAAGGGATCAGGTGCTGGTCTATCATGGGACCATCTTGGAGAAATATCAATTTAAACAAAACTGGGACTTTATTAAGAGTGAACAATGCAGTTCGCCTGTGGCTTCTTCAGGTTCACTCTGTAAAATTACTGCACTCACAGGTGTGATATATACACATACATATATCACATTATTTAAAAAATGAACATTTATCCAAAAAACCCCAAAATATTTTACACAAAAAACACAGCAAGGTTAATACAAAGTTACGAGAATTACACAATTTTACATAATTTAAACTGACACCATAATACAACTGCACAACATAGGTGCATAGGTGTGTTCAGTTCATGAAGCCAAAATGCTTAAGAGCTGATTGATCAAATTACCCCCTTTTGGACTGGGTCCTACTCTTTCAATGCAGATAAATTTAAGGTAAGTAGCGAATCCATGTTTTTTCTCTATAAATGGCATAATCCATGTTCCTATTTCTAATGGCAGCCTTATGCTCAGCAACTCAAGGAGGTCTAATTTAGATAGTTAAGAGCAAATAGTGACCCCATACTCGTCTCTTGAGACTGCAAGTAAACATAAAGTAGTTAGATTTTAGGTTAAACTTTGTAAGTGACATAAGCAGTTCCAGTGAGAGTGCATCTGTCCTAGATTTGCTATACAAATTCTCCACATAAAAAGATACCAAAAATAAGTTATCAGGCATAACGATGTCCACCACCTGTTTCAAAACATTTTTCGTGTTCACCACAAATGATGGTAGTGTTTTTACAAAGTCTTTAAAGGCTCAGACAAGGATTTGTTACTTGATACAATCGGTCCACCGGGAGGATTTTCCAAACTTTTATACGTCTTTGGCAATAAGTAGAAAACAGGAGTGATGGGATGTTCTGTTCTAAAAAAAAATCATACAAACTCTTAGTTATCCACTTTCTCCAAAGCATTATTCAAAATGTTCTTCTTTCTCTACCATGTATGTCTCCCCAGGGTTTTGCAGCAACAGTCTGTAAAAAAAAGAGGTAATGTAAGTGGTATATACAAACGTAGTCCACACTGCTTTCTTGGGGCTGAATTGACGATTCATTAGCAGCTTCCTCGCTCTCCTGTTTGTTGCTCCTGTTGAGGCAGGACAACACACGCTCTTCATCATTCTAATTGGTCCATGGGGTTTTGTGACATCACGTTATTTCATGCTCTGAGATTTAATCAGCCAGAGTAATTAAAAACATCTGCGTGGGTGTGCAGGGCCTTAAAGAAATCTGATTGTTGATCCCTGGGTTCAGTCACTATTATATTGTTTTTTGGTCTTTTTTTTAATCAACTAAGAATGATACCATGTTGTCAGGCTTTTTTGTTGTTTTAATAGAGGATGTAAAGTAATAACATATATCATATTTGTTGGATTCTTTATATTTTCATTGGATCATTGTGGTTCAGTCATCGCTCAACAAGTGTAATGCAGACAACATGATGTCTGACGAGCAGCAAAAAGATCAAACTTGGCTGGCTGTTCTGGGTGAATAGTTGATTCTGCAGGGCAAACTGTGCACTCCAAACAGGGAAGGATCTATTTGTGTAAGACTGCGTAGGCAATTGTTATTGTCATGGTTACAGCACAAGGAGATTAAGCCGGCGGCTTTACCTACAAGTCACGAGCAAGAACGCTGCATCGTCTAATCTCTTGTTGGCCTGATATGTATGTTTTTCATATCCCACTTGTGATCATAGCAACGTAATTACAGCAAGCGACGCAATTATCTGCAGAGAAACGCACAAAATTACCCCTGAGTTAAAGTGAGCCCAGGGGCTGTAGGAATTATAATGATGGAAATTGTTGTTTATATGTGTTCTTATGTCAATATCCATAAGTCCTTTGATGGGTTTTTAGTGACTATTTGGTTTGGTACATTTCTGTGAAGGGATTATATCATCATGTCTGTCCTCAGTCAACGCCTAATGATAGTTCATTTAGATTACATAGAAGGTTTAGTAAAGTAAAATACCTTTTTCACAGCAGCCATTTTGACATGAAATAGTGGGGTAAACACAGGTGTTACCAATGATACTAATTAGGTCCTGTCTGTTCAGGTCAGGGTGCCGCTATAAAGCATCTTGGCTCTGCCACACTAAATGGAACAGGACCTTAACTACCATCATTGGTGACAGCTGTGCTTATCGACTATTATATCATCTAATGCTATTTCATATCAATATGGCTGCAGTGAAAAAGGTCTGTTGGTGGTTTCACAGGCGTAGCTCAAGCCTATAGATGTAGACTAAATTTGAGGGTAAATTTACTGTGTTACTGACAGTTATTAAAGTCACACAGTAATAGTTATGTCAGGTACTACTGCCCAAAATCATCATCAATATTGTCCCCATGTTGATCCAAACAATTACTCAGCAATTATAGGCCGGGGTCACAGCAGGACAAGTTGCAAGCGTATTAGGGGTAATTACCCCAGCATGAAAATCTGAAATACACAGAACATATTTCACAGAATACACAGAATTATTTCTGTGGCATAGGGAAGAGGGGATGAGTCTGCTCTGCTTAACTTCTGAATAAATGTAATGGAAGCCACATATGTCACTTTCCTGTTGTGGGGATAAAACAAGTGCTGTGGGTGCCGTGCCAGTCAGTGCCTGTGTGTCTGTGGCAAACTCTTCATCATGGATTAGTTAAGGATGAGTAAATGAGATGTGTGCTGTTTGCTCCCATATATCGAAGTGAATAGTTTTCACTGTAAAAAAAATAAGGCCCTACCATCAAACACCTATTTCTAGAATGTTTTAACAGTCTGTCCACTTGAAAGACCCTTGGGAGCAGAGGGAATTTTAACATTTATATTTCACATTAATTGAGCTCACCTCTGTTATAATAATGAACCTTGTAAACAGCATAAAGTAACGTAGGAAGTAACGTTCTGTCAGCTCAAAGTAAAAGGTCGGATAAGCATAAACTGCTATACAATGGTTCTGCTTTACCCCCCGAAGTTAGAATAAGATCTGAGCCCTGCTTACCCAAAGCTTCAGATAAGGTTTGACAGTGTGCAACAAGCCTCCAGAGTCTGTAAAGGTGATTTATGGCAAAGAAAAACTGCTCCTGAGCTTAACTGTGTTGCTGTTTTTCACATAAATTTGTAAGAATAGTTTGCAAAATAATTCTAATGTAGAGTCAGTGGAGCTGGAAATATTTTCGCAGCGCACTGTCAGAGAATCTGTACTCTGATCGCAGAGTGCTGACTTTGACGCACTGCCTACCCTGAACATGAAAACACTATAGTTTTGTGGTTTGTGTGGGTTCTTTTCAACCTTCTCAATCAAACATTTGTCTGCCCATATCATCTATTGTGTCCTGTCATGTGTTATGCTCATCTGTTCCACAGATGTGACCAGCGGCTCACTGTTCAGACGAAAGGAACCCAGAGAAGTACAGTGGAGACAAGCTCGTTTGTGCACAGACTTCCTCTGATACACACCTCTGTACAATCATTATCCTTGTTTATGTGTTCAGTATATATTTAAAAATAAGAAGCCCACTATTTCAGTTAAAAATATATATATATATCAAATTGTTCTGAGCTAAATAAATAATGTTGTGTAACCCAGTCTCATCTATATTGCCAGTCTAACTCAATTAAATTAGCATCATGTTGTTGTTTTGACAGTAATGAAAGCTTCATCTTATGAGCACTGTGTTTATTTAGGTTTGTGAAATGCTTGAAAAGTTGTTTTTAATGAAATGAAACGGGTACAGTAATTTGTTGCCACCGTATTTCCTGTTTTTGTGTGGTAATAGTTCATTTCACATTATATTTCATTGCCCTCGTGCGTAAATATGATTTTAAAAAGATTAGGAAATGGTGAGATTTTGAATTTGCAAAGAAGACTCGGAGCAGTGCCTTTATTTCTAAATCTGTGCAGTAGTACAACACTTTAAAGCTAAAGTGCACAGGCTACTGCCCCATATCTCTGAATTAGAGATTATAGTCTCATATTTCTAATTTCCGACAGCATTTCTTCTTCCTTCCTTCGGAACCTGTTTCATTCATGATTTCAAGCATTGTTCTACTGTACTGTTCCTCCAGCCTGTAATTCAACTGTAAGAGCAATTTGTCATGAGAGGCATTGTGATGTACTGAAGTGAATATAGTGGTTTATTTAGTGGTACTTTGTTTAGTCTGCAGCCTTAAAACGGGTTTGGGGTTGGATTAAAAAAGCATCACACTGTGAGTATTCTTTTCCTGCAGGATTCCTGTGGGTTGTAGCTTTGGCAAAATGTGTTTCAGCGGCTCCCTCTGTTTATTTTACTCTATTTAATAAAGCCCCCATCCAGCATGTCTCTTCACACCAGAGCGTGCCTGCTCTCTGCCTGCTCAAAGCAGCAGGAATTCCTTCCTGATCGCTGGCTGAACTCAGGCTGAATAGATTTAGTGTGGATAGATGTTCAGCATGTTCAAATGTTCAAAGCATTATGCACAGAAGTGATCCAAACCGTTATGGCTTCTATGTATCAACAGTTTTCTTTGCAGGGTAATTCTGCTCATTCAGAGCTGGTCTGTTGCTACATTTCCCTTTTTTCCAGTGCAATAATTTCTGTATATGTAACTCTAAGGCTGGATCGCACCAACGAGGATTAACTTTAAATTATGTTGTACTAAACTTTTAAACTAGCCTAAAATGAAGAAAGATTAAATTGAACCTCTCTTTAAACTTCTCCTCCTTAAACTAGATTAAATTTAATTCTGTTGCAACAAAACTTTGAACTCCAACTTAAAATATGATCCAGTATTAACTTTAAACTCACACTTGAGGAGGTTTAACTTTTAACATGGCTGCCTTTTTGAGATGGATTGAGCAAAACAGTTCTCTGCTGTATACCATTGGCAGAACTAAAGAGATAAATAAAGCAATCTGACCATTATCAGTTTTCAAGAACACATTGTAGTTCTAACTTTTCACTATAACTATAGAATCATTCAAAATATCTCTTCTCATGCTATCTTAATATATCAGCCCACACTCTTAGACATAAAGGTGCTAACTAGAACCATAAAGGGTTCTATTGCTTGTCTCCACTGAGAGCATTTATATATTCCAAATGTTTTATTTAGAACACACTCAGGGGGTTCTACTGAGAACATGAACTACTGAGAACTGAGAGTCCTTGAAGAACACTTTCTTCTAAAAAGGATTTTTTTTTTTTAATGGAAAGGTTTCTTAATCGAACCTTAATCTTACAAATAACCCATGACAAACCCTTTCTTCGGAGGCAAATAGTTTTGGGTATAATCTCAGCCCTTCAGGAAGAACTCTTCTATTTCTAAGAGTGTATGCAGCACTTTAAAAATAAAATGTTCAGATATTTGATGTTAAGGTTATGCTGGGGCCGTTTTATAGCTACAGCATAGCTCACTTTGGCTCACAAATAGCCTGTGCAAGTGTGAATTTGTCTTAAGATGAAAAGCGGAGAAGGCCTTGAATGACTCATGTCTGCAGTCTGTGTGGTCATGACAGATAGCACATCTATTTAAACTGGTCTGGCAGTCTTCCTCTGCACACCATCGACAACAGCAAGAAGAAGTTTACACAGAGATTTGATGGCATGTGATATTAAAGTCACCCCCTGAAGGCGAGCTGGATCCTCTTCAGCACTCTGCATCCCGGCCCCGGCGCTCTCTCTCTGTTCTTCTATTAATTGCTCAATGGCGCTCTTTCATCTCTGTTGACTTGATCCAAAGAAAACAACATTACGCTGCTCATTATGATTAAAGAATGTGCTTGTTTTGGTCCACCCATACAACTTCTGTTCGGGCAGTAAACATAAAAGCGCCTGTTTCAGATCAGTGATGATATACTGTAGGTCTCATGTTGAATTCAGGGTTATGAGCTGGATATGTACTTTACTTTTACTTTTCAGTTTATTAGTTTATTGAGACCACATGTTAGGAGGAAATCAACCCTAGCAGAGTGGTGCACGAAAGCAACCTACTTCTCAACCTCAGCAAAACTATTGTTGTTGATTTTTGGGGAAAGGAGGCAAAGACGCACACCCCTGTTTACATCAGTGCAGCCGAGGTGGAGCTGGTGAACGGTTTTAGGTTCCTGAGAATCAACATCACAGAGAAGCTGTCACGGACATCACCCATCTCCACCCTGGTAAACAAGGCTCAGAAACGGCTGCATTTCCTACTCCAAGAAACCTTTCTGTTTTGTTGATTTTGGAGGCCCCTGTGGACAAATACAGCACCTCCACTGCAAAATATTACATCAAAATATATTTATCTGAATAAAAATCTCCTCCTGAGGAAGAAGAACAGAGAAGAAGAGGCTCTGGGTGTGTTGTAGATACGATATCTCAGCAACAAGGGAACTTCATCAAACTTAGTAAGTGTCCACTGTCAAAGGTCAAAGGTCAAGGTCACTGGTACCTCACGTCTATCCCACGCTTCAAGGGAATTTCTTCAAATTTGGTACAAATGTCCACTTAGACTCAAAGAGGAACTGATTAGATTTTGGTGGCCAAAGATAAAAGGTCACTGTGATCTCACAAAACACATATTTGGCCATAACTCAAGAATTCATCCTCTAATTATGACAAAATTTCACACAAATGACTAATACGATACTGGCAGTAGTAATGATTTACTTCATTTGGGTACATTACATTTAAATAAATGTAATTGTAATCTGTTACTGTACCTGAGAAAAAATGCATAATGAAATTACTGTTACTAATCAAAATGTTGGTAATTACAAAGGGGTTACATCCAAATATACTTTCTGGATTGTCTAGTGGAGATCTGCACTCTACTAGCTATCTATTCAAACAATGTGCTGTATTATAAATAAACAGAATTTTTTGTGAACAGCAGAAAGAGAACTACATTTTAACATTGCCATATATCCTTATATTGTAATGCTAAATAAATCTTTCTATGTCCAACAGCATATGTCCAACGATATTGAGAACACATCATATCCTTCGCAGTAAATGGTGAAAGAGTTCTAACTGCATGGCAGGGGCTGGCTTATAAACTTCTCTAAAGAGCTAATCATAGTCACTAAGGCTGTGTATTTGTCTGTGTCTAAAGCAACACTGAGTCATTCTTCACACTGAGGCAAGAACTGAATGTTTCTCTTCGGGGTTTAATTATCAGCTGCCCGACAGGCTCAGCACAAAATTGTCAGACTGGCCATATCTTGAGAAAAGCACATCCTCTTCTTTTCCCTACACCTCGCCACTATTGTTCCGGAGAAGGCGAAGCGATTACTGTGGACTTGAGTTGCAGCTGCGGGACCTAAACTCCCACTAAAAATATCTCCCCAGCGAATGATGGCCTCTGATTAAAAGTTCTCAGTTATCTAATCTGACACACAATGTGCGATTTATCCAAGAATGTGAAGCGAAACACAACCAAAGGACATTATCATAATGTCAGATGCAGCAATAAACTGGTGCAAATGAGCTTTCTGATAAAAGACTATATGAGAATGTGGCTCACTGGAGAGATTGGGTAGATTTGATACTATAACAGTGTCAAAAGGCTGCTGGTGCCTTACCACGAATAATTTTCTTCTTTTCAAACACTCTCACTATTGTGGGAGACCACTTCTGTGCACCTTTGCCTTTTATTTGACAGTTTATCAGCACCGAGGGACAAGAAACGGAGGGACAAAGAGAGACCAAAGGATGCCACGCAACAAATCTCCACTGCCAGACTTGAACAAGGGATGTCACAATTATATGGTAAGTCCATCTAGATACACGATAAGAGAGCAATTTTCTTTATTTAAAACACGTAGTTTTTTTGTGTTACCACATTAGACTCCAAGACAAAGAGCGTGTTTTTGTTCTCACCATTTTTCAGTGACACTGAAACCCACACAGTGAGATATTTATTACAGAAGGACAAGGGACATCAGTTTCCTCACAGTCAATAGCCAGTAAGTCTGCAGACAGTTTGGCATGTCATAGGGGAAAAACACAGGCGCAATTATTAACATTAATGACAGCCTAATGGAGCTGTGCTATCATTAAGAGAATGAGTTACACCTGTGTGTTTCCTGCTTTGACAAGACAAAACATCTGCAGTTTAAAAAAAAACAGGTCTACAGTGTGTTTGAGAAAAATGTGCAGCTGCCATCAGGACTATATTAGAAATTATTTGGCCAGTTAGCTTAACTGACAACTGTGTAACACAATTTAAGCACAATTAAATCAATGCAACATCTCTTAATTTCACAAGCCAGGCGAACAAGTCAATGTGGTATTATGGCTGACAACCATGATGGTAAGTTTCAATTTTAACAACCTCAATTTATCCTTATTGCACTGAGACATATAAATAAATCTTTTACATGGGCAGTCACTAAAAGGACCAACTCAGGAAGTGTTACTCATTTTTCACATGAAGAGTTTTTTCAGTTTGTAACTGGAGTTTGTAATGAAACAGTCTCAAATGTTATATGAAACATGCTATATGACATACATAAGTACGAGAATGCCTGCCACCTGGTCGTATTCTCCTTGAAATCAGATGCAATAAGCCTGAGTTAGAAAGAAACAAGAGATTTTGTTTAGACAATTTTATTTTTGATTCATGTTGTTATTCAAGTATCCAAAAACTGTTTGTGAGGTTTTTTTTCCAGACTTGTTGCTGCAGCAGTAAATTCCTTAAAACCACTAAAATATGACTTTACCTGACTTGTTATCAGGGTTGATAATGATAAATAATTTTATTTTTATCTACACAACTACACTTCACTCTGTGTGGACAGCAACTAATAGTTGCAACCTAATATCATATTACAAATTACATGTGATAAAAAACAAAAAAACAAATTGGTATGCACTATGTAGGTTAATAAAATGTTATCAACCAAATATTGAGTTTTGTCCATCAGAATTTCCCCCAGTCAGGACTTATTTTTCCAATTATTTCGACACCACATAAATGTGGTACATGACCCAGTTACCTTGTTCCTAAATGAAACTGCTCACAGGAAGGTCTGCAGATTATCATGAGTCAGCAGATCATGATTTCTGAAAAGAGACATTGCTGTTTTTTTAACGTAGGCAGACATCTCTACAGCTGATCTCTCTCACACTTAAACCATCTAGATGAATAAATAGCAGGTAAGATATGAAAATGTGAAAATGATTGATCACCAATTAACCAGGTTAATAATAATAATAATAATAATAATAATAATAATAATAATAATAATAATAAGGTTAAAAAATGACAAAGAAAAACATAAATACATAAAATAGATAGAGAAAAAATAGAGTGAAAAATTAAAAAGCAGCCAAATAGCATTAAAAATTCAAAAAAAATCTAGAAAATTTAATAAAAGATCCAACTACAGGCAGAGGAATGCACAAGTAAAATTGACAGTAGAATGATTTAGAAATGTACTACATTAACTAAATGCTTGCCTGAATAAGTAGGCCTTCATTTGAGGCTTGCATTGTAACTTTACAGAATCATGATCTAAAATCTTGACTGTACTATCATTGCATTGTAATATAGAAATGTAAATGTCAGTTAATTAAAATAAATAAATTAAATTATTTTAAAAAGGTATTATTTTCATTTAGTGTTCACTCAGCTATATAAGATATGCAGTGATGATGACTTTTCAGGTGCAAATATAATATTAACTTTAAAAATATAGATTTCTTCGTCATGTTTTAGAGTCATGATTCAGCTTTTTGAGTATGCATTTTATTTGTGCATGTCAGCAGGAAAAGAAAACAGGATGTGCAGCTGCACTTTATCTCTTCAGCGGTTTTATTTTGTGCAGCCTCACCCACGTGTACCAGTGTTTGCACTGAAGGCACTTCCTTAGCAACGTGTATCTGAACCAGGAAGTACTTTGATATGCTAAAGCTACCTAGCTAGTACAGTTAGCAGAGAGGAGTGAAAGTGTGTGGCAGCAAAGTTTGCCTCAGTTAGAGTTACCGTTCATGTGTATTAGACACATGTCAGGTAACGTCGTGGTCAGCAGGCACTTGTGTCGCTGGTAGGAGAGGAGTGAAAACTGTAAGTTCAGATTGTTTTGGTTGTTGTGTTAGCGAGCTGTTAGCTAACAAGCTAACGACAACACAAGACTGTTAGCTTGACTTAAGATAACTTACTTGTCTTTAATGAACTCTCCCTTTCTATCAATTAAACATACGTATTATATAGTAATCAACGCTTGTTTAAACAGCGCAGACTTTAAATTGACATGCGTAACGATGCATTAACAATATTGTTTGGGAAGTTGATAACGTCCACTTAGGTTAACGTGATGGGTGATATCTTAATCTTGTGTGCAAGCTATGATTTGTAGTCATGTAGATCAGGACTATGAATAATATGTTTTTAGATACCGTTAGCTACAAGGTAGGTTTTAGTTACATGGTCTTCGTACCCGAGTCAGTAGTTGAAATAAATGTAATAAATGTAGTGAAGGGTAAGTGAAGTGTTGAGCAGTAACTCAAGAAAGCTGTGTGCTGTGAATTTGCAGATTCATTTTCTCAACCACATAATTAATTGCAGCTGCTTCTGCAGTGTTGGTTCAAGAGAAATCCTGTCTAGTGCCCACTTTGTGCCTGTGCCTCTGTGGTCTCAGTGGTACATAGCTGAGAACTACCATGTTGCTTTGCAAGAGGCTCTTTGCCTCCTTAGTGTCCTCCATTGGTGTGCATTTAGGGATGCACATTAAGGATTTTGTCTCAGGCGATACCAATAACATGCATCTATGGCCAACAAGATAAGATAACTGATCATTTCATATTGCTGTAATTGAAGTAGTTTATATAGCCTGTAGTTTAAGCACACCTGTGGGTAAGTAAGGCTAAGCTGCAATGAGCAAAGATGGATGATTCAATATTTCATTTCTGCCTGAGGTGGAGAAATTAATTTATTTTATTGCCCCCTTTTGCTGTTACAGTATTTGTGCACTTCTTATATATTTCACTGATTTATTGTACATCTGATCTTTTGTAACCAAACCACTCCTTTGCCTCCTTGTTTAGAACAACTACTCCACCGTAACAATGACATTATCACACCTTTTTTTAAATTATTATGATAAAATTATAACACATGAACACGACTATTAAATTAATCACCACCTATTTTGTTAATCGTTTTGAGTACTTTTTTGAATAAAAAAGTCTCTGATTTTGATTTTCTGATTCCAGCTTCTTGAATGTGAATATTTTCTGGTTTATTTAGTCCTCTGTGACAGTAAACTCAATATCCTTGGGTTGTGGACAAAATAAAACATTTGAAGACATCAGCTTTGGGAAACAATAATCAACTAGACAACGGATCGATTAAACAACTGAATGATCGACAGATTAATTGACAAGGAAATCATTAGTTCTGATTTTTCAAATGTATTTATTTTAGATTTACTTAGCCAGACGTACATCAAAAACTTCACAAATATTTATTTGAATTAAATGCTTTGTCTGATCTGTCAGGTTAGATATTGTATAGCCATTATTTATTAGCTATAAGGTAACTATTGGAATAATGAATTATAATATAAATTTCCCGTGATCAGATGATAGTTTATCAACCCAAACATTTATTGTTCTTCCTCATGCATTACCTGTATTGTCCTTGTATGGTAATATTTATATTTCTTTTTCTGTCACAGATGTGCCATGAGAATGATTTCCTCACCACCACCGTCTAATAGGCCATGATAGGCTTGTTGAGTTATGCAGGGGTTATGGAAAGTGTAATGAATTCTGCTGAAGAGCAGCAGCCCTCCTCTCCCCTGGCCAACTCGTGGTCCAAAAAACAGGACTCAAGCAAAAATCAAAAGCCAAAACTTGTTGGTGGATTTGTTTTAGTGCATGCAGGTAAGTACAGACACCAGAATTACCAAGTAGAAGTAAGAGCTTTGTAGAAAAAAAAATGGTAAACATCTCTTCATAATGTCTCAACATAGTTTTCTGCTTAGAGGAGGCAAACAGTCGTCACTTTATGAATAGTAAAACACATTTCTTTCCATATTATTTGCTTTCAGGAGCAGGATACCATTCTGAATCTAAGGCCAAGGAGTATAAGCATGTGTGCAAAAGAGCCTGCCAGCGAGTAAGTTTACTTAATGGGTACTACCACAGGAAACTGACCTAGTACTCTCTGTCCACACAATCAGGCATTCTCAGAATGGGATGTTGTAATTGTATTAATTCAATCAAGAGATTTGGCATTTCAGAGTATTTAATCTACTAGATATTTGAATGCAGAACAACAGAACAAATTGACATTGATCACCAATGAAAGTAACATTTCAGGGCTTTCTTGAATGGATGAATTGTGCTGCATCATTATATCATTATGAAATTATGGTTGAAAATATGGAAACTATGTTTATTGATGACACAAATAAATGTTTTTCTTCTTTATGTAATAATTACTGAATAGGTCTGCTAAATTTACTTTCTCTGACTCTACAAAATTTGGAGGGTGAGACAACAAATTAGGTAACTAAAAGTTGCAAAAAAAAAAAAGAATAAATACTGAAAAATGCTAAAAAGGTGTGCATAAGCTTCCCTCTTCTACATATTTGCATGCAAATGTTTTCTGCTCTTGTTTTATCAGTGGATCTGTTGTCTCAAGAAAATATATGGAGCAGCCTCATTCTTCTATTAGACCACCTGACCTATTACGTAATGTTTCGCAAACATCTTAAAAACTCATCTAGACCAGATTGATCAGCGAGATATTGTGATTTTCTCCCACACTTTCTCAGAAGTTTGCTCAAGTTTGCTCAGGTTGAATGGGGAGCATCTGTGAACAGCTGTCATTCCATATAGTTTCAGTGGGATTTGAATCTGTGTTTTTGGCAGTACCACTGAGGCACTTTAAAGTGCTTGTTTTGAAGTCATTCCAGTTTTCATTTGGCTTTATTAAGATCATTTTGCTGTTGGAAGGGAAGTCTTTGTTCTTTGGCTTTCTAAAGCAGGTTTTTTCCTCAAGAATATACTTGTATTAAGTTTCTTTCATTGTTCTCTCCATCCCCACAAGTTCATTACATCTTTAGGACCTCATGGCGCAGCCATCACCCTTGCTTTACAATAGGAATGGTTTTAGATGGGTGATGAGCTGTGCCCAGTTTCCACTGAATGCAGCACTTCACTTTTAAGGCCAAATAGTTCAATTTTAGAAGAGGTCTTTTGCTTTCATGCCAGCAGTCTTTCATATGCCTCATTCTAAGGTAACGGAAACACAACAAATCTTATTTTCAGGTGATTATGCACTAATAAAAACATACTTAAAGATATTCTGTCAATAAATCCCCGTAAATCTTACACACCGGACCCTTAATGTTTCCATCCAGGATAATAATTGCATGTTTTTCTTCTGTCTTTAGTCTAGTTTTATCTCCTATTATGTGTGTTAAATGAGACTTAAATCCTATTATGTGTCAAGGAGTTTATATTTTCTTCTTGTTTGAGTTAAATCCTAATGACCTCTGTCAAAGAAAACTAAATAAGTGGTACATAATTTCTGTCCATATCTTCTCATGCTGTTCAATGAAGGAATATAATGAAAATACTGTACAAAGGCTGAAGTGAAAAATGGCTAAATTTGGTATTTTGACTGGAAAGCTGCTTTGCTTTCAACAAGGTGTCTCTCTTTCACAGGCGGTGGACCGTCTCAAAGCTGGGGCGCTCGCAGTGGAGGCAGTGGCTGCAGCACTGGTTGAACTTGAGGTTTGTCGATCACGATCCACGTTTGATTATTTTAAGTCAACCTTTACCAACTTAGCTTTAAAACATCCCACATACATAACGTAGAAAACGATTATGGCCCAGATTGGACTTAAAAAAAACAACATCCTATAAACTTATGAGGATAAGAAACTTAATTTGACATGTGTATGTGTTTATCCAAAACAGCTCTGATGCATGTACGTGCATCCTGTCGGGTGATGTAAGGGCTGATTTTCCTCAGGGCAGGGTTGGAATAAAGAACAATGCTTCTGATGAGCTCTTCTGCAGCTGCAAAAATGTACAGAAAAGTGCAGTGCAGCAAGCACTCAGTGCTTTTAAAACTGGATTAGAATAGCCATATATTGTATACATAAATACAAGTCATAGAAAGTTATTGTCACCATTATTACCCCTTTGAAAGTAGAGTTTCCACTGTTACTGACATGGTTTGAATACAGAAAGTCATCATCTGGTTAATTAAAAAACCTGCCAAAGCGTGAGGCATAGCGCAAGAGATATTGAGAAACAAAGAAACAAACTTGCTTAACAATTAACAGCCTCCCATATATTAAGTAAGACATAAGCCAAAGCCAGGAACAACAAGCAATTAAACACATAATTGTGAAGGACTTATGTGAAAAAAGCCAATTCTGTTTTGAATATTCATGTGAATCTTCCGCCCACCAGAACTATATGAGTTAAGTTCCTAAGGAGGAAATTGATTAAGCACAAAAACCCAGAATGAAAACAGTGACTGAGGTTTAAAAACAAAAAATGAAGCATCATAATTAGATAGTGTCAAAAAACAAAGGAGCATTAGCTAAACAACCATTTTTGGCCTGAAATCATGTCAAGATTATTATCCCAGGCAGATAACATACGTGACAACAACAACATAAGTGTTTCGGGGTCTGATTGTTATTGCGTTATGCTCATAGTACTAGTTTTCTTTTGGCAAATGTAGTACATGTAGTTCATTCAGCAAAGCAGTTATATAAGTTGCTCATGGAAAATGTAGACCTACAGTACATATTGACTGTAAATATTGCTGTGACAGCAGGACCACAAGAAAGAGTGGCCTCTTTGTCTCAGTTAGACTAAAAAAAAAAAAAGACTTACTTTCCTTCAGCGTATCAACATCGACAATAGTTCATCACAAACATCGTTTTACTCAAGACTCTGCTTGTTTTTAATTGTTCTCAGGACTCTCCTTTTACAAACGCGGGCATGGGCTCCAACCTTAATTTGTCAGGGGAAATTGAATGCGATGCGAGTATCATGGATGGGAAGTCGCTGCATTATGGTGCTGTAGGAGCTATTAGTGGTGAGTGACTGCACATGTTGATATTTATCTTACGCTGCTATGTTGTTGTCGCTCTAACTTTCAGTCACCTGGTAGTAATGGCAATGAGTCAACTTTCTATCTGTCAAATGTTTTCCTGATTAATTTTCTATGTTCTCAGAGTTTTTTTTTTTAGAGATAACTACAGGGAATTAGCATCATTAAGTACTTACGATGGGAGACCACCCACTTTCTACCTGGAGAACAACCAAGAAATGTTGTTAATATGTACACATCAGCATACTCGCAGAGAGTTTTCCTAGAAGGCTTTCAACAAAAGCAATTTTATGTTCAAGAACTCACGATTTATTCCAAATAGCCCGGGGGTGAAACTGGCACATAATCATTTAGTCCAAAAGACAACAGATTGTTTTTATTACCGTGTCTGCATCATGTAACAGTTAGCCACATAATTTGTACATGATGAATGAAACTTTGTTGGCTTACATATAAGAAGTATACCTGCCAACCCATGTTTTTCATAAGGTCTAAGAGGTGTTTAAATAGGCCCAAAGCAACCCAACATTCATGTGTACAACAAACTGTGCAAAATAATGAAAATTACATAGTAAACTCAATAACATACATTGCCATTGAAAGTGAACAGAGCAGATATTTACTGCACAAAGCAAGCCAACGCAGATATTACAAAAACAAAAACCATATTCAGTTCACCTGTACTAAAAACGATGGTCTTTCTATGACTCCTCTATTTTTCTTATTTAAGATCAAATTTTTTACCCATTTTAATCTGTCTGAAGTATTACTGTATCACATTAATTCTAACTTTTCCTTCAGGTATTAGGAACCCAGTCTTAGCTGCAAATCGTCTACTGAGTGAAGCACAGAAAGGGAAACTATCAGCTGGCAGGATACCCCCCTGGTGATTATAATGCTTATTAATTACTGTTGTATTAATGTGACCGTATCACCTTTCATGCATAGCAATTTTTTTGTTTCTTTTGTCAGCTTTTTAGTGGGGCGAGGAGCACACGACTGGGCAGTCAGCCATGGAATACCACCATGCCCTTCAGAGAAAATGGCCACCAGTGAGTTTTATTGCGCTGTTTCAGAAATATGATTCATCTAAAAAATTCATTGTCTATACCTGTGACACTGGATCAAAACACACAATGCCCAAAACAACCTCTGCAAGAGATGCATCACCTTATATGTGTGTATGTTAGACTGAGATTCATTTTTCATACACAGAGTTCAGTTTATCTGCGTACAAGAGGAACAAGCGAAAGATGGAGCTGGCAGAAAAAATGGAGACAGGACATAATCAGGCAAAGAAAAGACGACAATCAAGTGAAAATGTGAGTACTGTCAGATGCCATCAAGTGTGTTCCGTCTCAACTGCACCACCCGAGTCAGAATAGACCCGTCCCTTTGTGATAGTTTTGTAGTAGTATACACAGCAAACAGCCTATTGGCCAAGTAGAGATGAAATGATCACCGGTTTTATAATAAAATACGCTAAAATTCCTGATTTATATTATTCTCATTTCAAAATTTAGTCGGCAAGAGTCTGTTTGTGAGTCCTTATCATTATTAATCTTGTAGAAGGTGCAGATGTTTATAACGGTTAAATTGAGAAATATGTTAATGGAGTCAGGCAGGCAGCTAGACAGGCAGTGGGCTTTTGTTCTCAGGATAACAGGCTTAACTCTACATTGACAGACAATTGATAATTGTAAACAGCTGATCAACTGACAGTGCAGGACTTGTCTTTGTTTGTGATTGTCACTTTATGATGTTGCACGTGTGTTGTGGTCCTGCAGACAGCTCGAGTTTCCCCGAGTCTGGGGAGGAGGGGGTGGTGAGGGGAAACAACTACTCCAACCATAGATCATATATTAAGTAGGATTTCAAACAGTTTAATAGGCCGTCATTGCTCCAACTTGCTATTTGGACTGATGTATCATTTGGCTTGCGCAATTTCACTTATTGCTCGTTGAAGCTATTTATTTAATTTAACAGAGCCATTTCTCTTAACACAATTTGGATTCCTCTGAACTCTTCAACACAAAGTGATTTGGATCTCTGAAGCATAAATGACAAGATTGCATTTGTTTTTTTTACACTTTTCTCACAGCAACAGGTGTTGTCAGTTAAGCTAATGAAGGCAAGGCAAGGTCCACAGAAAGCTCTTGTCACTGCGTTTAGAAAGGAACAAAACAAACAGTGCAGTGAAGATAATGCAGCAAACACCAGAATGGATAGTGTGTTGGAAAGAAACCGAGGCGTTAAGTTTTGAGACATCTGTCATATAAAATCAGACTTCAGACTTATAGTAGAGGCACGAGGGGGCAGCAGTAGGAACTGTAAAAGCATGTGATTTTCCTTAGTAGAAAATATTTGAGTCACACATTTCTTACTCAAAATTCAAATGTAACTACATCACTTGGTCTTCTGAGGCTTGCAGGCCACTCTGCAGATTCTTAGCGAGCAGTTATGCACGGGGATGTATGGCATCAAACTGAATTTAAAAAAAACGCTGAGAAACATCAAGTAGAATATTGTATTTTGTTCAAAGAAGACATTTAACAACTCTCCACAACTAAGACATCAAGATGTATTCTGCCAGTTATGATCTCACATTGTCATCAGAGGAAATGACATTGCCGGGTTGTGGAAAGAGTTCCAAGAAACAGTTTAAAGTGTTGACAAGAGTTGGTGCAAATTTTCAGTGCCCTGAGCAGCAGGACTGGAGAGAGGCCTGATGATGAGCTGAGTTGAAAGCAGTTGAGAGCAGACTCACTCAAAGTCACAAGCTGCGGCAGCAGCGCGGAAGAGGCAGAGGGTGGGAGAGTTTATTTTGGTTCGGATGTGAATTGTGTTAAATGGAGCAAAGCTTGTAAACGGCCATAGCCCAGTATGCTTCATTGGGCCGGTTTTTGAACAGCATTGCTGTTTATTTAGTTCAGTCACATCAATCCTCAATATTAATTATATATCCATAAAAAGAAAGAGTAACCACTAAGATTGACTGTTTGTTGACTGGGGCTTGTGATATATGGTTAAATGATTGATTTTCGTGTCAAATGGCTAGTTAGCCTAATGAGAGTTTCAGGTCTGAGTTGCCTTCTGCTCTCATCTGTCTCTCACGTGTTTACACAAAACTGCTTGACCTATTAGAGATTAATATGTGACCATTTTCAGTTACGCTACCGCTGATTTGGACATACCTGATACTCACACTGTGACTGCTCACATGCATGCCTCGTTCAGAGTTTTACGGTATTTTACAGGAATTTGGCATCAACCTTGTCTTTGTCTTTTACTCTGCCATCGACATATAAAGTCAATTAACAGGAAATAACCTCTTTTTGTATCAAGAATGGCTGTTACTGACTTGTGGGCTCAACATAAAGTGTTATTGCAGCAAGTAAGCCTGGTTTTAATTTTCATACACAATGTTCTTTTTATGCCTTTGTCTTTTTGCCAAGCAATAAAATCTTTCCGTTCTTTTTTTTTTTTCAGTGCAATTTAGGCACCTGTCTCATGACAGTGTATAGTTGCAGTGTTGTTTAGGGAAAATCTAAATAATATCAATATAATTCCAAAGATGCCCTCAAGTTTACATTCATTATTTGCTGTGGATTTTTATTTTCAGTCAAGGACAATGATAAGGAATGACAGGATGGTCTTTGTAGCTTTTGAAATAGCTGGCTCTGGTTCATTTTGGCCTCAGAAGCCTGGAGACAGGGCTGATTTAGGAGCGCATAAGACAGATGAGAAGCACTGTTGCCTTTTTGTACTCTGGCTTTTTAGTCCAGGGTCCAATGAAGACTTTCAGTTTCTGGTAGGAGTAGAGCTCTGATCATGTATCATGATGCCATTTTGCACATCTACCCTGTAGAACTCTATTTATCATGCAGTCTGAGTCATGATGGATCACAAACAAGCCACTTCCAAAGCAAACTGCAATCAGGGAAGGAAAAGAGCTGATTATAATCACAGCACCACATTTTTAATGAAATGTGAAGGGAAAAGAAGAGTGATTCATAAATTCATGCAGTGCATTCTTAATTTTTGGCAAAGATGATGTCTCTGCTTCAGAATGTGAAAGTTTTAGATTTCTCCTCCTTTACGATGCCTGGAATCCTTACCTGAGAACAATTCTCATTTGAAAGTGTCCATTTGATTATATCTGTCTTTTGTTTTTTTGTTAATGTGACTCCTCTCTTTGCTGTGATGTAGGAAAATGGTTCAGGGTGCCTCGACACAGTGGGAGCCGTGGTGGTAGACCTGGAAGGGAATGTAGCTGCAGCGGTGTCCAGTGGAGGTCTGGCCATGAAACATCCTGGCAGAGTTGGCCAGGTACTCAGACCCTTTTTTCTCTGTCCATGTCTTATCCACAAAACACCTTTAAATAATACATTTTAATGTGACTCCAGTAAAGGTTGAACCTGATATGTTTGTCTTCAGAAAAAGCTTCTGTTTCTTGTTGTGGCTTGCAGTTGGTTCGCCAACATGAGTAGCTATGATTGCAACTGCAAGCATAGTTTAACTTCCTTGAGGCAAAGATAGGTTTTTGCTTGATTTTTTTACTATTATTAATTTTTTACATTTATGTTTCTGGTATCACAGTGACATAATAATAAGTTAACAACATACTTGTAAAAATCTTATCTCAAGTAAGGCTTTATTTCATTAAACAGGATGTTGTTATTAATAATTAATATACTAATAAGGGCCTGAGAATTGGGGGTTAAAATGGTTTCTCATACTGTATTTTACATACATGATGCAGTTCATTATCATTAAAATGAACTTACTCCAGGAAGTCTGAGAGAATTTTTGATTTTCTTCTTTATTTTAGACAGATAATGAGCTAATTATGCTAATTACACTAATTACCCAGCATACAGCTCTCAGCAACCAAGTTGAATTTCATCCACTAACCCTATAGATGACATTTCAATCATAAAAGTTCACAGGAAACGCCATTACTCGGTCCCAGAAATGTCCAATAGACTATGCTGGAAGACTTTTACTTTGGGGCAGCTACTGGGAGGTTTAAGTTTGCATTAACAGCAACTTAACAGGAAAAAAAAAACCCAACAATTTAACAATGAAGCCTGAACAGAATGAATGAATCAGTGGGATTTACTACCTTGACCTCATTAACACTATTACTGTTAAAAGCTCAAAGCGCAGAGCATTAGAGCTGGGACTATGGGCATGCTGTTCTCATGTAGTTAATGATGTGGAAAAGTAAATTAGGCTGAGATGACCACCCCAGCCTGTAGTGTAGGTTTTAAATCCTTTTATTTGGCTTTGAGCATTCTTTTGTAACAGCTCTTATTTGAGAATTTATGATATTTTTCAGCACTTCAGAAACAGAAATATTAGAAGTAAAACAACACCAAAACTTCTTCTAAAATGTCCTCTTTTCCTCTTTTTTTTTCTCAGGCTGCTCATTACGGATGTGGCTGCTGGGCTGAAAATGCCTGTAATATGAACCCTTACTCTACAGCAGTGAGTACCTCAGGTATACCGCAGCACGCTCTCCACAACCTATTTCTGTATGTATGTGTGTGAAGCTCTTCTTCTGAATCAGAAACAGATATTTGATGTGAGCCTCAGTGAGTCAAGCTTCAAAAAGCTCGATAATACTTTCCGATGACCTCCAACCATTCCCGCTGAGTGATTCTCATCAGTCACTTCCTCAGCTGATTGAGTCATCACTCTCTCCGCTCTTTGTTAGTCAGCTGCATGCCAGGTGCATTGTTGAGCTCTTCAGATTTGCAGTGACATTTGACATGGGACACCTGCTGTAGATATGATGGACGGAGCGCAGCGGGACGATGGTACATTTATAAACTTCAAGTGCAGTTATCTAGATCATAGCATAAGTGAGTTTCACAGTTTAAAAGTAATTTAGCCTTACAATACAGTAAGTATTCTATGTTTATGTTAAAAAATGAAGAATTGTGCATATCCAGTATGTAGTATGTATATCAGCTGGTCTATTTTTCATCAGCCTTACAAATATGACCCCCAACTGTCTACATAAATTCACAACTACAACAGACAAAAGCTAATTTTGGACATTTGACACAAAAAATGCATCAAACAATGCAACTAAATGGAAAAACATGGCTTGAATGGTGCTTGTGACTTGTGGACTTGACACAACATATGGTTGATTCAAACTGACTTTACAGAAGTACACACAAAGTGTTGCTTTTACAGAGGAGCAGAGGAGATGTTAATACTTAAAGACCAATCTCCATCCAGTTACATTAATGTAATAATTTGAAGTAGATGCGTAGTAACAGCGGGATGGTGTCAGATGTTTGGATTAAAATCTTCTGACACCACTGGGAGGTATCATGGTCTGTGGATTACTCAGAGGTGCTATGAGCACCATTCATGTGATTACATTCACCATTATGAGGAGTAAATGACAAAATATGTTTCCATGTGATTTGTACAAACTTAACTTTTGAATCTCTGGCTTTGCTGTATATATATATGTGGGACAGAAGGTCTGGGGGGTAGCAGGGAGGGTATCTCCTGAAGCGCTGACTCTTAACTAACACAGGGAGTCAATTGGACAAAGACATCCCTTCCTTTCAGGACCAATCTGCCTTTTCAAAACAAGTTGCATTCTTCTTGAACATATTTATACAACGTATACAATCATGCCTTAGCGTTTCCAAACATGAGAGGGTATACCTCTTTTAGCTGAAGGCAACTTTGCTGGTTGTGAGCTGTATGGTTTTGAATGTGAAGTAGAGAGGCTACGTTACTGCTTTAACATGTGTGTACGTCTGTGACATAGCTTCTGGGGGACATTAAAACCTTTTGATGTGGATGTGTAGACTAATGCATGTCAGTGCAGACGAGCTGATTTGATCAGACAGGCTGAAGCTTGAGTCAAATGTACTTGGACCACTAAGATAGCCTGCTTTTTGCAGTGCTAAAGCATGTCTGAATACATCACCACCAGCAGTGAGAGAGGAATTTAGGGCAGTGTAACAACAAAGACAGTTACACTGACACTATTATTGTTTTTATATAAAACAATTCTTAGCACTTTGTACTGTAATTATAGCCACAGTTCTGAAAGAGCTAAAATACAAAGTATCTGCTATCTACAAGGCCCAAAAAATGTCTTTGTCTGGCATTTGAAACATTCATGGCATATTTAATTAAAACAAAACATTAAAACAAATCCCCTATATAGATAACATTAGCATCCTCATGTTTCATTCCTATGTTTTTTGTTTTTTCATATTTTTTGGGGGAACGATATGCAGCAAAAGGCTGTAGGCGGGAGTGTTGACTGTGTTTGGCACAGCCTCAGAAGTTAATACTGACTGTAAATATGTTCTCTACATTTGTATCTACGATCACGAGATGCTAGTTTGGTGTCAAAGGTCTGTCGCTTCCTTGTAGTGCAGCTTAAGGTTGATAAGTCTCAACCACACACACTTCATTGCTGTTGGTTGGGTCTGCAACTTCACCAGTCAAAGTTCACCATAGTTGAATTCTCCCTGAACTAAAGATGCAAATTTGCTTTTCCCTGAGAAACAAGTGTTTTATTCGCCCCTTTGCTCACATAGAATGGAGGTGAACAGGTATTTTTTGCCCAAAAAAGGAGTTCTATTCTATTCTATTTAATATACAGGCTTGCAGGAATACTGCAGGAGTGCAAGCACGGACATTGTAATTTGACTATAATAAATGACACAGTCCTACACACTAAGTTGATCAGCTGTTTATAACTGTCGGTTTGTCTGTCAATGTAAAGTTGAGCCCGCTATCTTGAAAACAAAAGCCCACTGTCCTGAAAATACTCACTCTGGAGTTAGAGTTCGGTCACTGCCTGACTTCTGTCTAGCAGACTTAACATATTGCCGTTACATGCATCTCATAAACAGACACTAACTCATTTGGCAGACATTCAGCAATAATTTGAACTATATCAACACGAAACAGGCAAACAACACCACAAGTTACGGGCCGAAGTAGACATTTCAAGGGAGGACACCATGGCTGTAGTGTTGTCAGAGAAGTAGGAATTTCGTCTTGGCGTGTTTCCTTGATCTCTGATGACATATCGTGGTCATTTTATGATTTATTACAGTAAATATATTATAGATTTCGCCTTTAATGTGTGACTGTACCCACTGTCTTGGTATTAGTCTACTGTTCATGAGTTATCCCAGTGGACGAAGTGTAGACGTTTGCTCTGTATGTATTTTCACCTCATCCTGTTTTCCTATATTGTGGCTTTGCCTTTGATGTTTCCTTATGGGTATGGAGCGCATAATGTGTGTTCCAGCACAACACCTGTTTTTAATTTCCTAACATGAAAGGCATTCCCATCAAAAGAAACAGAAAAACAGTCATTTTCAGTAGGTCACGAGGAGTATGATCCTCACCCTATATGTCACTCTTTCTTCCCTTCACCTGACCACCACTTTTATCCACCCTCCCTCCTTCCCACCGCCTCCATTCTAATGTGTTGTGTTATATGCGGCTCATGTGGCTCCTTGTTTTATGTGTGTTGACTGCTTCGCCCGGCCTTTACTGTCCTGTGGCCGGCGAGAGAACAGCTCACAAACATCACTGTTTACTCTCGCTGCCGTTGGCTGTCACATACCGTGTCTCTGTTTCTTGGCCTCTCTCTTTTTGCGTTTCTCTTCCGTCGAGTTGCTGCTTTAGTCCGGGCCTCTCGCTGCAGCTCCACTTCAGCTGTGCTTGTGCTGCCATGATATCCAGGTCCCCTGGGACAGAGCGGTTTATGGTAAACACATTACAAAAGGCACAGTACCTGGCCAATCCGAAGTTCTGCTCTTGTTAAAAAAGAGCTTCACATCACTCCAGGCATCTGGTCTCCACAGTAACCGACCTGCATTCAGTTCTGTTGTAGTTACCTGATATTTTATGGGGCCTTCATTTGTGTTTACAGAAACAACAAGGCTATATTCTTAAGTCTTTATGGGTTTTCACGGGAGCTTTTGCCAGATGTGTTTCGTTTTCACTTTTAGATTTCTTGCCTTTTTCCCTGAGTACAGGCAGACTTTTACATTAGAGAAAGACCATATTGTAAGCATGCTTTCAAAATCTGTGTTTTCCTAAGCAATAGCAAGGTATGGGGTTTATTGTTAGTCTCAGTAAGTAACATATTATCCAAGATATAAAAAAAAGCACACCTGCTTTGTTTTGACTTGGAAGTGATAGAGGTTAAGGTGAGAGATTTGTACAGGCTGCCCGCGCTTTTTATGGTTCCTGGTTTGCTTAAATGCTTCACAAAATGCTTTGTTTCTCTCCCTGGACTTTCCTACATACCACATGCTGCATTAATGAATAGCATCAGACAGATTCAGGTGCTAATTGAAGCCAACTGGAGCACACCCTGCTGGCACTTCTCTGATTTTATTTGAATTAATTCTGAGGATCAAATGTTCACAGACACACACACCTTTTAACACACAACTTCTATACTGCAGTTTTGATTCTGCGGGCACAGATAAAATTTCTAGTTTTACATTTGGCATTCAGTCACTTACATCTTCACTGAGACTGGGTTGCACCAACAATGATTAATTTAATCTAAAATTAATTCTAATCAGAGTTTAGCAAATCTAGGTTTAAAATGATCAAATCCAGATTTAAAATTATGCAGAGTTTTGTTCATTTAAAATAAATATATTAAAATAAATTTGGGTACAAAGCAATGTAACAAACGGCTGCATTGTTCGCTAGGTAGCTAAAAAGTTAATAAAACCTAGTCAGCCTATTCATGATGGCTCACCACAGAATTATTTTTCTCAATTTGTCTCAAAGAAGGTTTAAAGTTAATACTGGATCACAGTTTAAATTGGAGCTTCAAATTTTGGTACCACAGAATTAGATTTAATAGGTTTAGAATAAAAACCTAACTGACATTAGAAGCTTATGTTTAATCTTTGTTAACTTGAAGCATGGTTTAAAGTTTGGTGCAGCATAATTTAAAGTTAAACCATTAATTTAATCTGGTTTAAAAACTAAACCTTGTTGGGGCAACCCAGCCTTGGTCGTCTCGTCTTGTTTACCCTCCACATTTAAGTTTAGATAGCTTAAGCTATTTAAGCCTAACTAGGAACATCATGTTTCCAAAAGTACACATTTTGATGTGTACATGTCCATTTAAAACCTATTAACATAAAATGAATGCACAAATGTGTAATGGTGATACAGGTTGCGAGTATGCATGCACATACTGCAGTTACATAGCGAGCCAGTCAGAGTTCAGACTTTACAGAAGTGGAATTAATACTGGGTGGTTGCTCTTTTAAGTTCCCAGACCAGCTGGAAATTTGGGCAGGGGGAAACTGAATGAGAAACACAAACCTTCCTTCACCAATTACCGTCAGTGTGCCCTTGAGCAAGGCAGCTGTACTTGGCAGCCCCTCTGTGCTATCATCTTTACCTGAAATAATGAAGGTTAAAGTTGCTAAAATGACTGCAGTAGCAATAAATCTTTCATAAGAGCTGAAAATCCTTTAATTTTGCAATATTTTCCATTACGTAACTTAATAATCAGACATATTGGAAAAATGTGATTTTTAACAAGTTTTGAATATCAAAGCAAAGTATTACACATGGTAATCAGGAAATACTTAAACATACTGATCTCTTTAAAATTCACTTAACATCAAGATGTGAAATATCAAGATGTGATTAATACCATACACATCTAATGTTTAAAAAGTCAGATTTTTTTTTATGTGCTTTGAATTCTTGGGTGCAAGTGTTTGTTCTACATGTGCTACAAGTTTCCCGTTTGAAAATTTTGATTGAAGGTATGCATTCTTGCTACAGAGAAATGAGTTAATACAAGTGAAACAGGTTCAGCTCTGTGTCTCTGTGTCTTTTGCCAGGCTGTGGAGAGCATCTGATTCGCACCATGCTGGCACGGGAATGCTCTGCTGCCATGCAGTCTGAAGATGCCCACCAAGCGCTGCTGGAGGCTATGCAAAACAAGTTCATCAGTGAGTCACCCACACGATGCCTGATTCCCACTCCTTTCCATGCACACATTTGATTTGCCAGCCAAGAACGTGTTGGAAAAAACCACAATTATGCACAAAAAGAATTAAACTAACAAACAGATGTTGCATAACATAAGAACTGAGCTAACGACTGGAAAACACTGGAAATAATAGAATCAGAACAGACAGCTTTTTGATTTATGGATCCCTTTCACTGCTTAAACAGCCTCTTCAAATGTTCCACACATCATAGCTGACAGCCACAGACGATTTTGGAAGACATAATTGTTTTGTTGAAAGTTCATGTGAAGATGTAATTTTTTGGCCATATTCTCAGAAGTGGTCAGTTTTAGAAAGTCTTGTTAACTCTGTTTGCTGCGCCTGTGAATGACCACTGGGATTGCTCAGAGAAGACGGAGCACAGGAAGAAAGGACATGTGGAAACGTGGTGGTTTCTGCCTTGTTTTGGCCTCCTTTAGAAGTCCGTCCCAGTTCGGCTTTGTCATGGACATCTGTAACACGGAGACATTTGGACGGGCTGGATGAAGTCAATTTGAAGTTAATTCTTCTGTTTTTTTCCCTTTCAAGATGCACATTAAGTTAAACAAAGCTCCATAAATCCTCCTTTAGCAAGAGCAATGATGACAGTGTCTGTGATGTGGCAGCCTCTCACTCAACTTCCATGATACATTTGTAAGACTCTCTAAATAGAATATCCTTAATGACAACACTGTTAGTATTTTTAGATCTCATTGTATAGATGCACCTGCCAAACACACACAAACACAAATATCTACACTCCAAAATAGCTTAATCCCATTAGATTATTCGTCTTTTATTGTCGTTGGTAAAATAATGGTGGACATTAGGGCGATAACTGAACTGCTGCTGCGGATTATGGAAGGTTTATCAAAAGGAATTTCAAAGCCTTTTTAAAATGTAGAACAAATACCAGCATTTTGTGTGAATGTTGTCCAAACTACATGAAAAAAAGTCTTTTATAGAGTGAAGGAAACATTACAGCATGGAACCAAAATTGGTGTGAAATGCAACAAAGAAACAATGGCATGCAGACACAACAATATTTCCATCAAATGTACCAGTTGGTCCTGTTTTTTTCCCCTTTACTTGTTGATGTGTTGAGACATTTCAAGACACGCTGTAGCTGTTTATAGTTTGTTCTTTTTCAAACCGAGCCTTTTTTTTTCCTTTATTGCCCCACACTAATCAGCCAATCCAAGTTTTTTTTTTTGTATACACAACACCTCATTCAAGCCTCTTCTGAAGTTTAGTCAGGGAGCAGGAAAGGTTCTCACACCACACTATTGATTTTCGTGTTTGTTTGTTTTTTTGTAAGCTCAAAGGTCCTTGAGAGTTATGTAGCTGGATGTTTTCTTTGAATGAAATCTTGTGTGTGTACAGCGAGGGGAGTTAAAAATGACACTACCTGTCATTAAGCTGTTATGTGCTAAAACCCTGCCCATACAAATGGAGTCAAATATTTTTACTAAATAAAATAAATACATCCGGACAGAATAATTGCTTTCAGTTGTTTAACTTGGCCAGAAAGGCAAACAACTTGAATGGGGAGGATTTTTTCTCATAGATCACCGTAATTCGATTAAAAGGGCTGTGTTTTTTTTGTCTAGTCTTTTCATGTGTTATCCTTGGTTCAGTATGTTAGGGTGGAGAACTGAAAGCATACAAGAGACTTTATTTATTGAG
>JAJHUR010140561.1:8589-19763 GCA_027495735.1 Lutjanus campechanus | reverse complement strand
TTTTTTTTTTAATACGTCCAGGCTCACCCTTTCTGGCCAGCGAAGATCGTGTTTTGGGTGGAGTTATTGTCCTGCGCTGCTGCAGATGTGTGGAAGCTCCGCCATCTCAAAATATTCAGGGTATACTGGGTAAGACATGAATAATTTCAAGCCTGATCACACTCAGACCTCCACGGTACAGCTTACAGTAGGCAAAGATTTGGCTGTTAATATTTAAAAATCCATCGTCAGATAGATATGGAGGAGAGGGGAGGAGGCACTGTGGCTTTCCTCGCGGGTGGTCCTTGTTTTAACTTGAACAATCAGGCTCTGGTTTCACACCCTTCATCTTAGATTCAAACACAGACCTCCCACTATGGAATCAACAGCTAATCTTCTGACAAGTGGAGGCCCTGTAAATACTGCCCGGTTTGGCTGATTGCGTTGGGGGGATCTGGTTTTTGTACCTGGAGCTTCTCTGAGAATGATCCTTCCTTTTGCAAAACTATCATCACAGAATTCGACTTAATCAGAAATCTGTTTGATTTACTGCTGGGTTTTAATGTTGCCGTTTGACCTCTGTGTCAGTTTTAACATGATTTGTACTGAACCCTCATTTTCAAAGAAGCCAAACGATGAGTTCAAGTTCACTGACAGAGCAGAGCAGATGTTTCTCCAGTGCAGAAGGGGATGATTTCAAATTGACGATGATTGGCAAATGACTAGTGAAGTGCTATTTATTTATGACTGCTTGAATAATAATGTATCCCAGAGTATCACTTTACACAGTGATGTACAGGCCCTGTTTGATGCTGTTTATGGACCGTAGCGCTTGTGCATTATGTGGACTACCTCAGATTACTGCGGACTGCAGAGGGCCCTGTGTTGATTACAAAAATAAACACCATGTCAACCACATCCTTTGGGTGCTGTAATTGAGTTTCTACTCTAAATCACAAGTCCTACCTTCCTCTGCAGTTATGTCACAACTGCAGGTCGTATATTTTCATGATGCATGCTCAGAATTTACCGCAGTTTAGCTCGCTGAGTCACCTGCCAATTTTTTTTCCCTCTGGCAGATGGGAACACTGTTGATTTTTGTTCAATTGAATCACTCTAGCACCAGTCTGTTTGCTCTGTCCAGATGCTCTTTGTATTTATGGCATTATCTTTATATAAATGTATATTTATGTTGATTTTCACCTATTCGCTCTGTAATTTACCTCTTTATCTGTTTGTTTTCACAGTGGAGTTCCTATGGAGTCACACCACAGAGAGCATGTGTGTTGGCTACATGTCTGCCCAAGATAGCAAAGCAAAGGTGAGTTTCCCAGTAAGCTTGACAAGCAGAATGTCTTGAAATGAGTTTCAAATACACTTACAGTTGGTTATATAGAAATGTAACCATCTTTATTACATTAATAAAACCTTGAGACAGTACAGGCATGGGTGCAGGTTGATAAACTTTTTGCTTCTCTGATCAGTGCCAGTTTCTTTAAATTTAATCAGGTCTTTTTGTGTATGATTGTGTTATGTGTATGCAATAATTCGTCTGCCATTTTAAATAGTGTTTAGATCCATAGATTTGACTTTTTTGAGAATTAAAAGGGTGAAATTGTGAAAAATATGATATATTGGTTGGCGCATCTGTCGTGGGCCATAAATGTCCTTGTTTTTTTTTTTTATCTGGTCCAGTATCAAAACTGTGGCTGACACACTGTCCATTTGATGTGTTAATGAAGAATATTAGTTGTCAGTTTTGTACTTTCTCAACATTACTAGTAAACTGAAAGGAACCTCTGGGATTCAGGGAGACACGCTGGGCACAGTTTCAAAAAAAAGGAGTTCACTTTATTGATCTTGGTGTCTTTGTTTCTACTCTGCACCTTTTAAAACTCAGAGGCAGAAATTAAGATCACACCAAACAGGACTGTTAACATCTGTTTTGTTCCTGTATACTTCTGACATGTAGCATATAAAAAAAATAAAAGAAAATTCAAAAGATATTCGCTATCTTAATTTATTTATTTAAAAGCCAGTTTTGTGGTTGTTGTTGAATTCATTTTACCTTTGGTTTATAGGACAAGTCAGAGTTTGTGTTGATTTGATGAGTAGTAGCTGCTTATGTCTTGTGCCAGCTTTCTGTGTCCTTTTTCTTCATCTGCAGAGTGAAGCCAGTCATCTTGCCCTTTTCTTTTGCTACTTTACAGTATATATTGTCGAGACAAGTGCCTCCCATGATACACGGGGTTTAGCTGCTGCGGTACACCTGGTAGGGTCACGAAACGCCTCTGAGTGCTGTCTCCGTTCTGCGCCCATGTCAGTCAATTGGGCTGAACGCACAGAGAGCACGGCGGGGAGCTCCATGGCTGGCTTTTGATCTGGAGGCTCTGCAAAATAAGTTCAGCATCTGTTCTATTTTCTCTGTTCTCCACGAGCAAATCTGGCATGAAAACACACTGATAATCTACTGTAAACCATAGAAAAGATATGTAAGATACAAATTATCCGACACTGATAAATTATGAAATATGCATCCCATGTTTTCTACCTCTTTTCGTTTCTCCGCCCCTCTTCCTGCTGCTCTCCTGGTTTTACAGTTTCCCTGATTTTTACCCCCACATGATGAAATATGACAATCTGCACACCCACCGTTTTCATCAGAAATAACGTCAGTGCTGTTGGTGGTTGTATTTTTTGAAATGATAAATTTATTCCACATATCTTTCGGTTGATTCTACAGAGAGGGAGAAATACAGGCAGGGCAGTCAGGAGGGAGCGAGCTATGTTTTCTTATCCAGGAACACATAAAAAGCTTTTAATTCATGAGGTTATTATAAAGATCAGCTCTACGTGTGCTTAGAAAACAGCAGAGGAGTTGAATCACGTGTTGACTGGTGCTGAAAAATGTGCTTTTGGTGTGTGCAGCCAGGCTGTTGCTCGTTCCAGACATATGACATATCGCAGCGCTTCCAAGTGCTGTGTGTCTCTGTCATAATGCACAGGTTCACGCCGTCTCCAACTGGTCCCACTCCTCATTCCCAACCAGAAGGAGTAGCTAATTTAGTGACAAGTACATAATCCCTCTCTGACTTGCTTCCTGCAAACACTGAAGGTTTTGTGTCACTGGAAGGTACAATCAAGCTGAACCCCAGGTCCCTGTGGTTGCAGGCAAGAATTTTTTACCCCTGCACCACCTGAGCTTGCTGTCTTGTTTGGTTTGCAGTCTGCTGGTGACCTTGGCTTTTGCATCATGGAACTGAAGATCGTTGCAGAACTCTTAAAGTAGACGTCACAGTTTCAACTTTACAGAAAATAGATGATCCTTCTCCAGGAGCAAAACTCTGAAGAACAATAAATTGTGTGACTTGAATCAGTCAGTGGGTCGTCTTAAGCAACAGGACTTAATGCTGTGGTCTCCTGGCTCTAAATGGAGTCTCAGCTCAGACTGATTTGTTTGGCTAATGTATCTCTGTCACTCTGTATAAAGAGAGGGCACTGTTGTTCAAGCCTGGTTCAGATTTCAAAGTGTTTGCCCTCTGTGCCGCCTCCCCAACCCCCTCGCCCGCCCCGTTCCCTGTCTCTCGGTCTATCTCTCTCCTCACTCCCCGTCTCTGGCCCTACCTGGTCCTAAAGTACCATAAAGTTTACTGAAAGTCATGCACCGCTGGGGATATCAGTATCAATCTGCATATTTGTCAGATGTGCTCTGTGTATTGGGCTTTGTGGTGGAATGTGAGCACGCAAGCTCCCCTTTCACGCCTGTGCCAACGTAAAGAGGTGAGCAGAGCACAGGGAACAGTGAACTGTGTGCTGTTCAGGGGCTCTTTCGATCTCCAACGTTGCTTTTGTTTGTAAGTTTTTGTTAGGTAAGGTAGGACTGGGAGATATGGCTTATAAATAAAAACCTTAATATTTTTAGGGTATTCTGTGATATACAATATTTATCTTGATAAATTCTCAAATAGTGCAAGCATTTGATGATCGTATAGCAGGGCTGAGCCATATGGACAGTATCAAATATGGTTATATTGGTGTTTTCTCTCTTTTTTTGGAAATTTTCTTTTTATTCAAGTAAAAAGTCAGCAGGTGCAAAGTATCTCAATATATAGACAAACATAAAAAATAAACAAATCTGTGTGTAGCAGGGAACCAGGGGTGTTACAGCACAGCTGATGCACCATCACCTGAAATCTGTTCTATATGGGTTGACAGACTCTCCTACGTTTCCAAAAGTTTCGAGCCTGAAAGCAAAAGTTGATTTTTCCATTACAAAAATATCATAATCACATTAAGCCATTCTTCTTAAGTAGGTGGAACCTGACATAACCATTTTTGCATAATAGCTTTTTTGCTGGTGACCAGCAATATTAAGCATGTATGCTTTAGGAAAGCCACAACGTTGTGCTGGCATCTTACCCAAGTATAAGACCTGAAAACAAAAGTTAATCTTCATTCTTTTTTTTCTTTTTTTCCATGCTATCTCTGATTGTCTTCCAGTTGATGTGAATCTTAGACTCTAGAGCATTTCCAAAACATGTGGTGTCTATTGGTAACTTCACAAAATATTAACCCAGTGAGTTGTTTGATAAATAATCAAAAGTAATGTGGATATAATGGCTAAGTGGGCAAAAGCAAATAATTGAACAGCTTGAGCAGTCTGGTAAGAAAATTACATCACTTTACTATAATGCAGCCTTTAAAACCAGGAAAATACAAGACTCGTGCCATATCACATTATAACTATATCCAAAATCTAAGACAATATCTAGTTTCATGTCACAGTATTGATATTATATCAATATATTGCTGATCCCTTGTTAGGTTTAGCAGGCATTAGTAGAGGGTGGTATTATTGGTGGCATACTGTAGGCATGATATAAATTTCTCTACAGTGTCCTTACTGTCTTATAACAACTTTCTGATAAACTTCAGTGAACCAGGCAGCTTATAATCATGTCATCAATTTAGGCATTTGAAATGTTCTTTATAAAGTTAATGTGGTCAGTGCAGAGCAGAGCCTCTGTCAGTAGTGGTTTCTAGATCTCCTGGGAGTTGGTATCCACTTCCACTCGTCAGGGCACTGGTGACACAGTGATATTGGAGAGTGCGACCAAGAACACAGCTGCTCCACTAAACCTCACACGGCTCCCCTGAGCAGCTTGCTGTGGGGCCGAGGCTTCAGAGCTCCCATGTGCCTCCGTTGCTCTCACCATCTGCATACCAGAGGAGCTGGCTGATCTGTCCTTCATGGCTCTGCGCTGGGTGCAAAACAAGGTTTCACCCGATGCTTCCCAGCTGGGCCTAGAGTTACCCACCCGCTCACTGCCAACATATTGACGATTGAGGGTCTGCCACACAGAGCATCTGTTTTCTCACGCGCCCAGTTATAACAAGCAGAGACAGGCACCCACAGTGAAGCTTAGCAAAGTACTGTTGTGGACAGGGTTCAGAAACAAAAGATATTTTAACCACCCAAAAAAATCAATAGCAGTTTGAATGTACACTGTATTAAGAATATTTTCACAGCTTGACATTGCTGTCAGACAACCTTTTCCAATGGGAACCTACTGTTATACGAGCCAAATGTTGCTCTCTCCATGCCAACCAAGCTCCACAGGCGAAAACAGTAATTTTGCCTGGCAGAATATGGGAGTAACTGATCTATGACATCCTTGATCTGCTAGTTTGATTGTGTGAACTAACTTCTGTGTTAGTTCAGATTCACCAAAGTCCCACAATTACACAAACAAACTAACCAAGCAGCAGTGGACCAGCAACTCTTGCAAGGTAAAATTACAGATTTTATTTTAGGTGGGCTCTTTTTTAAGTGGCTAAAATTACTTTTGTAGCTGACCCGGACCACAGCAGTTCATTGCTCAGCTTCCGTGCTGGTACTCCTCTCTGCTTCTAAAAATGGGGATGTGCCGATTGGCATCAACTGCAGCTAATACACTGAGCACCTCATACATCTTCACTTCAAGTGATCCAAACTATCCCTTTAACTTCAGTCCTCCTGAAAAGCAGCGTTTGTCATCCTGCCGTCTCGCACTGTAGCACTGGGAGAGAATGACGGTGGATGCCCGTGAACAAGAATTTTTCCATTTTTTTTAGATTTTATTTCGAACATGTTAAGAGAAAATAATTGGAATATAGAAGTTTAAAAAAACAAAAGTTACAAATGAACTTAACAGTGAGCGTTTAGTCGAAATAAATAATTCATCTCTGAAAATGGAGGAAAAGTTAATATTTCCTTCAAGTCAAGTGAACTCATCAAGCCTCCTTTTTTATATTTCATCCACCAACTATTGGAAATGCTTGAGTAATCCCATTTTTTACCCCAATTTTCACCAAACGCAACTCAATCAAAAAGCAGTAGCAGGACAGGCGATACATAAATTTTTCCGGTGAGGACTTCCATGACTGTGTTGTCATAAATACTTGCTGAAGAAAACTTGATAAGACCTAGTGTTTGCATCACACTTAAGTAGCTTACTTGAATAATTCATCCTGATTTGAGCGTACACACATTTTGAGTTGCATATAGAGCCAGAGCCGTCCACAGCCTCAGCTGCTATTCCACAGACATTCCTCCCATTCCTATTAGCATCCCACTGGGCGTTTCTAACCCTCCAGTCAGAGTCCATCTTCCACTGCTTTTCTGTGATAAGAACATGAAAGGGCTGATACACAGTAGCAGGAGTATTTAGGACATAGGTCAGGCTGGATTTATATTGTAGCCTCCTTCTCTTTCACAGTGTCTCACTTCTCAGATCTGGACGTGTATATTTTGTCTGACAAATGGCAGTTTGTTAAACCCAGGAGAACAGTGAAGCACGCTATAGCTCAGTCCAAAATGTGTTGGATGTCAGGCCAGTTTTCAGACATTCTGCTGGCAGCTCCTGTGTTTTTTTTTTTTTCTTACTTTTCGATCAGATGTTGTTTCTGGGGAAAGTTGAGTCTGTATCCTAATCCTTTTGACATTAGACTGTAAAATAGCTATAAAGGAGCAGTGCTGCAGAGGGAGAGCATCTGGTTTTATTCAAACGCTCACCTGCGTTTGCACTGGATAGGACATCAGAACATCGAGCCGTGTTTTACAGAGCTGCACAAAGCCGCACGGACAGGCCAGTGGCGGCGCTTCTGAAACAGTTAGACTATTGTTTTATTGTTTCTCATGATTGGACAGATGAAAGAGGAGTGTGGGATCCACAGCACCACCACCATGGCTCAGTTCCCTCCTCCTGGACATCATTACCACTATAAAGCTTTAGCTGCTCAAATTGTGTAAGGCCAGAGAAAATCAAAAGGGCATGCAATTCAGGCCTCCTGGTTACTGTCTGCTTTGTGTATTACATGACAACTGTCTTTTATTATGGTGCATTTTGGTTTTATTTTCCATCTTGCATGGAGAATAAATAGCATATGATTGTTTTTTTTGTTTTTTTAATTCTAAAAGAAAAGAATGTGAAAACCACAACACAAAAACAGCGGCATAGTCATAGAGCTAAATTTATCTGTTGGCTTGCACTGTGGTGTTAATGTGTGGCTTCTTTAGCTCCTAAACGCATTCATATCACCAAAGAATGTTGTTTTTCTCCGACAGATACAATGGAACTGTGTTTTTGGCGTTATGTTTTGACTCAGCCGTACTCCTGTCATGTGGTCACTTCAGTCGCTGGGTATCAAGCTGACAACAGGCTCACTGTAGGTTCTTGTGTGTGTGTGTTAATTTTTTCCCCTGTCTATTTAACCCAGCTATTGTATAATTCTACATTTGTTTGCTTTCATCCCTGCTGACTTTATAAGTAGTTGACGCTGCTTCTGTAAACATGGATTCCACCACAAGAATTCATCAAACAAGTAAACTGGGGAAACTAATTTGAGAAACTGAAATCAGAGAGTTTTGGGATCAAAATGTGATTAATCGATTAATCATTTCAGCTCTGTTTGATACTGTACTGTATTAAATTGGTAAAGGAATTGAGCTGAATAACCGAACGATTTAAAATCTTTTCTTATTGTGAATCAAATACCTGCTGCAGACTAATAATTACACCATAAAAGCAGAGCGGTAGTAAATGTTGGCACGACATAGACACAAAAACTGTGAATGTGAATTTGTAATTTAGTGTTTACACATAAGGCTGCAGCATTGTTGGTCTGACGCTAACCAGACTTGATGTCGCAGAAGTGTTAGGACATCTGTTGTGTGACTTCTGAGCCTGAGACGCTTCTCGTCCTCACCACCGTGTCCCTGTAACCTGAACTTATGGAGCTGCTCCTTAGCTTGTGAAAAGCACGCATGCTCTTAGCACGGTGGTGGTGTAATTACTCACTTGTTTGCTTAAGAAAGCCTTTTACTCTTCCCGCTTACTCACTCGTGTTGCCCATTCTGCCAGACTGAAGCAAAAATTAAGGGCTTAACATATGAAGCAAGGTTTTATGTAGGGGTGAGGGTCAGGACACATTGGTGTCATTGTCAGACATGTGTTTCTTGCAAAATATATGAAGTCATACAGCTAGCCACTTAATTGTGCCCAGTAGTGTATTTTCAGCTGTGTGCTCAATGTGGTAGGGATTTAAAAGAACATTGCAAAGCTCTTTCCCTCCAACATGCAGACATCAAAAGGAAAACATTTAGCATGTCACCATTAGTTGATTATGACTCAGCTATGGACCTTCACTCAAAACAGTTCAAACTAGGCCTCTCTTTAACCTCATTTTTAGAAGATGAAGGGGAGAAGATGAACCCAGTGAAAGGAGTCCTGGAGGCATAATAGCCCCTGAGAGTGTTGCCATGTGTGCATGGCCTTGTCTGGCTGTTGTCCCATTGTAGTGACAGTTGCCCTCGGGGTGCCAGGGGCCGTAGTCCAAGCCTACACAAAAAGAAGTCCAGTAGAGACTAAGGCGCCTGCGACTTGAGGAGTGATGTCAGGCCAATAAGTGGATGGACTCTTCCCCCAAGGCTGGAGCCAGTGTGAAGGGAGACAGACAGAGAGAGAGAGAGAGGAAGGAGGATGACAGCCGCTATTGGCACAGGGAGAGTCGGTCACCTTTGATCCCCTGGTTGAAGTATCACTCCTGTCTTCACAGCTGTGTTTGCCCCTTCCCTCCTCCTCTGCGTCTCTGCTCAAACACAAAACACTAGCAGTCTGTTCCCTTTATCTACTTACCCTGCCTCTCTATAAATACTCACATGGCATCTTCGGCCTTCAGGGGTACGTGCTCATGATGCAACAGTAGTGGCCCTATGTGTGTTCTAAAGCACTGAAATTTCTGGTGGCATTGTAGTTATCACCCTCATCTGTTGCACTCTATTATTAAAATGATATTTAAACGGTTTTAACACTAAATCCACACTTATCAGTCTGAGGAGCTGATCGTTATCAGGCACAATGGCTTCTGGTACAGTCTGGTACGGCATCACCTTGCCATCAGACAGCCTTTTCCGTTGGAAACCTGCCATTATGTAAGCCAAATATCGCTCCCTCCAAAGCCACCAGACTCCTTAAGGAAAAACAGCAATTTTACCTCACAGAAAACTGGAGCCGCCGCCTCAATCTGATAACTAGTTTGTGTTATTATGTAACTTTGGTGTTTTAAAAGTTTAATTGAGATTCACCAAAATTACATACTAATACAAACGAAGTATCTGATCGAGGCAGCGGTAGACCAGCAACTCCTGTGTTCCACGAGGTAAAATTACTGTTTTTGTTAAAGGAGTCTGGTTGGTTTGGAGAGAGTGATATTTGTCTGTGGTTTCCCATCAGAAAAGGCTGTCTGATGGCAAGGTAAAGTGGTGAAAATATTCTTAATATAGCATACATGTAAAAGTTAACCTCAACCCATCACTTAAACCACTGGCAACAAAACAGAAACCTGAATGAGACTTATTGGGAGGAAGAGCCTGCCTGACCACAACCTAAATACTGGGTTGCTTGGACTTTCTGTACTGGCCATGGAGTGTGATTTACACCATGTTAGAGCATTTGGTTGTTCATGATCACTCAAAGAACACTTTAAACCAAAAATTAATGTTTGACTTTGTAGTTGTGCTGTCAAATCTCCCTCGAGGGGTAAGCTAGCACAAGGAAGTTCACTTTTAGAATAGCTAAATTTAAAGAGTAACCGTAGGAGTGTAGGGCTTGTTTAGCTGATATTAGCAAGAAGAAAACATAGCCTCCTCGATCATGTCAATGAGAGCACAATGTTGGCACTGCAAGGCTCCAAATGCAAAGGCCTGCAGCAAAATAAATGCAGGTTCCACTAAAAACACTGACACTAATGCTAAACCTGGCTCAACTTTTACCACAATAAGGTAACATCATTGGGAATGATTTTCCCCGGAAAAATTACGTCCCAATTATCAACTAAATTAATTAACAAGTTCATGCCTTTTCTTCTAATGTTACTCCCTACTCCACCTGGATACCAACCCCTATGTTTTTACTATGCAAAGCACATCATTAGCTTAGCTTTCAATTTACATCTTCAGTGTGCGTGCTTCTTTCTTCTCTCTTATTTCAAAAATGGTGCTGATCATTTCTCCAAGGAGGCAGGCTTTAAGGAAACAGAAAGAGATACATGGTTGTGTGCAGGTGGCGACAGAGGCAGAAACAGTGGCACCACTTGGAAATGCTTGGGGGAGAGTTGAAAAGTTTGCTCTTTCCATTTTAAGTCTTGCTCCACTTATGGAAATTTTACAGGAATCTAAGAGTTCAACACCCTGTCAGTGTTTTCTTTTCCCTGTGTAGCCCCGCCTCGGTGTGTGTATCTTTCCTTCGATGATTTTCTCATCGCATGTGTTTGTTCTTTTGTTGCCTGCAGACACACATATCCAGATTACCACCTGGGACTGTTCCTGGACAGTGTTTGGCCATCGAGGGAGGTGTGTGCCGACTGATGAGCGTAGTAGAGTGAGCCGCCTTCGTCCTCCTTCTGGGCTTCTTTAGCAATACTCCAATACAAACCCCTCCACCCAACTACATAGAGACACACACTCTCTCTACACACACCTCCCCGCCACCTTTGTGATGCCAGAAGTAATAAGCTTTAGCTGTTTTAACAGGTGCCCAGGAAGGAGGGAGGGGTGTTAGCTTCTACTTAGTGCACTTACAGGACTTCCCTTTGCCACTGTCTGCCTCCAGCATGTACTCTATGCCAATTTACCCCCCCCCCCCCCCCCCCCCCCC
>JAJHUR010140560.1:84306-99021 GCA_027495735.1 Lutjanus campechanus | reverse complement strand
TAAAATAAAGTGTTCAAGTATAAAATAAAGTGTTCAAGTTACAGAAATAGGAATATAGGGATATGTGGATATATGGGTATATACATAGGCGTGTACAAGTAGCTGCGCAGGATAATTGCACGTACAGTAAAATACACACATGGTGTGTAGCATTAAATATAGAAATGTAAACTGTGTTGCCTTGCAGAGGCAGATTGCACAGAGGAGGGTATGTTGGATTGCACAGAATATTAGCAGCAACAGATTAACAGAGTAAACATACATTATTGCACGAGGAAGGGAAGTAGGGAAGTGGATGAATTATGCCAGCAGTCTAAACAGTGCTACATTAAGTCATACTGGTGTTGGTGTTAAAGAGTCTGACAGCTGATGGGATGAAGGACTTGCGGTAGCGCTCCCTCTTGCACTGTGGGTGCAGCAGTCTGCTGCTGAACGAGCTGCTCCTATAAAAATATTATAGGATTACATGATGAGTAAAGAGCATACAACAGGAAAATCAAGTGCTAACCATCCTGAGCATGTCTGAGCAAGATAATACATTTGAGATGTAACTGTCCGCCTGGGAATGAGGAACTGGGAATCGGCTAAGCTCAGTTTTTGTTTTTCTTTCATTTGCCAATTAATCTGGTCCAATGCCGGGCTACATAACTACCCTTTTTCTAACATTTTTCAAAGGTCAGATAAGGCTGTTTGAGGTAAATCTGTGTCTTCTATGCTGAATTTAGACCTCTCAATCCTGTAAGATTTCAGCTTAGCAAATGTTTTTGAGGGCTCAGTTACTTCTTTTTCTTTCTTTTTTTTCAGCAGTTGTTGATCACTTTCATGACAACATAATAGGACAAAATAAGAAACTCAACTTTCTACAGTACAACAAACACACACTGTGCAAACACAAGACCGGTTACAAAATTAGTGATGCACAATATGGATTTTTTTCAAACCAATAATTACTTGCTTCTAGTGGTAGATATTGATAAAATAACCAATAATTTCACTTATCTGTGTTTTAGAAAGAAGTTTATATAACCCGTAGTTCACGCACATGTGAGGGTAAGAAAGGCTAAGATGGATGTCTCCATGGCATGTCATGCGCCTCTTTATGCATGGCTGGCAGACTGTGTGTAGATAGCATGTGCGCTCAACATAGATTCATTTTGGTGAGGAATGAATTGCTACTCCCACATTTTGAAAGAAGTTGTGCTTCAGGGCAGTCATTCAGGTAAAACAATATGGCCGTAGTGTAGTTAAACACAGACCATGCCATAACCTACCCTGTCCACAATAATTAATCTTTCAGTTGTGTGGGACTGTGGTGGGGATTGCAACGTAATTGATACAGTAAATATCGGGAAATGGTGAGTGTGCACACTTTAAAATAACAGACTAATCTGGATAACCAAGTCAGTCATGTTATACGCATACATTGACATCATTTTACGCATTCATGGAAAAGAGTGCATCCACTATAGGACTAACCTATAAAATCAACCTGACCATACATAATTGCATTTCAAGCACTCAATGTAGTAAAACATGGCCTCTACATGTTTTTTCTCTCTATGCACTCTAATTTTGATGCGTGAGATCACCTAAGTCCAAAATCCAAAATCCTAAAATGTAAGGCATCCACAAGGTACAAAGAAGTGTATTTACAATTGCAGAATTTAAGAGTTGTGTCCCTTTTGTCCAGGTATGGAGAAAGAAGCAAACGAAGCCACGAAGCAAAAAATATGTATTATTATTAATTACCAGTGTTCTGACATGACAGTCAAAACATAACATACATGACATTTACATGACTGTCTATGTCAGAACAGTGGTAAATTACTTCTACATATTTTTAACATTGTGGCTGCAAGTGTGAGACCATCTTCCTCCACACCTGTACTTTTTTTTTCATGATTGGCACCTTCCCAACACTCGTGTGTTCCTCCCTCCAACTCATCCTGAAGGTCTCAGTTATCCAACAGTGTAGCAATAATGTTTGATGAGGCCCTGGGTCACATTACACAGAGGTGATTGAAAACATTGCCATTATTTTCTATTAAAATGTCTAAAATAAGTCAGATACGTATCAACATCGAAAATGTGCTAAATGAGAGAAATTTTGGCGCATTTCTAAAACTAATATGGGCAAGTCTGATGAAGGTATTAAAAAACAGTACTGTGACATTTAAACAGTAATTTAAAGTCACTGAAAAATCCCAGTTTTTGGAGCAAACGCAGGGAGGTGAGCAAACCGTCCTTCACCACGATTTACTGTGGCTTACAGCAGGGCTGTTCAACTTCAATACCAAATGGACTGAATAGGAAAATCACTGGGGGTTCGTGGGCCACACAGAATATTTGTCAACTAATGGCTAAAAATAACTCTTATTTTAATAGATATATACATGAAATAAACTAGTGACACATATTCCTTTTCTTTCACTTTAATACTTTTACATAAGGAGCTTTTCAACCAAGGTCCATATCTATAAATGCTATATTCAAGATGAACAAAACCAAAGCCATCAGACCAACAATAAATAACATAACATAAACAATTCCAAACATGAACAGAGGTGAACAGTAAAACAGACAAACAAAAGGATTAACATAAAACATATCTGCAGACAGAAACATGGCAGTGCTACACAGAACATTCCAACCAGTACTGAAGGTAAGGATAAGGAACAAATGCACGTCAGGACAGCTCTCATAACCTGTGGATACCCAAACTGGGCCTTTGCCAAAACCAGCAAAAGAAACAGGTCTGAAAGAGAGGAAAACAACATCAAAAGGAAAAACATTGTTATTCCTTACGTTGCGGGTGTTTCGGAAAAACTCAGGAGGATTTTTAACAAACATCACATTCCTGTGCATTTCAAGCCCAGCAACACCCTGGGACAAAAGCTTGTCCACCCCAAGGACAGAACAGGCACAGGCACAAGCGGGAAAATGTAGTGTATGCCGTCCAGTGTAGCGAGGAGTGCACAGACCTGTACATTGGGGGAGACAAAACAACCGCTGCATAAGCGCATGGCTCAACACAGGAGATCCAGTTCCTCAGGACAGGACTCAGCAGTCCATCTACACCTGAAAGCTAAAGGACACTCTTTTGAAGATGGGAATGTCCATATTTTGGCCAGGGAAGACAGATGGTTTGAGAGAGGAGTAAAAGAAGCCATTTTTGTTAACTTGGAAAGGCCATCTCTCAACAGAAGAGGTGGTGTAAGACATAATTTATCTGCCACATACAATGCAGTCTTAAGATCACTCCCCAGACAGTTTGATACCCACCTGAAATTATGCAACTCCAACAAGTCACGTGGTGGCAGGGCCCTTAACGACTCTCTTTCACACCTCCTCCCCAGGTGAAACCCAAGGTCCACACAATAAAAGGGTGGGCACTTGAGCCACATGCCCCTCTAGGTGTTAACGACCTCACAGAGGTTTAACACCTGAACTCCCAAACCAGTCAGTCATAACTGAAGAAGCTTCTTGGATGAGAGGCGAAACGTCTTCAAGAACTCTATCAAGTCCAGTTGCCTACAACAAACCTTGCTACGAATATCTGTCTGTATTTTCAAGACAGCATCACATGCCTCACAGCGACATTACATATATATGTATATATATGTATGTATGTATATGTATATATTAGAGGTGGGACTCGATTAAAAAAATTAATCTAATTAATTAGAGGCTTTGTGATTAATTAATCTCAATTAATCGCATTTTAATCGCATAACCATATTTACTACAAGAAGCAACATTTTTCAATATAAATGGATTTTGGTATATGACTTAATCAAATGATAGACACATACATGTATTTAAACAAGAAAATATTGTTGTGAAAGTGAAGTGAAACATCCAGCGTCAGCCACTTGACTAAAAACAGTTAACAGACACACACCTCGGCAGCACTGAGATGTGAATCCCTGCCATGCAGGCCTGACTAGCAGAGTCAAACCAAGTCAAGACAAACAGCACAAGTGTCTGTAAAGAGGCTCTAGTCTCTCCATCGATCTACACAGAGGCAGAGATGAGCTGCAGGGAGACAGACTGCAGGCAGAGAGAGGATCTGGAGCTCAGGAGGAACAGGTGAAACAGTTGAAACTACAGTGAAAAGCAAGAAACACACAAGTAAATAACGACTGTAGTTGAGCCAACATTATATTGAAGCAGTGAACTGTTGTTTCTCGTGGTAAACCCGCGTTTCTCGTGGCGTAAAGCCCCGCGGGGCCGCGCGCCAACGCGCGCCTGCCGACGCCGGTGCCAGGCTTCTTCATAGAAAATAATGGGGGCGGCTGTTTTGACGCGCGGCGTCCGCCGGCGGTGTGTTTTGGCCTGTCTTGTGCATTAGTGTGATCGGTCGACCAGGAAGTCAAGCACTGACAAACGTTCCGTTCCGTGCCGCGATTAAATGCGTTAATTTTTTTGACGCGTTATTTTTTTGTAATTAATTAATCATAATTAACGCGTTAAAGTCCCACCCCTAGTATATATGCTGTCTCTTATACACATCTAGATGTGTATAAGAGACAGGTTCAAACTGTTGAAACTACAGTGAAAAGCAAGAAACACACAAGTAAATAACGACTGTGAGCCAACATTATATTGAAGCAGTGAATTGTTGTTTCTCGTGGTAAACCCGCGTTTCTCGTGGCGTAAAGCCCCGCGGGGCCGCGCGCCGGTGCGCGCCTGCCTCCGCCGGTGCCAGACTTCTTCATAGAAAATAATGGGGGCGGCTGTTTTGGCGCGCGGCGTCCGCCGGCGGTGTGTTTTGGCCTGTCTTGTGCATTAGTGTGATCGGTCGACCAGGAAGTAAAGCACTGACAAACGTTCCGTTCCGTGCCGCGATTAAATGCGTTAATTTTTTTGACGCGTTATTTTTTTTGTAATTAATTAATCATAATTAACGCGTTAAAGTCCCACCCCTAGTATATATGTATATATATATAATGGTTTTTAAATGCAGTAATATCTGATTCATCTGTCAATCTTTGCACAAGGATGATTTAGGTAACAAGTGAAGTTGAGAAAGAAAGATGTGTTATGGGCCTTTTAATGTGAATTAATTTGATCTAATAAGTAACATTATTATTCATGTTTGTTTATCAACTAGCCCCTGGCCTCCTGTCATTTTGCAAAGCAAAGCAAATTGAGTATCTGTGGTTTACAGTTAAAGTCAAATTTCCTGGTAGTTTCAGAAATCAAAAAAATGTATGTGACTATGGTACTCTTTGTGCTTTTTTCACACTTGCAGGTGCATTCTTCATTCCTTACGTCCTATTCCTCGTGACCTGTGGCTTACCTCTGTTTATTCTGGAGACAGCACTGGGCCAGTACACCAGTCAGGGAGGAGTCATGTGCTGGAGGAAGGTCTGCCCCTTGTTTGAAGGTGATGTACTGAGCAGAGTTTAGCAAATTAAAAAGGAAATACTACAGCAATGCAATGTTAACATTTTATGCTGTTTCCAGGCATGGGATACGCCAGCCAAATGATCATTTTATATGGCTCTATCAGCTACATTGTGATTTTAGCCTGGGCTTTCCTCTACCTTTTCTCTTCCTTCTCGGCCGACCTTCCATGGGCCAGCTGTAATAACACATGGAATACAGGTAAATTAATTATTTGTCTGGTCTGGTCAAGCATTATAGAGATTATCTCTCTCCCATACATGTCTTTTAAGTACACTGTATATACATTTAGTTGAAATAGCAATTGCAGTTCTATAATTTACACAAGTTAATTTTAAAAAACATGCTAATAAGGAAATTTGTATTTATAATTAAGTATGGGGTCTGGTAATTGGAATTTACCTAAACTGGTTGCTGTATCTCTGTGCAACGATAAATTAACAAATATTAGCGACCTAATAATGCTATTAATTGAGAATGCATTTTCAGTTTAAACTGTGTATTAAACAGTATTTTGATATGTTTCAGATTCTTGTGTGGTATTGAACAACTATAATGCCACTGCTAACTGGACCTCCCCTATGAATACATCATCGTCTGTAACAGAGTTTTGGCAGTAAGTTTTTAACCAAACAAGACTGAATTTAATAAAAATTGGTCACAGATTAACAATGGATAACAATATTTTATAAACTTTTTTTTATTGCTTTCAAACAAACAGAACAACACAACAACATACAATACCCCCACCTCAGACAGCCGTATAGTACATCAACAGAGGAAAATGAGGAAAATAAATAACTAAGGATATGAATAAAACAAATAAGACTTTAACAATAATAAGAAGAAATACTGGCAATACTTGGGTAAAATTAAATAACAAAAGGACATAATAAAACATTATATGCTTAAAGAAAATAGAAAAAAAAAAAAAAAAAAAAAAAAAAAAGGAACAACAAACAAGCAAGAAAACCAAAACAAACAAACAAACAAACAGGGAAACATACATCAGATGAATATACCAGCTAAACAAGCTATTCGTGAAAGTTTAGAGCAACCGGTCATCAGTAACCATTGGAGTCCCCTAGCTGGGGCCATGTGAGGTGTCTGCCATTCAGAAAGGGGCCTTCCTTTTAAAATTAAAATTCTCAAGTCTGTTGGTAAATAATCAAGGAAAGGTGACCATACATTCATAAACAGCTCCTCTTTCTCCCTTAAAACTGCCTGTAATCTTTCATGGGGGAAGGTGTTAAAAATCTCTCTGTACCACAAGGTAACACTCGGTGGGGAAGCTTTAATCCATTTGTGCAAGATGCACTTACGGGCAATCAAAAGGAGCTTCTCAAGAAGTTTATACTGTGATGCAGGGACATGTAACTCCCTGGAAGGCAGACCCAAGAGGAAAACACCAGGGTCCTTTTTAATTTTTCTCTTAAATATCCCACTAATCACTTGAGAAATGAATGACCAGAATCTGGAGATTAGCTTGCACTCCCAGAAGCAATGAAAATATGTCCCCCTCTCAGAATGACATTTGATGCATAAAGGAAAAAATGGATAACAAGATAAACAAACCATTTGGATAGGTGAACATTTAAGCATCCATAATTAAGACATAATACAAATAAAGAGATTGATCTAAATTCTGTCACATGCCTGTTCAAGTCTGGTACGGACTGGGTGTGTACAAACTTTTCTTCATTCACTGATGTAACTTTTTTGCACGTGTTCAGGCATGGATGGCTTCTGCCAATTGTATAATACAATGTATGATCTCATGTAACTGCTGACATAACTACCCCTATGTTGAACCATAACAGGTCTTAACTAACCAAAATACCCACGTGACACTTGGAAAATCTCTGTTGTAATCACTACATCTGTTGAGTAATGGAGGTCACCTGATCAGCACAAAGGCAGGAAAACATTTATCAAGCATGCCTTTTTACAAAATAGCACACCGGTGTTTTTCTTTTATCTGTGCTTTCCCCGAGTCCCTGCACTCTTGACACAATGAGGAAATATGTAAGGGATATTGTACAGTGAGCAAGTCGTTATTGTGAAATAAACCCTGACATGATGATGCAAGATACTACCCAGTCGTAGTGACTATGATATTATTCAAAAGTCAGCAGTGACTTGAGACATGAGATTTATTTATTAAGATTTAATGATCTTTGACAATCTTTCTCAAACTTTAACCAAAGTGCTTAGTGCTTAATAGGAGAGAGGGTTGCCTCCTCAGAATATTTTTATTCTTATTGTACATTCATTCCATATAAAGTCGAAGTCAGCTTCAGTAATTTGAGATATTCATGTCTGTGCGTTTTAGTGTATTGGGGCTGTTGTGTTTGGCCTCATCCAGTGCTGATGCTGCACTCATGTCATGTCATGTCTCATGTCAGATGGACAGCAGAGATGGGAAAAAAATAGTCTAGTCTGACTCATTGATCCTTTATCTGTCTACGGTTTGTTAGGATCTATGGCCCCGACCATGGTTCTGAAATATCAGCAGATAACTGTGCTGTGTATTCGTTACACCATGGTGCTGTCCATGTTGATGTGGCAGAAAGACTTGTAATTGCTACCTTTTTCCTGATTCCTGCTTTTCTTTCAGTTTTACCTTGGATCTATAATATTCTCTAAGCTATATAGCTACAACAGTCATTCATATCTCTGTTCACTGTTCACGAATGACAAAAAGTGACAAAAAGTTTGTGTAGAGCAACAATAAATATGTGTTCTGAGTTTGCCACACCACAGAGACCTGTGTTATTAGCCGCCTAGCCAAATTTTAATGATAAAGAAAGGGGGGGAGGACGGTGACAGGATGGTATATTTTTTTCTTCTGTGTCACCTTGTTGGAACTGAGGGGAGCTGAAGTGAACTGATGGTTTATTTGGACGGAGGGAGTCGATGAAGGTACGCTCGTAACTGACGATTAGGAAGGGTGAGGGGAGGGGAAGACAATATTGTTAATGTGCCGGTTTGTGGGGCTTATATAGTTTTGGGGGACCATAGCTCTGGCACATCACCGAGACCTATTTCAGGTCCACCCAAAAAATTCTGAACACAGAGTTTAACAGTCCACAATTTAATACTACATAGTTCTCAGTCTTTTCACGTCTTGAGCAGCTATTTTCTGACGTGTATAATGTGTTTAGAAGAAAAACTCCCCTTTTCCTTTGCACAGACTTCAACAAATCTCCTACTGGCTATTTCTAACTAGTAAATACCACTCATGTCAATATCCAAGTCGTAAAAAAGATCCAATATATCAGACTTGGTTCTTATTAATATGCAGTTGCATGACAAGTCAAACCAATAGGGATGGCACTCATCAGCCAAAGCTCGTCATTCAAGGTAATTAAACCCAAGTTTATTCAATACACAGAACTTTAACCCCCCAAACATTTCTGCAATCACACAAGCATATTTACTTTGTGAAGTTGTAACATTGGAGTTTCTTTCCATCTCTACATTTATCTGATGTGACATAAATGCAGCATCAGTGCTGCACAACTTTTGTATCTGGCTCGGGTTTCCACATGCGCAGACAGTGCTGGATTGACTTGTGTTGGATCACTGTCACTTTTTTTTTTTTTTTTGCATCAGCTTAGGCAAGACTGTTACGGCACGAACTCTCAGCGTAATTCCTCATAGTTCAGCTTGTAAAGCAGCTCATCCAGAATAAATGACAACACCTGTGAAGTGAAGGTGTGAAAGTGTTTGAGTACACATTCAAGAATGCAGTATCATGACTAGTTTGCTGGGTGTGAATATCACCAGACCTCTCATTGTGGACTTTTTGACTTATCAATCACATATGTAATAGTAATAATGGCTACTCTCCCTCTACTCTATCTAAATAGCGAAATCAATCAAAAGAAAAGAGCTCGGTGCCCTTAGGATATGTCAGCTGTCAAACCCAAAAATTCAAAATGTGCACATGAAGTAATCAACACTGATGACATTTAATTCTTTTATTGTAGCATGGCAGCAAATTAGCAGGCGGGTAAGATTTTCAAAGTTTTTTTGTGTAATTTGTGGGTGTGACCCTTATTCAGAATCAGAAATACTTCATTGATCCCCAGGGGGAAATTCACAGCACGTTACAGGTGCTCCTTACAAGAATAGAAAAAATATATTGCATAGTGCAATTAGAAGAGAAAATAGAAAAAATATAACAAGATGTTTAAAAAATGTGTACAATAAACTATGAAATATACACAGAGACAAAAGATAATAAAAACAGAATATATACAGTAAAGATAAAGGTGTGCGCTTTGTTTTCCGCACAATAATATACTGATATTATACAGTTGTTTTTTATACATATATACTGTAATAGATTAGAAATAGAGATATAGAATAGAAATAAGAAAAAATTAGATTAATTAAGAATTATGTACCCAATGTGAATTATGTTTTCCATTAATTATTTCCTGTGATTAACAAACAGCTGGTGCTCATCACAGACACAATAACATCAAAAACCAAATATTGACCAGAAAAATAGTTAGAAGAAAATACAAATACAAAAAATATATTATGTTCTTACAATAACGAGAGAAGGGAATAAATGGTTTTACCACCTAACAGTGAAAAATGCAGATGTGTATATGTGTCATCTCCTCATATTGGAAGATTCATCGAAACAGTATAATCAATAGACAAATGCTAAGAAAAAAAGTAAGTTATAGAAATAAATACTACACATCTCATCATGTTATTGCAACAGCCAAATTAGTGATAAATTAATTTACATACTAGCAATAAGAAAAATACATGTACAAACATATGAATTCATGATTCAAAACCTCCATTGAGAGTATCAGTTCGTCTGGGCTACAACAGTTGATATTGCTCTTAATCACAAAAAACAAGACCACAGTAAATTAATAGATATGTTAGGATGTATATTTCCTCAAATAACTGGTGACAATACCTTGGTCCCTACAGACGACGGGTGCTAAACATATCCACTGGCATAGAGGTGTTGGGAAAAATACAGTGGGACCTTTCTTTGTGCCTTCTTCTTGCCTGGGTCATCTGCTACTTCTGTGTCTGGAAGGGAGTGAGATCCACAGGAAAGGTAAGACTGAAATGATAAAATCCTAACTCTGAAATTAGATTCCCCTCACTCATTTTTAAATTAATTTTATTTAAAGCTATACTTGGTAAATTTTGTAAGAATAATTTTTGTCATATTTGCTGAAACATACTGTCACTATATCTTGACAGTTGTACATGAGACAGAGAATATTTGAAAAAAAAAAACAACAGGTTCCTCTGGCTCCTCCTAGTGCTCCTAATGGCATTTGCAAGAATCCACTGTGCTTGAACAAAAACAACCAATCAAAGGGAGCTGGCTCTGTTACTTGTCTTTGTTCAGGTACCATGGATACCGTGGACACCCAGAGTCTGCAATGTAATTGTTCTAAGATACAGTGTTAACATGAGGTTTTTATACTGTGAAACGGGCGGAGATTCCTGTTGACATTCTGATTCTGTGAGCTGAGCTGTATATCTTATAAGGGCAGATGAGCATGGTGTCCTTGATAACACAACAAGAGATTTCTTTATCACACATTTGTACGGTCATGTTGAACCGTCTTCGCACGCCTGCACAATGATATATAAAGTACAAAATCATACTTTTCCAACACAGTCATTTTCTCCTCTGCTTAAGAAACTCTTTAGCCTCTTGAAGATCCTTCTCAGTGCTCCTAACAGTTTTTCACCTTGTGAGCTCTTTTAAGGGCCAAGATGCTTTGTGAATAACTTTTATTTTTACTAGGATCTACTCTTAACTTTAAGGAGAAATTCTTTGAAAACATTGCAATTCTAATAATTTTCTTAGAATTTTATCACCAGGAGCAACTCATTTTTTCCACAAATCTCTCTTAAGTACTACCAGTGGAGGCTGGTGAATTTTTGATTTTGATTTATGATGTCTGGCTGATCAGGTCCAGGTTGTTTAGCTCAGTGTTTCTCTTCTAATGTTCTCCTCTCAGAACGACTGATTTATAAGGACTTCAATGTTATGGCTCCATTCTAGCAGCTGCGCCCAGCAGCCTCTATCGACCAGCCCACACTGTGTACTGCTGTCAGGATTAGAGCCAGGCAGATGTATCGGTCGGTCTGTATTATCGGTCTGATACTGACTTATATCTCTATCTGCATATATGTTGTCCATTATTTTTTTTTATAGAACATAATTATTGGGGTTATCAGCAGCATTCATGTGTATTTGATCCTTTTTCTTAATTCATGTTGTTCAATTTGTGTTATTTTAAAATATATAGTTCTTCAAAAATACCAGTGAAAGACCGATTTCATTTTGGATTATATAAATAAAGAATACCGGCCGATATATCAGTATGGGATTTTTTAAAAACTCCCTAATAGCTGTATCAGCATTTGCCCCAGAAATAGCTTTAATTTTCTGATGACTCATTAACAGTAAAAGCATTTTAAAGAGGCTACCTCTCATCTACGTTATATTCATTCAATCAATCAAACAATCAATCAATCAGACTTTATTTATATGGCACTTTTCATGCAAACAGAGAGCAACACAAAGTGCTTCACACAATAAAAATAATAAAACAATAACACACACACACACACACACACACACACACACACACACACACAAAACAAATACTTTGTAATGGTAAAGACTAAAATAAGAACAGCACTCATAAAAAAGACAGGAACTGAGGAAACGCTATCATAACACAAAGCCTGCCTCTGGAAACAGGCAGGATAAAAACTCAAAAAATTTAAAAGAAAGTGACTGAAATGTTAGTCACTTTTTTCTAATCCCCCGAATACTAAGAGCATTTAAAAAGTTTGAGTAAAGCAACTATGACTCTGTACATTTGAACAAATGGGTCCTTTCCCACATTTACCTGTCAGTAAGTTGTCTTTTCAGATCAGAGATGTGTTAATACAATTGACCTTTACAAAGTTACATCACCTAATGACATCTGTTTTAAGCATACCTTGTCATTCATACGAGCATGTTGCTGAAGTGGTTGAGGAATCTGAAACCATTTCACCCCCTGGTCATGGCTGGGTGCTTGTGGTGTGCTATGGAAAAGATGAGAAATCCAGAAGACACTGGCATACATTGGTTATCTGGTTTGAAATGCCACCTTTTCCTCATGCAGCTGCCAACCACATGACTCTCATGTGAACATTCCAGGCCTTCTTACAGTATCTTCAAATTAATTAAACCAAAAGAGATTTCTTCAGGAAGATACAGGCCTGCTAATGTTTTCAGCAGGTTTGCAGCAGTTTTCAAATACATAAAAGCCTTTAAAATAGAATGATAAGAAAAATCAACTCAAAAATCTAATCTTTCTGGCATCTCTTTTTGTAATACGGTGTATATGCACTTTGGCACCTCTCGAGGGTGAGGAAAAAGGCATATCAGATCTAAGAGTAATAAGCATGTAGTTTTGCACCCGTGGTAGCTGCTGCCGCATGCAATCAACTGTCATTCACCTCTCCGTCAAGCTCAGGGCATTGCAGACAGTATGAATGATGATGGATGTTTTTCAGACTGGTGTCAAAATTGGCTAGAAGCCAGTGTTGTAAATTCTTCGGGGTCAGTGGATGAGCAGGATTGGCACGAGTTCTGTGAAGGGGAGAAAGCTGAGTGGAAATGCTGACTGGCAAACTGCTCTGTGAGTGACATGTTTGTAATTGATCCGGGGTGCAGTTATCTAACGTCATTACGTGATTCAGTCCCTACAGCTGTATTTTCCCCCCAAGTAAGTCAGGAATTTTCAAGGATATGTCCTCAATAACAAAAATAGTGTAATGTGTTGTGACTTTTGCAGCTTTTTGCAGCTTTGTGCATTTGACACACACCTTTAATGATAACTGGTCTCATACAATTGGCAGAGTAGCCTAGACAGATGTCTATGTCTTTGATCAAATCACATCATCTGCCTTCAGTATTACTGTCTGTACAGATAAAATATTCCTCTGTCCCTGTAATATTGGCCATTATTTGTCTGGTTTACATATTGTTTTTAAGTGGAAAAGTAGCAGATATGTGAATTCATTTTAATTTACAATACAGCTCTGCTGTAATGTGTCCATAATAAGTCTAATAAGGATCTAATAAAGGGAACAATACGGTCTAATGAAGACCAGATTGTTTCTGTTTTATGTCTGTGAATGTTCTCATTCGTCCAGGTCATTGTAATCTCAGGAAAGATTAAATCAAAAGCAACTGGACTTGTTTAAATGTCTTCAAAAAAGACAAAAGACAAAGACAGATACAACAACTTGGCCTCCAAAAACAACAGTGGTTCACAGTCATGTGAATCTAACGACTGTCACTCATACCTGGTTTGAGGTGACTCTCAGGAACAATGACTCCTAACAACTGATGAATTTGAGCACATCCACATAGGTTAAATACCTGGGTTCCTGCCATTTAGTTAGACTAGCTCAGACTAGTCTGACAGGCATGAACTGATGAAGCTTCTTGGATTAGAGGCGAAACGTCTTCAAAAAAGACATTTAAACAAGTCCAGTTGCTTTTGATTTAATCTTTCCTGAGATTTCGGTTTTATCTAATTTGATACAAAGTCAAAGGCCTTTGTATTATACTGAGTGGTCTGATCCATTCCATATACTACACTTTGAAACTTTGAAATTTGAGAAAGGATTATTTCATCTTGACAGCCTTAAGGGTGAGTCTGTGTTTTAGACCCTGTTTTACCCGTTTTACATATTTTGGTGTCAGTGAATAAGAGATCCAAAAATTTTGGAACTGGTCCAGGAGACTGAGTGAACTGGCAGCTGTGAAATGGCCTGCAGTGTAAAAAAGAGTTTGTTTTTGCCCCTAGGCAGGCTCAGCTTGGTATTACAAATACAAAACTACTAAAACGATGTCCAACTAACATCATTGCATTGCTTCTAATGTTCTTGGCAAACTTTCACACATGGATACAATCCCAGATTTAAGTGTTTATTCTTTCATTTATAACGAAATCATTTTCTGCTTCAATGTAGGCTACCTACTTCACAGCTACATTCCCCTTCATCATGTTGGTGGTGCTGTTTATCAGAGGAATGACTCTTCCTGGAGCCATGCGTGGTATCAAGTACTACCTGTACCCCAATCCTGCCCGGCTCGCTGACCCACAGGTATCATCGCCCGTTTTGTAATCTGTATAGAATTATTGGGTAGCACTTTATTTGAAGGGGTGTGCATAAGACTGACATGACACCTGTCATAACTATGTCATGTCAACTGTTATGAACATTAAGAAGTCTTTG
>JAJHUR010140560.1:0-66502 GCA_027495735.1 Lutjanus campechanus | reverse complement strand
TAGACTTGGCTTAGCTTTACAGATCTGTTGGTTTACACTAATACAGCCTGAGGCTTATAAACCTTTAATTTAACTGTTTACTGATTTAGGCTTCAACATTGCTGTGTTTGACCTCAGTGACCTCTTCTGTGCAAGTTTTCAATGCAGCGTTCAAGTCAGACTCATAAGTATGCCATTAAAACCAATTCTCATTCCAAGATCTCATTCCAATACCAACGCTTTGTAACACCCCTCAATGCTTAACGGCATCTTGTGTGTCTGTATTTCAAGTAGCTTCAATGTAAACTCATCTGCGGAAGTTTTAAGTTACATAATGTTCTGTGGGTCACAGACTTAGTTCATATATGTCACATAATGAAAAGAGCACATATTTTAACCGTGGAGTTTTAAACTGCCCCCCCTTCCTCTAGTCCACAACATAATGTCAAAATTATTTTTTTAGAGTTGTTTCGTATCAATTTAAACTTCCATTCAACTGAACACATTTGAAATAAAAAACACAATCCTATTTTTTTTTTTTTTAAATATATATATATGTATTTCTGAAAGACTGCATGTTTTGACAGGGTTTTGAGTTTTCAATTACGCTGGAAAATATATTTTAAAAGATCACTTTTGGCTATTAAACCATATAACTGGCCAACCTCTGAGCAATTACATTTTTTATTAAAATCAAATGATTTTCCATCTGTCAGACAAAATATTACTTTTCTTCATTAGACAGCATAGTCATTATGAGAAGCCATTTTATTTTTTTAAGTTGCTGAAAGTTCTCTTAATGCTAATCAAAGTACACACTTTAAAAACTATTTCTTATTTAACTTTGTTTAAGAAGGGCTACGGAGTTGACATATTAGACACATCTAATGGCAATATTATATAATAATTTGTTGAAAAATAGAGTTTACCAGTGTTCCCACCTTTTTTAAACCAGGGTTCCTTAGGATATAGCTAAACCTTTTTATACCTTATTAAATCATAATCTAATAGAGTTGCTGGAAATCTGGGACACAACATTTTCATAAAAACTTGATTTTAAAACAAAGATGATTATAATAGTACATTTTTATGCCTATATTATCAGTAGGTATTGTTATTTTTATATTCTGGAGTCTTTTTATCACATTTTTTAATGTTTTAAGTTGTGAGTTTTTTCCCCCAATTCTCAAGAATGGCTGATACAATAATGTATAACTGGTGTTTGCATTTGTTAAGTATGATAAAAAAAAAAAAATGTTATTGATGGAAGCAAAAAAGTACATTTTCAGAAATATCGCACTCTCTTGCAGTACTTGAACACTGTGGTCCTGAAGTGGTCCTGCTATAAGATGACATTACCATCAATGGCCCCAAGTCAATTTGAGTTTGAGACCTGTTTTAATCCAAAAGATTATCTTTTCATCTAACTGTTTCACAACTTTAAACTTGTATTAAAAAGACTTTATGGCATTTCACACACATGCCAAAGGGAATCTTGTGCATCAGTATGATATACAGAGGGGTGTGACAATGACGTTAATATTTGTTGACAAAGGATGAGACGGGTTGACCTTTTCAGCACTGTGACCTCTGGAGCTGTTCCTTTTCTTTGTTCTCCAGTCTCCTGTTTTTTTCTTACTCAACGGGCCTGAGCTGCCGTTATTCTGTTATTATAGCACAGTCATTCATCTGTGAAAGCCCCTGAATATCCTTACACTGTGGCATTGACACAACCATCAACATCATCAGCGGTGGTGTTGATTTTCCTATTGTTCGGACGTGAAACGTCGTTAAAACAAATCATATGGTTCTTTTTTTTTCTTGTTAATTTTCTTATGCAAACTCGTCAGACTGGCATTGACCGAGTAAGAAACCATGGAGTGATGATGCTCTTGTCTAATGGTTTGTATATTCACTATATAGTTTATCTATTTTACAACATACGGAGGCCAACTAAAGTTACCTCCTCAAAAAACTAAGTGTTACAGCTACTTGCAGCTTGAATTTATAACACAAACCCTGTAGTGCCTTAAACACTGCATTTTACTTTTACTTTTTTGGTACACAGTATTTCCGTGGATTACTATATTGATGATGCTTTTTTATATACAACTTTTGTCTTTATACATGACTTATTTGTGAGATGAATTTGTGTAATAAAATACTTGGGGTATTATTGCTTGTTCATTTTCATTCTGTATGCATGTGAGTTTGGTGAGTCAACTGATATATGGTCAAGTGATCATTAAGCAATTAACAGGCATTAATAATTACTGAGTATCAGAGGTCATACACCATCCTAAGGGTGTCCTACAAAATGTTTTTACAAAGTTTTTCAGACCAGATATCATCACCAGACTAAGCTTATAACAAAAAAAAAAGCTAAATGTTTTGAGGGAGAGTATCACAAAATAACTTCATAATGGGTCTAGGTGTTTTATAGTTCAACATCACAGATGGGAAAGTAACAAAGTTTGCCTACTTTGTGCAAAGCAGCTGTCTTAATCTTCGAAGACAACAAATCTGTAAACTCACCTGCTAGCTTGCCACCCAAGTTTTGGGAAAACTGAACAGTTTTGAGGTACTTTGACTGTAACTGAATATTTTTAATTTATGCTACTTTATTTCTACTTATTTCTTTATTTAGACTCTGCTACATTTCAGAGGGAAATACTGTTCTTTTGTTTCTCCACTACATTTATTTAACATCTTAAGTTACTTGTTAAACTTCAGATTAGCATTGTACATGAACAAATATAATACGATTATAAAATATACTTTTGTGTAAAGAATGTAGCTCATACATGAAACTGCTCCCAGCAAAGTCTGTGGATTATCTTGAGTAACCGATATTTCTGGTAAGACACAAGCCGAGCGCCATCTAGTCCCATTATAAAGGAGAGAAGGCAGATATCTCTACAGCTGATGCTGCCAAAACGGCAACTAGCACCAAAACAATCTAGATCAACGGATAAAGGAAAAAAAAAAAAAAGCGTTTTTGATTTGTGGGTGAAATAAATTTGGAACAATACTTTCATTGATTGATTCTTTCCATAAGCTAGTGATTTTATACAATTTAGAAACACGGAGCCTACACATTGAAACATTTAACATTTATTTAAAAAAAGAAAAAAACAGTGTAAAAAAAATATTTGTTTAACTGGCTACATTAGTTCTGATGATTTTGATATCATCGACTGGCCGATCTTGACCATTTGTCTCCACCATCCCGATCCGGTTGAGCACTCCCATCCCCTGGTATACTCTTCCAAAAATACTGTGCTTTCCATCCAACCACTGAGTGGGTCCAAGAGTGAGGAAAAACTGGCTGCCATTTGTGTCTGGTCCTGCATTGGCCATCGCGAGAATACCTGCACCTAACAGACACAAATAAAATAAAAGTAACAATAAAAGTATTAGAATATCCACTCAGTTGCGACTTTATTAGGTACAATTAGCTAAAACTAATGCTGTTTGATACAACAGTTCTGCCATCACTTTCATTAAGATAACGTTAAGCACTCAGCACTGACACACATACTTAAATGTTCATTGTAAAGTATGCATCCTAAGTATATATCCTTTTCTTTATTTACCAACCTACATTTGTCTCCTCCACATCTGCCAGCTTCATGACTCATACAGCAGTACAATTCAAGCACTTTTCAAGCCCTTTCAAGGTACCTAAACCAGGAATTTCCAGTCTCTGGAAGTCTTAATCATCACATCAAAATTTGTTAAAAATGTAATTACAAATTCTTTTACACCCACAGCAATCGATGTATATTCTCACTTTGTTTATTTTACCAGCCATCCATATCAACAGTTAAAGCAATTTGCAAACTTTAAAAGACCTTTTACAAACCCTGCACGTTGTATTTAATTGGGATTTTTCCTCTGTGAGATTACCTGTGAATTTCAGTTCTGGGTTCAGCTCATCTTCAAACTGTTTGCCAAATATGGAGGCACCACCGCGACCTGTTGGGAGAACAAAGAACAGTAAACTACAGACTTGCTCTCAAGAGAGGTAACTGTGCAAGAGGCTGGTGTTTTACCACTGAAATGTCTTCAGCACATGACTTCCAACCTTAGCTGTGAGGTGCATTTTGCTCTGTTGATATTTCACACTTGCTTTGCCAAAGAGCTCAAGTTTTGAGTGATTAGTCGCCCAAAAAATGTATGAGCACAAGCTACTACATATGGTGAAAGACTTGATGTGAAGTATATTTTAATTTGAAAAATAAAAACAAATATTTTTTCTGCTAAAAAACTACAACTGTTTCAGTTTGGTGAATCTTTTCACTCTCTATCCTACTACACTCCCATTTAAATCATGATGGGCTGTTATTTGCTTATATTTTTTCTAATAATTTCTTGAAAGTTTCTATGGAAGAACATGACAAATTACATAGAAAATTGAGTTCTGAGACTGTTTTAGAGTTTAGGTAGTTGTTATAGACTAATCTATCAATCAATTGTGACAACTGTCAGCTGATTAATTCATAATGGAAGACATTGTTAGTTGCAGCCCTACTATATACATACATATATATATATATATATATATATATATATATATATATATATATATATATATATATATATATATATATATATATATATATATATATATATATATATATATATATATATATATATATGTCAGAGACCTCCTTAAAAGAACTGCTACACCCAAACAAACTGATGTTCTCCATATATGTTGTATTCTTTCCTCTAGACAAATTTCACATTTTAACATGTCCAGCTGACTGTATCTATATACCCGTTAACTAAATCTGATTAATTGGGAGTGCACCAACTGAACACTATTTGACCTACAATTGGGGACAAACTGTATAGTTCAGGAAAAGTCCAGGAAACTTTCACAAGCCTTACAGCAACATATCAAAACAACACATGTCCCTGTCTGGATATACAGTTAAGTGTGTGTGTGATGAACCAACCTGTTCCTGTAGGATCTCCTCCCTGCACCATGAACTCTTTGATTATCCTGTGAAACTTGGTGTTGTTGTAGTATCCTCTTCTGGCCAGCTCTGCAAAGTTCTTGCATGTTTTTGGTGCATGTCTCCAGTACAGCTCCACCACCACCGTTCCCATCCTGTAATGTGTGGTCAGTCAGTATCAGTATTGACTGGCGTCATTGAGCAGCACGTGTTCTGTTTTAAAAGTTTTTTAGTTACAATGTTCAAGATAAAGTAATTTGTGATGTCACGTGGCTGAGTAAAGGCTCACAACAAAACCAGGATGCTGACAAAGATCCAAACAATTTGTAGACTTCATTATATTCAGACACAGCAGCACTCGGTCGGAGTGCTAAACATTATCCAGACCCCTAGAATAAATACTTTTATCGCCAAATTAACCTATTAAGTACAGAGTTTAGCTAAGATCACCAAACTCGTAGGCTAACAGTAACTACGTCGACTTTACGTTACTGAGAGCTAACGGCTAGCAGAGTTAGCATGGAGCTGTTTTAATAAAGACTTACGTGGTGTCCAGAGCCACTGTGGGCGGCTGCCATGTGTCTGGAGGTATCCCGGACATTATCACTCCAAACACCACCCTTTAACAGTCTTTAAACAAATCTGGTTCAATAAAAAAGTACCTGTTTAGCAGCCTACCACATTCATTCATTTATCACGGGGAGTTTCTTCTTCTGTGGTTACCGCTCATTTCCTCTGCATGTGGGAGGAAGTCAATTACAATTGGCTTCCCTCTACTGGACAACATGAGTCATGACATGTTGGCTTCGTGTGGTGAGCACAGAGTAACGTTTTGCCTTTTGTGGTACTTGTACTTGTACTACTTGAGTATTTCTGTTTTTCTGCTTTTTATATTCCAACTCTCCTAAAGTTCACAGAGAAATATTGGACTTTTTATTCCACTACATAAATGTATTACCTTTATTTACTGGTTGCCTTGCAGATTCTTTGATCCATCAATAATATTAATCCCATGATATAATATGCAGTTGATTGTGAAATGGGCCAGGATGCATAATGAGTATATATTTATGCTAATAGTAACATTTTGAATGCAATAGTAGTAATGTTGAGTATTTCTACACTGTGGTAATGCTATTTAACCAGATCTGAGTTGGGGAGAAGTGGTACAATTGTAGCATTGGTATAACACCCATATTTTTTTCTACATGTGAGGATGCACTGGTTTTTCCCACAGAAGAGTTTCCAGAACAGCTGTTAAAATTTTTTATTGGAAAATGTCACCTTTGTTGTACTTGGCACTTGGTACTTATTTTTAGAGTCAGTGGCTTCTTGATATTTTGAAGTGTTGATACTGTGGTTCTTTATGATTTTTAGCATTGATGCCAGGGTTCTTGACATTTTAAAGAAAAAGAATATCAAAAAAAAAAAAAAAGAAAAGAAAAGAAAAAAAATACACTACATAAAATCTTAAAACTGTCTTAACCAGTCAGGTCACATACACGATTACATCATTCATAGAAACATGGAGCTTAAATATATCCCATATGCATGGTCCCATATGCAGAAAAAAAATTCTATATATATGTATGTATATATATATATATATAAACTTATACAGAAAAAAAATAAGTTCATAATGCACAATCATGAAAAGCGATCATACCAAGAAAAATACTGAAAACATAAGATCTGAAACTGGTTGGAACTTGACATAATGTGTCCTCTAGAGTCTGTCCCTCAACAACACAAAAAGTTCATCAGTATGAAAAATCATGCATAGAAGTCACATCAATAATGTCGCTTGAAAAACTACAGATCTAAAGTGTTGGCCGACAAATAAAAAAAGAGTAAACTGTCATGGTTTGTGCCTGTAAGGCAAGAATGGAGATATTTAAAAAGAGTAAACTGTCATGGTTTGTGCCTGTAAGGCAAGAATGGAGATATTTATGATTTGATGCTATGGTGAGAGATAAGAAGAGTTCATGTAGAGCACATATGACAGTGTGAGAGAGTAATTAATGAGAACTCCCACAGGCTACAATCAGTAGACAGACAGCATAGCTAGTAGCCAGACATCTGTTTTCTACTGATCATAGCTGTTCAAATCAAAACCTGCAGTATGTCTGCCTTCACCCCGGGAGCTCACATTAATTACTCTCTCACACTTTCCTACTAAGAGCTCAACATGAACTCCTTTTATCTCTCATCAAAATATAGTCATACATATCCTCATTCTTGCCCTCACATGTACAAACCAGAAAAAAAAACATGTGAATTGCAAAACAACTCGGTCCCACGTCTGTGGAGAGAAGTTAATTAAAAATTTGACTCAGAATGGTCACAAATGTGTTTTACATGATGAAAAAAAAAGATTTACAAATATGTACAACAGTTGGTGTGTAATATACATTTAACAATCTGCAGTTAAATACAAAATAATGTATATTATTATGTATATTATAAATATTCTTCAGATGATCAGAACTGTGAAGTTTAAGTTAAAAATCAGTATGTAAAATATCAATATTTATTCCGGCTGTGATGTGTGCATTTGTTAAACTGTTTTACATGTGTTCAAATTGCATGATATTTCTATGTGGATTGGGACACACTTTGGAACAAATTTCAGTTTAATTTCTGTCCATACTCCTCTGCTCAGTGCTGATTGTCCTTCAGTTGAAGTCTATCTTGACTTAACGTGAAACTTCTTTTTTTGCTGAATGAGCTCATATTCTCATTACATCATATATATTGATCTGTTTATTTCTGGGAGCACAGGTTTCCCATACTCACATATTTTTTGAAAAACAGATTTATTTATATTCACAGCTGCTTTGCCAGTAAATAATGACAGTAAAAAAAAAACTATTTAAAACTTGACAAACAATGATTAATGACAATCATGGTGTTGTGTGCATAGACAAAACGGTTATTCTGGAAAGTCATCATCATTAGATTAAAAGTCCAAATTATGAGATAAAAAGTAATAATTATTAGATATAAAAGTCATAATTATGTGATTTTAAGGCATAGATATTAGATTAAAAGTAATAATAATGAGATTAAGTCATAATTTTAGATTAAAAATCATAATTATTAAAAAAAAAGAGATAGAAAGTCAAAATATAGTATTTGCATAATTACAGTTCACCATGGGGATACCTCCCCCACCAGGGGGATACCTAGGTAGGGGTGCCCTCTTTGTGAGAAGGTTGTTGACCCAGGCGTGACCTCACGCGGTTGCTGCAACGTAGGTGATGACCTCAGTGGCGGCTGCTGACCTCAGGTGGGGGGCTGCCAACTTTGGGGCGGGTGCCCCTCTGCAGCAGTACATTGCTATCTGAGTTATACCTTTAAAGGGACTGTTCATGCCAAAATGAAAAATACATATTTTTCCTCAGGCCTTTGGTGCTATTCATCCAATCAAATAGTACTAACAATTACAGCGGTACTGTGATTAGATTTACAGTAATCATACAGTGAAATGTATTTACAGCAACTTACCAGATATTTAATTTAATATCATTATTTTTTTTCCCCAATGATGGTGCAGCGTGGGGAAGAGCAGGAATATCAAACATGCACCCAAAGAATAATCATAGTTTTAAAGACAGAACAATTAGAACCAGATATGACAAACTCTAAACAGAAAATATCATGGTTTGTCTCTATAAGGGCTAGAATGGAGATATTTATGACTGTATTTTGATGAGAGATGAAAATCAAGAGGTGTGAGAAAGTAATTGATTGAGCTCCTGAGGTGAAGCTATGATCACAACAGATGTCTGGCTTCTGGCTTCTCTGTCTGCTTATCATAGCTGTATAAATCATGTCTGCCTTCGCCCCAGGAGATCACATTAATTACTGTCTCATACCATCCTGCTATATGCTTCATTAGGTCTGGTGATTTTTATCTCTCTTCAAAATATAGTCATAAAAATCTTCCATCTTGCCTTTCCTTGGCTATTAAGTCCCAAGTCAACACTAACAAGTCCCAAAAGGGCAGAGGTCCCAGAGTCTGCTGCAAGGTCTTTTAAACACTTTCAGGGCTGATAATAAGGACTTGATCTTGTTTGATCTTCATTCATTTTATAAAACTTTTAGGACTTTGATATCATAGAAGAGCAAGAAACACATCAAATCTTCATATATGGAAAGCTGAAACCATTTTTAACAGATTATCAATAGTTACTTTGTTTTTCGTCCAATCATTTCAGCTCTACTACAGGACATACACAATTTAAAAATGATATAATTATTTATATGTAGACCATGTAGTGATGTGTACACACAAACACACTTCACAGGGCAATACATATTTTTATATTTTTTTATTATATTTTATATTTTAATGTATTTGTATTTTTATTCATACAAAACAATTTTATTTCTGACTCTTGAGCTGCTGTAACAAGTGCATTTCCTCAGTGTGACATCATTAAAGTTTCTTATTTTTCTCTTAGTGTAGTTCACATTGAAAACTATGGGGGCAGCAACAAGCGTAGAATGCGTCAGGCGTGCGGAGAAAATATAAGGAGGAGAAGAAGACACTCTTCTTCTTCTCCGATTCTTCCTTTGCACTTGAAGTTGTCTTCAGCCTGTCAGCATTTCAACTTCTCTATACTGATTTCAACGGTTGGCAGCAAGGTAGAGTCAACTGTTTGCACTGATCCCACCATTGTAAGCAGGGATATTTCATTAATTGGTTTTTATATCGAGTTTAGTCTGTCAACAGGCTCTTTACATGTACCGTTTAAGTCTGAAATGAGTTCAGGTTTGCTAAATTAGCTAGCTTAATCTCCACAATCAAACCTGATGCTGTCGTAACCAGGAAGCGATGTGTTTGAGGTCTGCATAAAAGTTGTGCAAGTTCAAGTTCTGCGTAAAGTTTTAATTACTTACTTTTTTATTTAGTTAGACGATGGTTTGAGGATGTGTTCTTTTCATGCAATATTCACAGCAGAATCCTAAATTCTCTATAAAATGCAGCGATAACAAACAAGCAAAAAGTCTTAACCGGATGTCCACTTGTAAGAAGGTTTTTTTAAAACCACTAGTTATTGTATTATTATTATTATTGTTTTAATATTTTCTACATCGACTGTTATTATGATTTATTACATATTATGATTATTTTCACAGATATTGAGATATGTCTGTACACAACCATGTTTGGTTACTGTATGTCTGGAGAATATGATTTGTAGGCCAGGGCATCTCTGAAGCACCACAGTGCTTCATTTATAATGGTATGTTCTGACATAGTTTGCCTTTATAAAAAGAAATTAAACTCCTGCAGATTGGATATTGGATATGTGAAATGTGAAATTGTTAGCTGGCACTCGTATTAACATTAGTGTTACAAACACATTGCCCAAGCACATATGCATTTATTTTTTTGGTGTTTACTTGCCTCTTGTTACTGTAGATTTTTCTAACTGCACCCCAGGTCTACGTGAACACCAGGTACATATAATTTAATTATTGGAATGATAAATAATGATGTCAATGTCCCTTTATTTGCTGGTAATTTTTCAGCTCCAATATTAATCATGCATCCCTAACATATGAGCTAATGATGAAGCTCTACAATGTAATGCTGCTGTATAAATGCCTACATTTAATTGTGGAAGTTTGAACAGGAGATGCAGTTTCCTTAATATTCTTGACTGAAACCCGTGAAACCCAGTCTGCAGAAAGAGTCATTGTGTTGCCTGCTTGTTTATCTGGCAGGCAAAGGAGGTGGGATTATTTGGCATGTCATGTGGTAAATTGCAGGGGGACGTTGTTACAGCAGAAATTCTCTTGAAATCAACGTAGCACCATGACTGTGCTAAAATTTTAATTCATATAAAATTTGCTGCAGTAACCCAGTCTAGTTGTAGTCTTAAGATTAACCTTCCTTTGACAGATGCAGCAGTTTCTGCATCCTTATTGCCATGTGATTAATCAGATGAGAAGGCCTAATCCAATTAGGATGGTAGCATGCCTGTTAGCAGGACTAAGCTTGCAGCTAGGTCAGGATATTTTTGTGAGTAAGCCTCAAGGAGAAAAGAGAGTAAAAGAGGTATGCCAGTAGTAAGAGAAAAATAGTTTTTTAGATACTGTTGAGTTTATATTCACTTTGTTCTTCTGTCTCAAGCCTGAGTTATTAGAGGCTGCAGTGCATGTTTGTCCAGATAATAACAACTTGAACTTCTCTGTCTCGTCTCAAGGTCCTACACCATGTCTATTGTCAAGATCCACGCCCGACAGATCTTTGATTCTCGTGGAAACCCCACCGTAGAGGTTGACCTTTACACTGAAAAAGGTATGCAGCAATGAATGACTTATTAGACAATGTGCAGAAATATTGCCAATCTGCTTCACTAACATAAAATATATCATATAAAGGGTCGTATTGAATAGTTCAAAGCTTTATTCATAATGTTGGCATTCAAATTCTAAATCAGCATTACTGTGCAGCGTTTTTTTTTTTGCATGTATATTCATTCTAATTAAACTCAGTTTATCTACACACTTGCAGATAAAGTTTAAGGTAGCTCCAATACTGACTAGCATTGGAAAATACCTCTGATACAGTCTGAAATGCTGGTATCAGCAGGTACAAGAGTCTATTAATCGATTCAGTCCCACGTAATTTCTTCATCCTGAAACAAGGGTGGGTATTGTTTGGATTATAACAATTCGATTCAGATTTTAGTTCTCAGTGATATTCAATTCTGATTCTTGAGTGTCCTCCTGCATTCTTCACAGCAGGGTTGTGTGAAACTTGCACTTTAATAAGACAAATGCCTTAGGAGATGGGTAGACATGCGTCAATTCAACTCGCATGTCTATAGGCGCAGATAGTCAGGTCACTGTACGGTAGGTGTTTGCAGTGCGTGATTTCATTTGAAACTAGTGAAAATGAAATTTATAGCAATCAATAAGTAGACTTGAAATTAAAATTCCTTAATGATTCCTTTGGAATAGTAATTTTGAAATCAGTCCTTGTTTAGAATATATTCTCAATGCCCAGCCCTACCTGAAACGGGACCCTGCTGCTTTCTAGGTGCATCGCATATGCCCTTTTTTTAATCCCAGGATGGGGAAGTCATGTTCCTGTGGCATTCATTGTCTGTAGCTAGCTAATACCAGAGTGTTATAAATTGTCAAGATGTTGTTGTTAGAGCTGCAATGATTAATCTATTATTAAATTAATTGGCAACTATTTTGATGATTGATTGATCAGTTTGAGTAATTTTTAAAGAAAAAAAAAGTCTAAACTCTTTGATTTCAGCTTCTTAAATGTGAATATTTCCTGGATTCTTTAGTCCTCTCTGACCGTTAACTGAATATCTTCAGGCTGTGAGTAAAACAAGATGTTTGAGGAAGTTACAGTATCTTAGGCTTTGGGAAACACTGATCGACATTTTTCACTATTTTAATTTAAAAATAAACCACTATTAATTATTTAATCAAGAAAATAATCCACTGATTAATCGACTATGAAAATAATTTAGTTGCTACTCTAATTGTTGTCATAAAATCCACATGCAGCAGTTCTCTTATAGCACAATCGCTTCCCAGTGCCTTGCCAGCACTTTTCTACCAAAGAAATTTGTGCACAGTCACTCATTACTCATTACTTTTACCTGATGAATCAAATTGTCGAATTGAGGATTTTGCTCGAAGACTTTTACATTTTTTAGGGTGATGAAGTCATAAAACAAAGCAGACGTTCAAAGCTTAATTTGAAAACCTCAATAGAAACTTTAGATGTAAAAAAAAAAAGAAAAGAAAAAGACATTCAGTACAGCCCTACATTTCATCATCTTTAGTGATTCTCATGTTGCCACATGTTGCTTCCTCTTTCTGCTCCTGTGTACATTTTACAGGCTTGTTCAGGGCGGCCGTACCGAGCGGTGCATCTACTGGAATCTATGAAGCCTTGGAGCTCAGGGACAATGACAAGACTCACTACCTCGGCAAAGGTTTGTGCACCATTTTATGTTTCTTTTCTTATCAGGAAAAAAAAAATAGATAAATGTCAGGTGCGGTTTTGATATTTAGAATTTTTACCACTAAGTATAAACAAGCTTTATTGCCTTTACAGTTTGATACAGAATTCAGTTTCAAGGAAAAATACAGTATTTCATACTTTGCTCATTTTTTCTGTCATCTTTACTCTCCTCTCTGTCTCTTCCTTTTTACCAGATGTGAAAGGGTTAGTGAGTTTCCGTCATTAATTAAAAACTGAAATTTGTGCATTTGACAGTGGAACAATAAATTATTAAATGATCACTCATAACAACTGATCATTGAATGTTTTTTGCGATCGACCAGATATGATTTGCATGGTGATTGTGAGTGAAGCATGTCCTCACTCCAGTACTGATGTTCAGCCTGTGGGTTGATCGACTCAGAAGTACAACTCATGTTGAATCAGAGTAATATGTTTTGTAATCTAATACCAATAATTTAAAAAATATCATTTATACTATTGCATGCCTCTCTGCATATGTGTTTACGAAATTAAAGTTGCATGCATTTTGAGATATATGTCTTCATTATTGGCTTTGCAAGATTTACCCACAGTTCTGTGAAATAATAATCACACTAATCTGTCTGTCACAGGAGTCTCACAGGCTGTGGAACACATAAATTCAACCCTTGCACCTGCACTTGTCGGCCAGGTAAGACAATAAATGTCCCTCTCTGTCTGTGTGTGTTTTGAGGTTTTGCTTCTTTCATTGTTTCAGTGCCAGTATGAACTTGTTCCTCCCATCTCCTCAGGATGTGTCTGTGGTTGAGCAGGAGAGAATTGACCAGATCATGATTGACCTGGATGGCACAGACAACAAATGTAAGTGTGACTTTTTATAACCAATTTTTAAAACCACAAATATAACCATACATGTCGCAAGATAGTGTCAATAACTATCTAGAGTATGGCAGATTTCTGATGAAGGAGAAAACTGTAATATATTTACTATACTAAATCATAAAATGACCATGATATGTTATCAGAGATTAAGCAAACATGCTAATTTAATATTCTGTCCTTGTTGAGGGTATGAGTGTTTTGTTTTTCTTTTATTTGCATTTTCTGTATTTATTATGCATAGTGCATTGTTACTTATTTACATGTCATCGGGTTTATGTCACAATGGTATCTCACATCTTTGAAAAAGTAAAATTATAGAAAGAAATAATAATAAAAATAATAATTTGATATTCTGGTTTCTCTTACGACGCCACAGCCAATATTGGCTTGTTTGAAATTTGGATTCTTTTACAGAATGAGTTCAAATGCAGAGTGTTTGCCAAATGAGTAAGTGTCTGTTTATGATTTGTAAGAAATCATAAAGAATCTTGAAGAATATAATGGTAGTAATGGATAAATTGAGCAATATGTTAATTACATCTTGCAGGCTGTAAAGCAGACAGTCACTGAACTCCAACTCAGGAGTGTGTATTTTCAAGAGCAGTGTGCTTTTGTTTTTAGGATAACAGACTTAACTTTATATCGACAGACAATCGACCCTTCGCTAAGCCCCAACCTCTTTAGTTACTGTTGCTATGCCTGTCAAGCTTTCCATTTCTGCACTGCACCTATGCTGTTTGCAGTGATAAAGGTGGCAGATTTTACTTCAAATTTGGGAGCACTTGTCAAAACACAAGGGTCTTTGATTCCGTCTGTCTCCAGCTGTTTGCAGGAGGGGTTTAGCAAAGGGTGAGCTGACAGTTATAAACAGCTGATCGACTTACAGTGGAGGACTTGTTGTTACTTGTTATGGTCAAAGTATACCATTGCATTCGTCTTGCGTTCATGTAGGTGTAGTGTCCCTGCAGCCTGCAGGCGACCTGCATGAGCTTCGAGTCTGGGAAGGAAGGGGTGAGGGGGAACAACTTGCTTCATCCTGTTAGATATATCGTTCATGGGTCAGACTCACCATTTGGACTGCAGTACTCATTTTGACCGCTAGGGTCTTACATATTGCTCCTTTAAGATCATTGTCTGGTGAAATTTGATGCATGTGCTTGGATCTGAGATGTTTCAAGAAGTGTCTGTACTCCTACTGCAATAATAATAATAATGATAATAATATTAATCATAATGATAATAATAATAATAATAATAATAATAATGATAATGATAATAATAATGAATACTAGATAGATACTGACAAGTCAGTTCTCAGTATGTGACGTGGAGGCTTCAAGTTTCCTCATCACACTAGTGTAAGTTATATAATGGACCATGACTGGCTCCAAACTATTTGTAATCTCACAAAATCCTGCTGTTATGTTCACATAAAAAAAACCTGAGATTTAAGGTGAGCACAGAGAAACTTTCCTCCTTCAGCAGAAGCCCAAACATCCAAACAGTGCAAGAAGAAAACACATTTTTGAGTGGAGTTTGACTTAAAATATTTTGCTTTTTCTCTTTCCAAACAGCCAAATTTGGAGCAAATGCCATCCTGGGTGTGTCCCTGGCTGTTTGCAAAGCTGGTGCAGCAGAGAAAGGTGTCCCCCTGTATCGTCATATTGCTGACCTTGCAGGAAACCCCAAGGTCATCTTGCCTGTGCCGGTGAGGATCTGTGTGCCAAATTAGATACATCAATTTCCTGGCATTTTCTCCTCATTATTCAGCCCCCCTGCTGTTCATTGTGAAGTCACAGCTCTCATCTCTCAACCCCCTCCCACCTCTACCTCCACCAGGCCTTCAATGTGATCAATGGTGGCTCCCACGCTGGCAACAAGCTCGCCATGCAGGAGTTCATGATCCTGCCCGTTGGTGCGAGCACCTTCAAAGAGGCCATGCGCATCGGAGCAGAGGTCTACCACAATCTCAAAAACGTCATTAAGAAGAAGTATGGCCAGGATGCCACTAATGTGGGCGATGAAGGAGGCTTCGCTCCAAATATCCTGGAGAACAAGGAAGGTATGTAAAGAGGAATGACTTTATTTGAGCTACTGATGTATTAAACTCTCTTAGAAGCACAAGATTAGCCCTGTTTTAAGGTTCCTTTCCAAAAAAAAAGTTCCCCAGTGTGAAGCCAAACTACTGTTATCACAATGAAGACAATCAGTGTGCTTTAAACCAAATGTTCATCCAGGAAAAAAAAAAATAATATAATATTAATAATATTTTGCTTATTGTGCAACTATAAAAGAAACCTCTTATTCTGAGAAGTGGGTTTTGAGGAACCTTTTAGTGTAAATCATGTGGTATAATAATAGGATCAGGGCCCTTTCACCCCGACTCTGTGTGGTTTGGTCTGAACCAAAATTGCAGATGTGAAACCTCCCCTGGGCCACAGTCTGGACCAAACAGCTGAAGCTTCATCCAACTGAAGGAGGCAGTCTTGGTTCAGTTCATTTGTGGGAAAACTTTTTTTTTTTTTTTTTTTGATGGTTGAGACTTTCGGACAACGAGCCACGGTATGCACAGTATAACACACAGGGAGAGGAGGAGATCAAATGTTTAAATGACATTTGGCCCAACGACTTTACAAAGAGTCACTTGGGGGAAAAAAAAACCACTTTTGACACTTTAAAATTATTTTCCTAGAGGATGAGAGAGAGAGAGGAATTGAACTGAACTGACATGCCCACATCAGACACACACCTGTCTACCAACCAATCCACTGCAAGTACACAGAGACGTAGCCAACGTAGGTGATACTGGCAGGACTTAGATATGTCATCTGTTGTTCTTTAGTGCACTCACATAATTACAAAGTGAAACCAATACCAACCCAATTAGATGTATACAGATAAACAAAAACATGAACCTTGGACCTTGGTTCGACTTTCAGGGGTAAAAGGGCCATTAAAAAAAAGCAATGTTTTGTTAATTTGTTTATTTGTTAGGGTCCTCCCGGGTGTCCACATTTAAAAATATACATGCATACATTTAAAACGTACTTCGAAAAAAAAGTAACATAAATAACAATATTTATGAGGAAAATCTTACACTGGTGACTCTCTTAACAGACTTCCGAGCAAAAACTACAAATCCCATATGCATGGAATCCTGCATATTGGATTTTGAAATATAATGCAATTTAAAACGCACAGCAAATTACAGACAATACTGTTAAAACATATCATGACACAGTGTTAACAGTTAAAATGTATGTTTTTAAGTATTATTTACTGCTAAACTGGATTGCAATACAGTGTTTTGGGGCTTTAGTTTTTCTGGTCACTCAGTGTGAAATCATCATCATCATCATCATTTTGTGGAGTTGAATTTGTAGCATTCATCATGATAAGAAAAACTCTGCAGCTCATACTGATTGTTTAACCCTGCAGCTCTGGAGTTAATAAAGGAGGCCATCACCAAAGCAGGATATACAGATGAGGTTGTGATCGGCATGGACGTGGCAGCATCTGAATTTTACAGGGAGGGAAAATACGACCTGGACTTCAAGTCTCCTGACGACCCGAGCCGTTACATCACTCCTGACGAGCTGGCTGATCTCTACAAGAGCTTTGTGAAGGATTATCCAGGTAACCTCCTGACACTTTTCTCTTTTTACACGTTATTCAGCAGGCGGAGGGCAGGACAACAATATAACGGCAATGTCAGAACCAACACAGCCTCATGAAGACAAGAGATCTGGCTGTTCTGTTACTATATTCATCCTCTCAGAGGGCCAGATAAATTGATGGTGTGTTATTGTCGACAATGTTTTACAACATCAAACACCTGTTTCATCCTCAGAAAACTGTCAAGAACATTCATAGTCCAACTCTTTTTTTTTTTTTTCGGAACTTCATTTTTTGAATCTTCAAATAGATGGAGCACAAGGTTGAAAGTCGTTAAATTTTTTAAGTGGGTGAAACTTAATCAAAGCACTTGCCAGTTTGTCCTTTGACTCACAATGACAGCACACAAAAACATTTGTGAATTTCAGCAGGAGCTTAAAGTCAAATGAGTATTTATCACAGCGATTTTGTTTGTTTGAAGTAAAAATAACACTGTGCAAAGATAAAAAGGGAGGTGTCACCCCCTGATTTTAAGAACATGTCAACAATAGTGAATGTCTTCATCTTCACTTATAATATAAATAACACAAAAATGCAATTTGCTGTACAAGATATAGTTTAAATCTTATACACTGTACAGCACATTGGCTTAACTATGGAAACTGCATTTGTATAATATTAGGGATGCAACTAACAAGCATTTACATTGTCAATTTATCTCCCGTCTTTTTTTTTTGCAAGTAATCTTTTGGTCTATAAAATGACAAAGAAATTGTGGAAAATGCTCATCAACATTAGCCAGAGCCCAAAATTCCATCATCAAATTGCTTCTATTGTCCAACCAACAATCCAAAATCCAAAGACTTCATCTGTGGTCATAAGTAACAAAGAAAAGCAGAACATCCTCACATGTAAGAAGCTGGAATCAGCAAATATTTGACAGTTTGCATGAAAAATGACATAAATGATTAATTGATGATCAAACTAGTTGGCAATTCATTTTTTGTTAGGTCACTTAATTGACTAATTGTTACAACTCTATACGGTATTTTTTGTTTTCCAAATGGTGATAATATTATAATGTACAATACAATAGTTGACATCTACTGGATTAATTGTTGTATCTCTAGTCCCACATCTCAGTTACTGTGGTGAGTGAAACCTTATAACTGATAGAAATTATGATCATGACTCAAGAATATACAAGATGTAAATATAAGAAATATTATTTAACACTTTGAGTAGAAGCTATGATTGGCTCATTTGGGATCTTTTGGTAGAACAAAATGATCAGAGATATTTCAGTTGAAATATCATCTGTCATCTGATCACCTGTTTCATTGTCTAATGAGGAATGTCTCTGTTTTTCACTCATAGTGGTTTCCATTGAGGATCCCTTTGACCAGGACGACTGGGAGGCCTGGACCAACTTCACCGGAAGCACAGACATCCAGGTTGTTGGAGACGATCTCACAGTGACCAACCCTAATCGCATCAGCAAGGCCGTGGAGGTGAAGGCCTGCAACTGTCTGCTGCTCAAAGTCAATCAGATTGGCACAGTCACTGAGTCTATGCGAGCGTAAGTCAACACAAAATGAGTCGGAGATTTGTTTGAATCAACTGAATGTTAGAGTAAATAGCCAACCATGCAATGACCTGTAATGTCTTGAGGTTGATGAAGTCACTCCTCATCCTCACAGGTGTAAGATGGCTCAGGAGAACGGCTGGGGTGTGATGGTCAGCCATCGCTCTGGTGAGACTGAGGACACCTTCATAGCAGATCTGGTGGTTGGCTTGTGCACCGGACAGGTAAATTCAGATGATATAAGTCTTCATTGTATGACTACGTTTATATGTTGGACATTTGTGCCAAAAATTAAGGATTTATCTCCACTGTCCACTCCATTTTCATGTTGGGTAATTATTTCCACTTTTTAAACTACTGAGAAAAGTGTGAATAAAAGACTAAAATAGTCAACAATCAGCGAGACAGGAGTCAGAGATTAAATTGTTGTACACATTTTGTCCCACACTTTTAGATCAAGACTGGAGCACCCTGTCGCTCAGAGCGTTTGGCCAAATACAACCAGATTCTGAGGTAAGTTTTCATACAAATTGAGGAATTTTATCAAAATCATGTAATTTTTAAAAGTATAAAGTCTGACCATGTATGTGTTATTCTTTAATTTGTAAAATAAAATACCAGCAATAGCTTTTCTGCTTATTATATAAATGGTATTGTTTAAATTGTTTTGGTAGGTGTATTAATCTCAGTGTGAATAATTTCCGTACTTTTAAGCAGCATTTTGTCCGTACGCAATCTATTAAACACATACATTAAAGAGAGGAACTTAAATTTCAACCTTCTGTTATTGTAGAATTGAAGAGGAGCTGGGAGACGAGGCTCATTTCGCTGGGAAAAACTTCAGAAACCCACTGGCTGAGTAAATGGACGGAGCGTTTACTAACATTACATTTACTTACATACAAATGGATTCATGCACACAAATCTGTAATAACACGTTGGATAATAATGGAAAACGCATCAAAACAATAATGGTTAAAGTAGAACTACTTGTATACTAACGGTGGTGATGAATTTATAGAGAATATGGAAGGTAGTGACTGGAGTTGTGGCACTTGACGATCAAGTCTAACACTGTATTCTGTCCTGTTTGTAAATGTGAATTAAAATAATAGACCTGATTATAATTTAAGTGATGTTTATTAACACCACTGACAATCTGTAATTGCAGAAATTTCATCTGGAGACACAGTCAATAAAAAAAGTTTTCTTAGTGACAAAATGCTGTGTCATTATTTATACCAGGTTTTATTTTGTCAGGGTGATGGATCTTTTGTTGGCTTATATGAGAATACATTTTCATATCTTAAATTATTTCAGTGATGTAAATACATATACAATGAAATGAAACAGTCCATTAGAGAGAAGAGCTTGCAGAGCCCTAAATCTACGCAAAATATAAAATGTGCGCAAGTATCCCAAACTGTGATGTATTATCAGCACCTATAAACTAAGTGAAAACTTGAACTTGGACCAAGTTTCTCTCTGCTTAGAGCTTTTCATTTCAAACTTTTGTCCTCTGTCTGGCTGAAGTGTTTCTGTGTTTCAGCTCACACACCTGCTCCTTTTTTCCATGTGAGGCTAAATTAAATTCACTGTAGTGTGACAGACCTTCTATTTTGATCATAAACCTGTGTTATTTCTGTAAATTATTTTGTTTTTGAAGCCACTTTCTTTTTAAACTCTGGCTCCTGGTTCTGTTTTCCATCGGAAACAGAAACGCACACTTTTATATTTTTGAAGTCTTCTGCACCTTTGCAGGAAGATTTAGAAGATTGAAACTTGTTGTTTACTTTTGATGGAAAAATTTTATCAGAGTGAAATCAGTTTCCAGCAAAATAGTCTAATTTCACTCAGTCTTGTTAGTCTCTCAGGGATAATAATTATAGTTTGTTCATCATGTTTCTCTGAGGTCCTTACCAAAACATTTTAATTCTTTCATCATGATTTGGAGACCTGACACAGATCTACTTGTTGATGTTCAAGAGCAGTAAAATATTAAAACATACATGTTTTCACCATGTGAATTGCTATTTTTAATTATTGTGAATGTAATAATCAGTAAGTTACTTAAGTAAAAATACTAAAGTATAATCAGGAAAATTTGATTAAAATAATTAAAGTACTCAATGCAATGAAAGACCCTTGTGACTGTTAGACTATTATATCATTATTATTACTCATACATTGATGTGAAAGCAGGACATAACTGCTATTGTTTGAGTTGAAGCTAATTTTTAACTATTTTGTAGCCTATAGCCATGTTTCTGAATTTCTTCTCAATAGAAAATATATCAGGTACCCCCTCATGTATGTCCCTTAGAATAATTTGTTGCCTATTTTTTCAAACTCCTACTTAGTTATGCGAAAGAACAACAACAGAAGGCTATTCTAAACATCAATTAAAAATATTTTCATCATGTCACATCACATCATACCCATAACCTGCACACATGCATCAAGAATCTGTTTTATGCTTATTGCATACCTAGAATAAAAAGAGGATTCTGATTATTTTATATATCATTTAAATCATTAAAAGTTAGTTTATATTTAAATAACTTAGAAACGAATTATATGTTTTTTTGTATTTTATATATGATACTATATGATACATACATATGTGTGTGTTTATACATACATATATATATATATATATATATATATATATATATATATATATATATATATATATATATATATATATATATATATATAATATTATATTATTATATTATTATACTTTTCACTGACCCTTGGCAGAGCACGGGCCCCCCTGAGGGCCCCTGGACCCCTATTTGAGAATGGATTAATCTGCGTATTATTTTTCTCAATTGATTGTTTTAATTTGTTTGTAAAAAATAGATAGAATTAAATATCATCAAAATTACCCAGTGACTAAAGTCACAATGCAAAATAAATCAAAATTATTATTATTAGTAGTAGTAATATTTAGTATTATTATTATTATTGTCAAACAAAAACCTCAAAACCGATCGGACTATAAATAGTTCAAGACTGACATTACATTATTACTCAGTGGTTTCCTTCACCACTGTCCTACATGTAGTGCGGACCATCTGTCGGTGGTGGGTTACTGTTATGGCTGCTTACATAATAGTGTTTAATAACCACAGCAGTCCACACAGTGTGATATGTTGTTTGATTCATGGACGCCTGTCTGTGCAGCAGCAGCTGATGAGCACAAGAAGGAGAAGAAGAAGAAGAAGAAGGAGCCCCAGTGGCTGCTGCTGCCGCTGCTGCTGCTGATCCGCGGCACATGCTCAGTTATGTACACCCAGACAACTTTGAAGGCTTAGCTGTGGCTGCTGAGGTCATTGCACTGGAAAAAAAAACACACCGACTCCCTCCACTACACCGCCTCCATTTTGAATAGCCATGTAATAGGGGATTCGCATAGTTTGTGTGTGTATCGCCCACTGCGCTGCGTAGTGTCAACAAGCCACATCCAAACATCCCTCGACATGGACGACCTGTTCAGTCCGCGGAGGTAACTTGATTTAACTCATTGTCTCTCTTTATATTTTATCTGTTATGCATTAAATGTGTGTTTTAGTGTTTAGTGGTGTTACTTTGATAGCCGTTTGTATGAAATAGTCGGAGTGTCAGTGGTCACGAAGTTCGTGTCTGGCTAACAAGCTAGCTAAATAACGTTAACGGCGTAATGTTACTGTCTCGTTAGCAGCTAGCAGCTAACTAAAACCGTTTTCTGCTCGGTTTACTGTAGCTAACAGCCATTCATGCAGCGTTCGTGTTAAATAATGACAGTAAAGCTGATTAAGCTCATGCATGGCTGATAAATAAATCTGCTGTTATTCCCTCTGGGCTTGACGTGTATTGACATATGTATGCAACGTTATGTATGTGTGTCAGCGACATGTTGTGCATGCTAACATTGATCTTTATTATTGATTGCATACTTCTGCTAACAGTTAGCCGTGCCAGCTGCTGTCAACCTGTTAGGATCTCCCACACAGCACACACTGTTCTCGTAATGGTGACCGTAAAAATTAGCAGCTCATGTATGATTGATTGACAGTGTTTCGCGGTAGCTGGCGTCGGATTTCATTCATGTAATATAAGGAAACGTCGCAGGTCACAGCTGAGATTGGTTCACAGGGATGGAGGGGCGGGATGTTATTCTAGCTACTTCTGAAATCAGTGTGCAGAGTGGGAGGAGAGCTGCTCTCACAACACTCAAGTTATCACACACTTATTGATCATATGTCTGTGTGCATACTGTACAGCGTTAATTACCCTATAATTAACAGTTAATATCTAGCAGACTGTATTTAACTGTGTGAACACAATTGAATTTACTTGATCCATGTATGAAAGTATCAAGACTGTATGTTTAATGCACATGATGAACATGGGAAGTTGTATTTTTTATTTTACTTTCAGGAGCCTGAACAGCACTCAGGGCGAGATAAGAGTGGGACCAAGTCATCAGGTACAGCCTAAAATATTATTATGTATAGGGATGCATGATAAATATTGAGGGTGATAAATGAATGGTCCATAATGGGAAATGTCTGTGATCATTTATTATTCAGATAATGCAATTATAGCCCTTTACAGGCTGTCGAAGAATTTAATTTAAAGTTTGAGGTACCTAACTAGAAAGACTAAATGAGGATTTGAAGAACTGTTTTTTGTTTTAGTTGTGATACTGATATCAGTTAGTTTTGTTCGATCAGAGCTATGGAATATTAAATCATCCATCTCCGGTCACTGCATCTGAGTCTGTTTTACCCTCAGGAGTGCATAAACTACAGATTATATGAACTTATTTTTAAAATACAGAAATTGGTTGTCTTATCGGCATCGACCATAAGAAATAGATAAATATCAGTTATCGTATCAGCTGAAAAAAAATCTATATCATGCATCCCTATTTATGTCACATCTTATTGCACACTATACATGATATTAAATACTTTATTATGACATTATTATACCATATTATACTGCTGTATTTTATTACATTATCTACTACTCATTGCAACTGCACATTGTTACTGATAATATCACATACTGCATGTCATTATTGTACTGTATTATCATTATTATCATAATATTACTATTATACTGCTATATTTAATGCATGATAATGATTATGTATTGTGCTTGACCGTATTACATTACATTATTGTGTTACTTATCTATTGCAAGTCCACTGATAGTTTACATTGACTGCTATTGCACTTCACTCTTTTACTTTGGACTTACTGCACCTTACAAGTACTCTATAATTGTTTGCTGTTATCCTTTGCTGTATTGTGCTATTGTATATATGTATGTGCTGTTTGTCATGTGTGTTGTACTGAGACTGAGAGAAGTGCATAGGATTTTCTTTATGCTGTAGACAAGACTGTAATGAGAATTAAGTTGAATTGACTCAAATTAATTATCTAAACAGTTAGTACATTTATATGTCATTTTTGGGGGGCAAAGAAATATTTTTAAAACCTTTAAATCTGTAGGAAGACCAGGATAAAGATGTATGTTTACCTGCTTTTGACTTGTTTGCCTTCAGAGTTTACTGTCGGTCCTTGTGGCCTATAAAGCTCATTATAAAACTGACCGGACCTGTCTGTTCAGCGTGCTTTATTATTTGCAGAACTCTATACTGTGTGAATGCAAGTCTGTTTAGGGATGGGAATTGATAAGATTTTTATTAACGACAATGCCATTATTGATGCTGATTTTAAAAAATCTGCTAAAATAGGTTAGCACAGGTTTTCAGCATCAACACCACTGTTTTATTATCTCTAAACACAGAGTAGAGAAAAGGCTGTCTGCTGCGACTCCTTGCTGCAAGTTTCTAGCTTAGACATGTGATTGTGATGCCATTGTTTTGCAACCTCCAACTGTCAGAAAAACGTGCCAGCACCATTGAATAGAAGTGATAAGCTAAGAGGCATACAATTTAGATGGATAATTTGGAAACTGTTATCAAGATGAACCAATTCTTGATTCAAAACCTATTTCTGTCATCAATATATTTGATTATCTCATTTTGTGTAATGGCAAAAAAATGATGATAATTTGCCATTTAGTGTAGCAGAGCCTTTCCAGTGAGCTAGTCTTGACCCTGTTTGACCTGAATGGAACTGAACCTTAATTAGTATCATTGGTAACACCTGTGTTTACCCTGCTATTTCATGTCAAAATAGCTGGTGTGAAAAAAAGTCTATTGTACCTTACTAAACATTAATCTTAGCAGGATATTCAGGTGCTGTTCTTTGAGGTGGTCTAATAAGTGGGTTTATCTTTTCTTTGGTTTCACTGCAGGCCAAACTTCCAGAGTTGCAGCCGCGGCCTGCACCTGGTCTACAGACTCAGACAGAGAGCGAGGAGCTGATGTGGACGCCCGGAGTCAATGACTGTGACCTTCTCATGTACCTCAGAGCTGCCAGGTCAGTATCTGCTGTATACTGCTTCAAATCACTAGTACTTCAGTGAAGTTTGTCAGTCTTGAGTCATGCTAGCACCTTTGCAAAAGTGGAGAAATATAATTTTACAATAAACTGATAATTTACCTGCAGCCTTGTCCTTGCTGAACAACAAGATGCACATGCTATTTAATGCTAAACTAAATTGAACTTAGAATGTAACCTAACTGTGTTTGTTTGTTGCAGTGATAGAAATAAGTGAAATAAATATTGTGTCGCACTGACACAGAAGTCAGAAAAGTGTCACAAATGGGGAAGTACTTGCAAAACAAAACAAGTCTTGGTCTGGTTAATGTGAAAGCCAGTGTGGGTGAACTCCTTTTTTAGCTGATGTCAACATATTTAAATTAGTTTAAAGATAGTTTGACAGTAGAAGATAATTTGTGTTGGTGTGTCATTTCCATTTGATACTCTGACACCACACTTTATTAAAATGACTAAAGTAAAGTTATTTTAACCTGGAAAAATGTCAATGGGAATTTTCATTCATATTGGATTTATGTCCATTAATGTTCTCATTCGTCCAGGTCATTGTAATCTCACGAAAAGATTAAAGACTTAAAGACTTATTTATATGTCTTTGAAGACGTTTCGCCTATCATCCAAGAAGCTTCATCAGTTCATGCATGACAGACTAGTCTGAGCTACTCTAACTAAATGGAAACCATTTAGTTAGAGTAGCTCAGACTAGTCTGACACGCGTGAACTGATAAAGCTTCTTCTAAATAAGTCCAGTTGCCTTTGATTTAATCTTTTCTGAATAATGGATTTATTCCATTCTTTCTCAAACTGTTGCTCAGGTTGCTTCGGGCAAATTTGGATTAGTGTTCGTTTGATGTATTCATTCAACACTTCATTGTCACTATTTGTGTTAATTAAAAAAAACTGCAGAATAAGTTTCTCCAATGAGACCAGTGTTGTGTATACTTGCTCTTAAGCTGCCTGGTTATTGTCTGCTTTCTCTATTTACCTAACTTCTTAAAGGTCATGCAACGGAGAAATGTGATTTTAACAGAGGCAGCAATTAAGAGAAACATGGATGACACTGCTATTTGTCTGCTGGATAAACCAGAACCTGTATGATCGAGTATTTCTGAGTCAGACGAGGACAGCGTAAACATGCATGCTTAGTATTTCACCTAATAACATAAATGTTTTTAAAAAAAATTCTAGGAGCATGGCGGCATTTGCAGGGATGTGTGACGGTGGATCAACAGAGGATGGATGTTTAGCAGCCTCCCGTGATGATACCACGCTCAACGCACTCAACATGGTGAGAAGCACAACTCAAATTATACAAATGAATATTCATTAAATTCAAAGACCAGGAATATTACGTTGCAGATCCACAAACATCTCTTTTTTTCTCAATCCCAGCTTCATGCAAGTCATTATGATGCAGCCAAAGCTCTCCAGCGTCTGGTGAAGAAGCCTCTGCCGAAGCTCATTGAGAAGTGCTGGTCGGAGGATGATGTGGTGAGACGTCTTTAGCTAGTAGCACAGCACTGATGAAGGTCAGTGCTGATCACTTGTTAGTCCTTAACAATATTTGTGCAGGCACATAAAATTCTCTGTGTGCTCATGAATTTTAACTATTCTTGACATGTTTAACAGTGTGAGGTTTTCACAGTATGATATCAAATTTTCATGGTATAGTAGACGATTACTATTATTATTATTATTATTATTATTATTATTGTTTGATACAACGGTATACCGTGATACTGGTATACTGCTGCATTCAGGGAAATGAATGTAAATTAAAACTTCTCTAATCAGAAATTGGCAGTTCAGTCAACTTCATGGACTACTGTAAAGACAGCGTTTAATATACAGCCAATAAGTGCATTGTTGTGACACGAGCCTGCCGTTAAATAGTGTTTTTTAAACAGCTACCTTTGTTTGAAATGGCAAATCGGTCTAGTGCTTCATTGTAATAATAATGTCAGGTGTTTGTAATAAGCAATCTTATGAATCACAAGATTAACATTTTGTATAGGAGCCTTTTGTTTCGCAACTGGATATCATTTTTATTGAATCCACCACCACCTCCCTCCTTTTTAACCACAGAAACGCTTCATCAAAGGCCTGAGGCAGTATGGAAAGAATTTCTTTCGCATCCGGAAAGACTTTCTGCCCAGCAAGAAGACTGTAAGTGAACATGTTTGTTGAACAATTGTAAGACATGCAGTGCTTTGTGTTTTTATATTTTTGTTTAGTAACATAACTTGTATTGTTCCTAAAAATGCTGTGTTCTTATCTTCAGGGGGAGCTGATCACTTTCTATTACCACTGGAAGAAAACTCCTGAGGCTGCAGGAACGAGAGCTTATAGACAGCAACGCCGACAGCCGTCCTCACGCAAAGCAAAGACTCGCTCTGCGGCAACTCCTGTCAGCACCCCATCACGAAATTATTCAGGTGAGCTTAGTGTTCCTCAGAAATGTGTTGCCATGTTTGTTTCCCCAATTCAGTCCAATGAATTTTGTTCATTATTATTCACTGATCTATTCCTTTGCAGTGGATGCAAGTTCTGCCAGCGAGGATGATCTTGATAGTGAAGACAGTGAACAGGAAATCAAGAACTGCAGCCACTGTGGTGCAACAAGTGAGTACATGCCATCTGTGATTCATCACACTGGGCAGAATTCAGTATTTTATGTTGTACTAATGCTGTACAGAAATCTGTAAAAGACTTTAAAACATTTTCTTGAACAGGTTCTAAGGATTGGCACCAGGGTGGAAGAGACAACCGGTTGCTCTGCACAACCTGTCGCACATATGAAAACAAACATGGATGTCTGCCGTCAGCTCCAAAATCTACAGGCGCTCCATTCATGTTTAAACCTGTTAAAGAGGAAGAAGAAGTGAACAGCAAGCATGGCATGAGGACACGGCGGAGCAGAGCACCTGTAAGCCTCAGGCTAGCAGATCAGTCATACTTATTACTGTAAAAAAGAAATAGCCAAGAAAATGTCTGTGCAGGTTCCATTTTGTAGTCAAAATATCATTATGATTTACAACAGGAAACAGATTTGAGTCTTTCGGAATCTGACTTTTAACTGGAAAAATATCTTGTATATTCAAAGAATCATGTCTTTCTTGTTTCTGTTTTAAATATTAACTATTAGATATCTTTCTGTAGCAACTGTCATCTCTAAGAAGTGGCCACAGGAGGCTCACAGGCTCTCCAACCAGTGAGGATCAGCAGTCCAGTAGCCAGCCCTCCCCGATCGGAGCAACTCTGAGATCGTCTTTCACAGATAATAAGAATGAATCTGGCAGGAAGACAAACAAGGTAAACATGATACACACTTCATGCACATATACAGTACATGTTGTACCTGTATGACATGATCTTATCAGACCAGCTGGGTTGTTTCCATGTTACTGAGCATGTGTACCTTGAGGGAACAGCTGTCTAGCTGTTAAAAAAATAAAGAGATTGACAGTATAGCTACATTTTGATTGTGGTCACAAAAACTGCTGCAACTAAACTAATCTCAACAGCCCCATAACAACCTCACAAATATATTGTACCTACTGGGTGTACAGTGGTGATATGTATCGGTGAAAGTTTAGTTGGTACCAACTAGGGCTGCAGCTCTTATTTTAGTAATCAAATGTTCTACCTATTATTCCATTGATTAATCAACTAAATGGATAAGAAATGCTTTATTAAAGAGCAATATTACATTTTCAAAAGAGAAAGTAAAACAGGTCTCTTAAAGTGAGCAACTAATTGGCTTCTTTTTTAGAAAAATCTACATTTTTTATTGATTAAATTGCAGAAAATATTATCTGTCAAAACCACACCAAACCCCCTGTATATACATGCTGTATGGGATTGGTGCATTTTACACTCCAATGGTGATTTACACTGTTACACCATGCTTTCTGGGGTATTTTTTGCATCCGAGTGAGGAGAGTGTGTGTGAGAGAGACTTTAACGATGCCCAGGCTTTCACTGATTGTTATTTTCGGTGTTTATGTTTTTGTTTTTTTTTTGAGAAAATGTAGCTAACTTATTAACATCATATCTTGGCACCATATTACATTTTTAACTAGCCATTACATTTAACCATAATTAATGTAATTCTAGCCTTCATCAACCAGTATCACACTGATTTATGTTAAATGCTCACAGTAGCGCTGCCTTGTGTCAGATCCTCTCTGTGGACTGGATGTGTACACTGGATGCTTTTTGCTGAGATGCTGAAGCATTGATATTGTGTTACTGTGGTAGAGTAGTTTTGTTTAATAATAGACGCTGACTCTGCCTTTTCATTTTGTTTCAGCTTGAAATGATCCCAAAACATTTTTCACTGGCCTGTCTCATCTCTTCGAACCTGTTCTTTCTCTCTTCCTCCATTTTACAATCTGTGCCATCTAATCTCTTCCTCACATCACATGTCAACAGCGTGAACACGTTTAACCGTGATAAACATTTATGTGAATCACAATGCACTGAGTATAGTTATATGGATTAAACAAAGCTTCAATGCTAATTATTTGTATCAATGATTTTAAGTAATTGAGTTGCTTGTGTTTTTTGAGAAATCGTTTCAGCCCTAATCCCAACCCACAGGTAACTGAAATTCAGCATGTGCAGTATGATTACCTTGAGGACACATGCAATACTGCGGCAGACATAGATGCTCATTCAATTTCACTCACTGAGGTTTTTGTGTCAGTCGTTGTTGTCTTCTGTCAGTAATTAACACCTCTGTGTAAATATCATGCTTTGTCCACAGAAGATAAAAGAGGAGGTAGTGTCACCAAAGACAACTAAACGTGTACGGGAGAGTCCTGCTCAGGAGCCTGATGAGCCTGAAAAAGTTACGCCTAAAAGGCCGAAGACACAGGTGAGAGGGAACACTCCATGTCAAATACCATTTGGATAAAAACTTCTAGAAAGGCGCCATTTGTGATATTTCAGTCAGACAACTTGCATTTCAGATGCAACTCTTAACCTCCATGCTGGAGCCTGCAGGTACATGCTGGCGTGGTAGTGGGGCTGAAAGAACCGGGGCAGAGACAGGAAATTTTTGCAGTTTTAAAAGGCCGTCAAATTGGGAGGATGTTTTTGGTATGTTATTATGTAGAGAGGTTGGTTACGTGTGCATTAAAGTGCAGCTTGAGTTGACTGCCTGAACTAACTTGCAGGCATAGCGACATTTTGTGAACTAGAACATCTGTTGTGAAGTTTATCAGTCCTAAAATGTCAAAAATCAGAGTTTCAAAGTGTAAGAAGCTAATTCCATTTTGAGAGCTCATCTTTTATTATGTTATTAGAGCACAGAAAGTTATCTAATAACTATTTAAAATATGTGTGTGTGTATGTGTGTATATATGTGTGTGTGTATATATATATATATATATATATATATATACACATTATGTGTGTATATGTGTGTATATGTGTACATACATTTCTTTTTCTATATAATAATTTTTTTCACTTGTCCAGGATCCACCGGGCTCCCGGTCAGAGGGAGAGGCTGAGGTTGAGGAGGAGAGCTCCTCAGAAAGCCGCAGTGCTCAGGACGATGGCAGCAGTGACACCAAAGACATCGATCAGGACAACCGCAGCTCCTCTCCCAGCATTCCCAGCCCTCAACAGGGCAATGAGAGCGACTCTGACTCATCTGCCCAGCCGAACGGCGTCCCATCAGAGCCTGTTGCTCCTGCTGCTGTGCTGGCTGACACACCAGTCCCGCAGCCCCTCCCCTCTCAGGGCGCCCCCATCACTCCTCAGCCAACGCAAAGCACCCCCTCTGCTGATCCTGCTCCAAGCCCCCCTCCTCCTTCTCCTGACCCCCCTCAACCAGCTGCTGGTCAGTCAGCTGCCACAGTGGGCCCAAACATCCGACCACCACAGCCCGCTGCTCACCCTCTTGCCGCTCCTCCGCCTCTTCCGTCAGCACTGGGTCAAGATTCTCCTCTTTCTCCAGCTTTTCAGGTCCCACCTGCTCTCAGCAGCTCTGCACAGCCTCTGCAGCCTCTCGGCCCGGCACCTCAGGCCTCCCAGCGACCCCCACCCTTCTTCAGGGAGTCTCAGCTCCCCCAGCCTCCACTTCCTGGCCCACAAATCAAGCCTCCTCCCACCACTCCTATTCCCCCTTCACACAAACAGATGCCCCACCAGTCTGCTACACCTTTCCCTCAGATGCCCTCCAATCTGCCCCCTCCCCCTGCTCTAAAGCCCCTGAATTCTCTGCCCAACCAGCATCCTCCGGGTGCCCCTCCTCCCCCTCTTCAGCTCATGCCGCAGCCTCTGCCGATGCAGTCACTCCCCACCCAACTTCCAGTGATCTCTCAGGTGCAGACCCACCCTGGAAAAAGCATGACTTCCTCTCACCCACCTGCTGCAGCCTCTCACCCCCTCACCTCCGTAACATCCTCTGCGATTGGCCCGGTCCCGAGCCTCCAGCCGTCATTCCCACCCCTTCCGCTGAGACCCTCGCCAGGCGCCACAGCAGGAGGGTCACAGATCCAGATTAAAGAAGAGCCACTGGATGAGATAGAAGAGGTTGATAGCCCACCATCTCCACCTCGGAGCCCCTCGCCAGAGCCCACCATTGTCAACATGGCAAGCCACGCCAGCCAGTCTGCACGGTATGTGTGAAGCTTTTTATTTATTTAAAAAAAAAATGTACACAAAAAATCCAAAATGTTTCCCTCATCTTGTAAAAAAATGGAAGGTTTTTACATTCCCATACATTGTGAAAGCAGGACGACAACAGAGTTTAAATACAGATGATGTCGCTTTGTTTTATTAAGGATGCGTTTTTGGTCCAGTTAGTCTTTTTGTCAGCAGAATTTCAGAAAATCTACTGGCCCAATTATCATTAAAACTTGGTGAAAGGGTTTAGCTTGGGGCACAATTGTAACACTGGTGTCAATGTCAAAATGAATTGGAATTTGTCGTACATGCCACCAAACATCACTGTAGAAATAAATGCAGCAGTAAGAAACAAGTAACATTATTCTTACTGCTAATTATCCTTACTATCCAAGTCAGCATAACCAAAATAAGTCTTTTTAAAGGTTTTTGTGGGCTAGCATAACATGCATTACTGCTCATCATTTCTAGCTTTAGCATTAGCTTTAACAATCTCACTGTGTTGTTGATTAAATATCCATGTAGATTGCCTTCATTTGGGTCAGCAGTGTTTTGCCTTACAATATGTTGTAGGATCCATAGTATATTAATATATCCAGATATATATAGAGGTTGCACCTGTAGATTTGAATATCATAGAAGATTGGACTATTGCCGATATCTGCCAAGGCCAATAGTGCCCTGAGCATCAAGTGCAAAATTTTTACCAGTTACCAGTTACGGTAACATTTTACTTAAGTGGTCAGACAGCCAGATGTTTTAAACAAATCCCTTAGTTCAAGCTTGCAATAACTGATTTTTTTGCCACTTGTTGACAGCAAAAGGAGCAGTGAACACAACACTAAGCATTCATTGAGTTTGTATCGGCTTGAACAATGTCAGTCCAGTATTCACTCTCCTTTTAGCTTCAGTTTGGTCTCAACTATCTCCTGAGAAAATATGCTTCTCTTGACCTGATAAATGCAGCACGATGTTCACCAGTTAGTTGCTAACTTGTCGTATGGTACTGGGCAGGTAGTGTATTGTGGGTTTTTGAACTAAAACAATGAGCTGAGGGACGCAATAAAGTTTTGCAGAGCTGAAGTGGACTGTAGAGTCTGGTGATAAGTCGTGGCTTCAATGCTATGGGGAATGAATGAATATAGCAGATATCTAGACCTCTTATTTGGAGCTGAAATGAAAAGTGAACTGATCCAGAATATCTGTTAGTGTCACTTGATTTGTAAATCTGCTTGTGTATATATAACTACAATAAGTATTGTGCCAAGTTGAAGCTCTCACAGCAGGAGCAGGTTTGTATAATAATTTTACCCTTCACATAGTTGGTTCACACAGTTGAACTGTTTAAAACCTGTCTGATTGCTGTTGTTGCTGCCACATTAGCTTTGCTGTAACAACTATTGTTGCAGAGTAAATTGATTTCCTGATATCAGCACTTAATTTGGAATCTGAAATTCATCATAACTAACAGGAACTGTGCCTAAAACTGCAAATATAAGACCCAGGTTTAAGTGACTTCATGTTTATCAAAATGTAAATAAAAGTCAGGGACATATAAACATTAAATGACATCTTTTTGAGCAGTATTCACATCATGTACATCTCAGGTTCCACATGTATTGTGCCAACTGCTTCAGTGTTTCCTCTTCATTCATTTAGTAGTTGTGCACCACTGCAGCATGGAAATTCCCATCACTGCAAACATTTTTATAAACATTATAATTGAGCCTTAATGTTATCTATAACTATACTTAATATAGTCCAGATGCTTTAGAAGTAATGATTATGTAATAATGGAAACAATTTTTAACATGAGAATCTGAACTGTGAGACAAAACTAGAATTATTGCTCAAAGCACCACAGCTGTATTAAGATTACAGAGGAAACACTGAGCCTCCCAACCTTTGAATGAATCATGTTCCTGTTTTGTGTGAATGAAGTTTATTAGTCATACTCATTAATTATGCACATCTGTTATTTCTTTCAGGTTTATCAAACACTTGGATCGTGGATACAACTCCTGCGCCAGAACAGACCTCTTCTTCACTCCTCTTTCGTCTTCCAAGCTGGCTAAGAAAAGGGAGGAGGCCGTGGAAAAGTCCAGGAGGGAGGCTGAGCTCAGCGCTCGGCAAGAGCGTGAGAGGGAGAAAGACAGAGAGAGGGAGAGAGAACGAGAGGTGGACAGAAATGCTGTGAGTGGTTTAAAATGATACAATATCTGTTAATTATAGTATAAAAAAGCACCAAAGCTATTAAAAAAGTATTCATTCATTCATTCAAGACCACAGTTCAGTTCAGTCTTTATTCTCCTGTCTGAAATTTGGCTTGCAGCAAAACAAAATTATACAGTGCTCAGTGACTTTTTTTGTTGTTTTGGTATCAAAAGAGGTATAGGGTGTTGTTTTTTTTTAACTAGTGAAGGGTTTCCATGGCTCCTTAAAAGTCTTAAAACATCTAAAACCAAATAATCTACATTTTAAGCCTTCAAATACACAATTTTGAAAGGTCTTAAAATTGAATGGCTTATTAAATTAATGTTACTTTTATAGTTTCATCAACTTCAGTCTCACTTTTGACTGTGTTGATCACACTAACAACTACAAAAAGAAACGTGGAAACAAATAACCACTAATGCAAACCGTTCAGCTTGTGTCAGATCTTTAAACATGTTGTCTGTCAAAAAAGTATCTACGACTCACTCTGTCTGTGTTTACAGAGAGCCTCCAGCTCCTCACACGACAGTCGTATGAGTGAACCTCAGATGACGGTTCAGACCCACGGACGCCCATCCTTCGAGCAGCCGCCCACCACTGTAGCTGCTGTGCCGCCCTACATTGGACCTGACACACCTGCGCTGCGCACCCTGAGTGAATATGCCCGACCCCATGTCATGTCACCCACCAACCGCAACCACCCTTTCTACGTGTCGCTGGGCCCTGGCGACCCCTTGCTGGCCTACCACATGCCTGGCTTGTACAGCGCTGAGCCAAGCCTCAGAGAGCGCGAGCTGAGGAACCTCCGAGAGAGAGAGCTCCGCGAGAGGATGAAGCCCGGCTTCGAGGTCAAGCCCCCGGACCTGGAAACCCTACACCCCTCTGCCAATCCCATGGAGCACTTTGCCAGACACGGGGCAATCGCTCTGCCCCATATTCCCGGGCCTCCACACCACTTCGCACCCTTCCATCCTGGCCTGAACCATCTGGAGCGGGAGAGGATGGCGCTGGCTGGACCTCAGCTGCGCCCGGAGCTGAGCTATGCAGAGCGGCTCACTGCAGAGCGGCTGCACGCAGAGAGGATGGCGTCTGTGGCAACTGACCCTGCTGCCAGGCTGCAGATGCTCAACGTGACACCACATCATCACCAGCACTCTCATATCCATTCACACCTTCACCTGCACCAACAGGACCCGCTCGGTCAAGGTGAGTCTGGGCTTCTTGACTGATTTTGAAAGCTTATTTAGTCAGCAGTAATACATCCAGTGGTGTCAAGTTGACCCTAATGAATAATTTATTTCTTAATCCAGGGTCAAGCCCTCATCCTCTTGTAGATCCTCTGGCAACAGGACCACGTTTGGCTCGGTTCCCCTTCCCTGGTGGCCCGATCCCCAACCCTTTACTCAGCGATCTTCCTCATGATCATGAGATGCTGCGCCACCCACTGTTTGGTTCGTAAGCTCAACTCTTAACATACTCACACCCTGAGTCTTCTCTGAATCCACCTCCTCTGATTTGGTCTTCATATATTTGTGTTTTCCACAGGAGCTGCATATCCACGAGAGCTGCAGGGCCCAATCCCTCAGATGTCTGCTGCTCACCAACTGCAGGCCATGCACGCTCAGTCTGCAGAGCTGCAGAGGATGGCTATGGAGCAGCAGTGGCTGCACGGGCATCACCTGCATGGAGGTCCCATACCGAGTCAGGAAGATTATTACAGGTGAGGATTTTCAAGGTCTTATCGAGTAAAATGCTGAAAGATTTTCAACTAAATTCAACTAATTTGGATAATAAAAAGTTTCAGTTCAATTTCGAGGAGCGAGTTGAAAATAATGTTACATGTTAAATGTTTTTAAACAATTTTTATTGTGAAGAGAACTAACTGACTTAATGGTATCTTGTGGAGCTTCTTTTTTTGCTACAATAGTCATACAGAGCAGTATTTTTATGATTGATGGTCCATTTTGTATGTTTTTAAATTGTGCAGTTCTATGAGGATGCTCATCAGCATGTGGGCGGAGCAATTCAAGAGAAAAGAAAAATCTTTAATTGATGAAACAGTTTTCATTATTATTGTCATAGCTGTACAGTGTAATTGGAATTCATAACAGATATTGAACTGTGGACCTCAAAACCTGTCTGATTGCTAATGTGGTTGTGACACTGACTTTGTAGTAAAGACTGTTCTCGCAGAGTTAATTGATTCCCAGATGTCATCAATAAAGATGGCGCCTGAAATGTCATTATAACTGACAGGAACTGGCTTTGAAGAATGTGGCTTTGCAAATGTTTTGAGAAGATTAATTCAACACATTTGTTCATCCTAAAGGATTGTAGAAAGGAATGTGTTTTGGTGGAAAGCTCTGATATATATAATATACATAAGCAGCACTTTTGTTTGTTTACAAGAAAACTTCACAGGGCCCCTTTAATTCCTCATATACTGCACACTAGGGCTGTACGATATGGTAAAAAAGTCATATTGCGATTATTCTGACTGAAATTGCGATATGACAATTTTTATTTTCAATGAAAAAGAAAAATCTTTTAAAATAGTGATTATGTGACATCTGTTGTGATCTGTCTGGGTTCTGTACCAAACAAATGTTTGCTTATATCTGGAGAACAAGATTTTTAGGCTGGGCGTCTCTGCAGCACCACAGAACTTCACTATAATGCTGTTTTTGCACATATTTTTCCTTTTTCACAAAATTGCGATTTGGTTCTGGTTCTGCGATTTGGATATTGCACATAGTCATATTGCGATTTCCATAAAATTGCGATTAATTGTGCAGCCCTACTGCACACCATATACTCTAAATGATTGAAAAGCATCTCATCATTATCATATTCGGGCTGACCTGAATGCGTTGAAGCTTCAACTGTTGCCATGGCAATTGATGTCCAAATCCATAATTGAATGCTGCAGGATTTTTTTGGTTTTAGTTTTTGTGTTAAGAGAGGAAGGAGAAGTCCCCTTCCCCTTCCGTATGGGCTCGTAATGGCTCAACACTGGCCCCGCTCATCAGTTCTCTAATTAGACTCATTATTACAGTAACAGAAAAGTATATAAGTAATGACTGTTGAAGATTTGAATATTTGTGGTAAATCTCACTTAAGTTTTGAGGCACCAAAACTTTCATTCGGGACAGCCCTGTGTCATAGGAATGCAGCTTAATCAAAATTCATAATAGATCTCCTGGTATTTGGACAGTGGTGGTTGTTGTTCTATGTTTCCTCGAGTATGGAGCCAAAATTATCCACATCACTCCACACTGCTCAGTTAAACCCATGTAAAATGTGTTTCACAGCCAGGTGCTCAAAGTGTTAACTTACCTTTGTTTGTGTTTCCTGAAGCCGTCTGAAGAAAGAAGGTGACAAGCCATCTTGAGTCGCAGGTGGTGCATGAAACCCGACACTCATACCCAATAGAATACTGTGTACTTTTGAGACTGTAAGAGAATATTTGTGTGTCTGTTTTCTGTTTTAATATATTTTAGAAAAATCTTTGTGGATCTTTATGTGCATTCCTTGTTCAGCGCTTAATGGGACTGTCAAAGTCCGTCTGAGATTTTCATATCACTCAAGACTTTATACTAGTTTTATTATCAAAAAAAATAATGAACAATCTTACCCCTTCGTGTGAGATTTAAAGCGACAGATTTTCTCTAACAAACTGTAAAACAGTTTCATATGCAGTGATATTAATTTGCTAAACTACAGCTCTTATAAAGGATATGAAAACAGACTGACTTTGGGTGTTAAAGTTTAAATATCCCTCTGGTTTCTAAATGATTTCCTTGTACAGAATGACATTTAAATCAGTGTTTGAATGATTGTAACGAACCTAGCATGACTCAGTCTTCATTTTTCACCAAACTAGAGTAGCAAGTTGCATTGTGGTGTTTAGACATTGAAAGCATAGTAGAGGTTGGTTTTACTCTTTAAATCTGCTAAATATTTGTCTAAATCTTAAAGTTTTATATATCAAGATATCTTTTCACAGTATAACCGAAGCTTTTATTCGCTCATTTTTGAGATTGTAAATATTACATGTTCACGATAATTCTATATGAATGAGTACTATTGATATAGCAGTAGATGTGAACACTTGACCCTTGATTCAGCACGATAGCAGTAAATCATAAGCTAAAACAGTATATGGTATTATTATAAGGCAAGATAATTACTAATTGGACCATGATCTGTCACTACTTTGATGAGAATAATTGGAGATAAAGTAAATCTTGAGCATTTTAATGGACTTTTTAAAAGAACTGCCTCTAAATTCAATATTTATGTGACATAATATGAAAGTGTATCCATTGCATATTTATTTCAATAAATATTTCTGCAATGACACCTAATTCTCTTTGCACTTGGACTTCCTCTGTTTGAACGAGAAACAGTCTGTGGTGCATACACTCAGTGTCCAGTTTATGAGGTACGCCTTGCTAAAACTGATAATAATTTTTATTTTAATAATAATAAATCCTGCTTTCATGAATGTTATAATAGAATAAAGTTGATTGCATTATTCAGCGAGGTGTTTCTGTTATTCAGATGAAAATAGGGTGGACAAAGTATCAGAAACACCTGTTAGCACCTCATGTATAAATAACACATAATGTTAACTTGATTCATAGTTGATTCTTATAATAATGGTGTATGAGAAAAATGCAAAAGTGGACACTTCTATGAGTAAATCTTACTATGAGACTTAAAAGTCTTATAAGACACACATTACATATAAAACATAAACATTTACTATTGGAGGCAATAAGAAATGATTTTTTCTGTTAATTTCCATATGCTGCACCACAAACTGCAGCCACTGAAATAACCGTACAGTCGAGTCAACAACTCTGTAAAACAGTTTCAACAAAAACTGCACATTATAACCTTCATGATTTTAGGATCTATTGCAGGACGGTTTTATTTGACTGCATTAACTGTAGCTAAGTGTACCTAATAAACTGGCAACTGTGTGTATATACTGTGGGAAAATAAGTTCCTGCAAGTGCTGTTTCCTGCACCCATCAACTTGGACAGAGAGGACTGTTGGGTATTCATTTGTGGTTTTATTGCATTAAATCACTTATTGCACAAAATCTGTCAAATATGTAAAATCATATTAACCCAGTCTTGTTTGACAAGAGATATGAAGTGTTGTGACAACATCGTTTGCTTGTAGAGCTTTAAACAAAATAGTTTTAAACAGTGCCAACTATAGATGTGAACAGAGCAGAACAACAGATGTGTCAGTTTTGTTGTTTTGCATATAGGCAAAGCTATTTATTAGCTATGCTCAAAGCTCACACAGTCTGTTTTGGCCTTTTCCCAGTATAGTATTTTAAACCACAGGTTCGCAACCTGAGGGTGAACTTGATGAGATGAATCTAAGGGAGAGTGAGTATTACCGGAGTACAAAACAGGAAAAAACAAAAATATGCTACAGAGTTACATTCTTGGCCAGACTTGTCTCTAATCTTTGCTTTTTCCTTACTGTGTAGTTTAATACTGTATAGTTTAACCTTTTCAGGCCTGTAGAAATTATTGAAATGCAATGGTGTAAAAAGGGAAAATTGCTCTTAAGTGGTCACAACTCATGTTGATAAAGCAGAGCCTTTCGTTTTAAATTGGCACAAAGCAAAAAAGTTTGGGAACCACCGTTTGAGGTGATGCTTACTCATCATCCACAGCTCAATCAGTCACTTACTTAATCTTTTCTTACAACATACTACATACGAACCAGACCAATATCTACAAAGCAACTGTCTGTCAGGCTTTTATCCCTTATTTTTTATCCTCTACAAAGATGCCTCACACTTTTACATCTGTTCAAAAACTCTACAAGCCGCCATTACGACTTAGCTGTACAACATACAAAACCACGTTTCAGGCACAACAGGACATTCACAAACACATCGTGTTAAAAAGTATGAGCTTCTGTACTTACAGAATGGTCCATTTATCAACATCGGTTTACCCAGAACCATAAAACTAAAGTTATTAGAGGTTTAAAATGCAGCTGAAATTATTTCCTGTTTAAAGGGTAAAGTTGGTGATATGCTTTATTTTTCTTATCCCATAAAAAGGCCAAAACCAACAACATATTAGTCTGTCAATATTCTCTGACTTCCTTATGCTGTCTGTGGCACTCCATCTGTCATCTTATTCGAGATGTAAATCTTAAATCTTGAATGTTGACTTTTGATTAAAAAACTGGGAACTGTAGTAGTTAGAAAATGTAACTCGTGGATGGAATGGACAAACCAAACGCTAGCTCTAGATATGACCTTTTGCAATGCCAGTACATCCTCTAACTTATACCAGGCTTTGGTTACGCAGACATTACATGTTATTATGATCAATTCATTGTTGGTTTGTGTCTTTTCATGGAATAAGGAACATATAGAAGAATATAACCAGACATTTCCTGTAACTAAAAATGTCCAATTAGATTCATGCTAAAAATAAAACATATGCAGTAGATATGCTTTCATGGATGGACCCAAGTGAAAATGTTTGGAAATTACATCTCTTGTATCAGGGATCATCTTGAGAGGGATTCCTCTTTTTCACGTACTGCCGCAGGTACTGGATAGCTGATAGTGCACTGATGTTTGCCAGCAGAGCTGAAAAGGAGTTCAGTGAAGGTTAGTTTGCAAAATTCAACAAGTTATACACTACTTTTCATGTGCAAGAATTAAAATACCTGAAATGTTTCAAATCTGGAGTATTTCTCAGTTATAATTAATAAAGGTTAAATTATTTTCATTGAATTTTGTTTTTTAGTAGGAAAAGCAGCAGAGCAATGAAAACATCATCTGTGGGCCTGACTGTTAAAACACTGGTTTTCCACACAGTAAGGACACGAAGATAAGAAATAAAACAGCATAAAGGAAGACATACACAATGATAAAAGTGACAAATTATATTAAAACATAGTTATTATTTATTGAATAGTCAAAAAACTAAACTAACACAACAGCTGTCATCAGATTTTAAATCCAGTGTTGCTAATCTGTGATTGATGGACAGAAAATTGACATCACCTTTTCCACACTGAGCCTCGTCCACTTCAAAACAGTGAGAAAAGCCAAGACGAAATAACCCACATGATGAAGTAAATTAACAAACTGTTCTAACTTTGTGTTTTCTAATAGGTAGAAGTTAATTTTAAAAAATGCTTTCAGGACCTTTAGTACTGAATTTTAGACACCAGGATTTAGTCAAACTATTACATCACTGACTGTAACAGAAAAATATCGATACAAGTTTCATACCCGCTTTCCAGGCATCAGCAGCCTTTGGATCAGAGGATCGTAACACCCAGGAGGCAAAAGCGATGCAGACCAAACACATATCTGACTGCTTCAGTGTGGAGAAGATGCCCTCTCGTCCTGTAAAAGTCAAAAACATGCACAAAAAAAGTAGATTTTCATCAATTGCAGTTCTACTTTGGATGTGGTTTTACATCCAGGACTGGGTTGCATCAAGTAGTCTTTACTTGGCGCAACAACTTCAAGTTGTTCAAATTGTTGCTGTAGAAACAGCCTAGATTTTGACTTCACCCCTGCTCCTGACTAGGCATAAGATTTTACACCCAGTTGTAGCTAGCGTAACTGTTAGGTCAACCAGCCACAGACTTACTTGTTGTCTGTATGGTTCCCAAAATCCTTTGCTGCACTGCCAGCTGTCTAAACAACTGAGACGAGGTTGAAGAAGAGAAGTCCCCCTCAGTTACCACAGTTATTGGTGGATCTGATGTCTTGATGGCAATCTTCTCAGTCTCAACTGGAAACACCCAGGCACCAGACCTCCTGCACCAGACGCTGCCTTTGTCGTGGAAGCGAACCTTCCTTAACGACAGCAAACTTTTCCAGCTGTGAAATCCACGTGGGGCTGCTGCCGATGCCCCACCATCATTGCCCTGGACAAAAGAGTGAGACACAACTCTGATTGGAGAAAAGTCGTCCTCATCCTCACAGTCTGCGCTCAGGAAAACATAGTCTGGATTTGGGAATGTGAGTTCTCGGACAGTAGGATGAGAACAAGAGAAAATGGGTATTGGTTTTTCATTGCTGCACTGGGAATCAGCGAGGGAAGAGAATGATGATTCATCCCTGAATGTACAGAGAGTGTAGTCAAACACAGGAGCCACTGAGATGTCCTCTGGATCGTAGACAGTGACACACCGGTAGTCTCTCTTTGCGTTATCATCTGGGAAAAAATATTCAAACACTTCAGGGAAGGATATTTGAGTACTTTCAAGCAGTATGTCTGGGTTGGACAGATAAGATGCAAGTATTTGACTGTCACTTGCTTTTAAAACCATGTTTTCTTCCAGTGATGGACAGCTGCTGAGAAACAGACAGCTCTCATCATCACCAAGCAACAACTGCAAAGATAAATCCTCCGTGTCTAGAGCTTGTATATCGTGCACACTTTTGCTTTTTGCTGTCTGTCTTGGCCAAGCAAGTTCCCTTGAATTGAAAGCATCTGAATCCAAACACTCCCTTGTAAAGTCTTCTAAAGGCACAGGAGTCTCCCTTCCCTCAGAGCTGGAGGTCTCCTCTTCCTCATGTTCAAAGAGGGGAGAGTCACTCGTCCTGGGTTGGTTTTTGCTTTCAATTTCAGGAGTAGTGTTCCGACTGGCACCAAGAAACTGCCAGTACTCTTCCTCAAAATCGGAGGTGGAAAACTCACAGCTTGAGCGATCTGGTTTGGATTCGTCAGGCTGTGTGCAATAATCGGAGTCAGCTGTGTCGGATGTGTCCATTAGAGTGCCGTCAGATAAATTATACTCCACCGTGTTTCTGTGATTTGCTGGGAAATCATCAGCATTTGCTGTCACTGTTTCTTGTGGTGTGCCTCTACCCATCCTGAGCTGTAGAATATCATTTATCGTCAGTTTTTCCATTTCATCCCAAAAAGCCGAAATAGCGAACACAGGTCGAGTGTTACCCACAGCTTCAGCGTATGTTTCAGGGCTGTCGACCGCAGAGCAAGGTGTTAGAGTTACACCAGGAACAGTGGGAAGACCGGGCTGATCTCCTGTGGAGCAGCCAGATGCTGAAAGATTAATTTCATGTTTTTGGAGTCCAGTTGAATTTGAGGGCGTGCGGAGCAGCGTGCTGTGTGTGTCGTTATCACATGTGGAGGCGTCATCTGGCATTTTGTTAGCACTTTGGGCAACAGATGGAAAATCCATGGTAAGCTCAACATCGGTGCTTTCAGAGTTAGTAGCTGTTGGATGCATTTCTCCTTCCTGATGATCAGTGTCTGTAGTCTCAGTTAGACTGAATAAAAAGCTGTCTTTTGTCAGAGTTGATGAGCTCTGTAATTGTTGATTTTCCATGAGAGGATGCTGAGGTTCCTCCACTGATTCAGTAGCCGACAGATAGCTTTCAGAATCATAACTGTGAGTGGAGAAGAACTCAACACCATCTACAAACTCGTCAGATTCCACACTGTCCCATCTTGGAGGGTCTTTTGCTGTAAATGTGTCCTGTGATGTGAATGTTGAGCTGCTTGGGTCATGTTTATTTCTGTCTATCGTTTGCTCCAGTTTTTCTGATAAATTGTCTTCTTTCCCAGATGTTAAAGACATCTGCGGTACATCTGAAATGACTCCCATCTGAATACTTTCAGGACTTTCTTCTCCTGAGTTTTGGTTTGATTGTGGAACATACTCTGTGTCCCTCCCTCCCTCAGATTCATTATTATCATCACTGTTTAACTCCAAGTCATTTTTGCTTGATTTATCCTCCCCTGGGGTTCTGCACGTGTGATTGTTCCTACAAGGTTTTTTTTGTCGTCGTTTTTTTTTCACAGATGTTGCACGTACCCGCTGACGTGCAGGACTGTCATTCACTGTCACGAACCAGCGCTCTTTTTCTGCTCTTCTGCTCACATTGAGCTCTGTTTGGTTGCAAGAAAGTGGGTCAGGCTCATGTATGGATGAGGTGTCACTCTCTTTCTCGTCTTTTCTCAGCTCTGTTGATTCTCCATCTGAAGTCTGAACATGCAGATGCTCGGTTTGCAGTGTGACTGTGATTTTGTCATTTGTCTCCTCTGTATTGTTGATGGTATTTCTTTCAGGATAATCGAGGCATATGTCAGACTTAACCTGTCTTTCACTGTCTTCTTGAGCTTTTGTTGTCAGATCATCTTCCCCTGAACCACTCTGATTAATCTGCACTTCTGTGCAGCATCCTGCAGCATTGCTTTCATCACTGTTTGCAGCAGGGCTTTGCTGTGGCTCCTGTTGACCCGAGTTTCCTGAATCCTCTGAATCACTGAGGCTCAAGTCATCAGGGCAGGCGAGCGACGGCTGCAGCAAACCGCACTCTTCACACTCCTCATAGAAGCTCGTCCAGTCATATTCTGCAATGTGCATGCTGTGATCTAAATCATCCATTTTGACACCTCACATGCTCTTTAATCTGAAAAAAGAGAAAACATAAATATTAGTGATGGAAGGTTGCAGATTTTTGGTGTTTTGCATAAAGAATAATAAAAGTGGCCTCATGCTGTGTGTTGCACTAGCACTATGTCCTTGGTATCCCCACTGGGTTATAGTTAGTTACATCAACAAATCTGAGTTAAATATAGAACATGCAGGTGTCTGAAGCTTAACATTGCTTGAAATCAGCTGTCATTAGGAAACTGTTGTGTGGAAAGTAAACAAGCTTCTGTATTAAGCCGAAATGATACTTTCCACATCCGTAAGTACACAAGAGTGCACTAGAATCCATGTGATGTCAGTTTCATGTTCAGAGGTTGAGTGGGTAAGGCCTGAATGTATACAAAAGTACAAAAAGTAGGTCCACACACCAGAAACGGCTCTTTTTTTAGGAAATTTAATTTAATTAAAGGGCAGAAATTTAATTTGTGTATCTTTTCTTCTTTTCTACTCTCAACAGCTCCAGACACAACAGACGCATAGTAGCTCTGTTTATCCTGAAAGATTAAATCGAAAGCAACTGGACTTGCTTAAATGTCTTTTTTGAAGACGTTTCGCCTCTCATCCAAGAAGCTTCATCAGTTCATGCCTGTCAGACTAGTCTGAGCTAGTCAAGTCGATTTAATCTTTCCTGAGATTACAGTGACCTGGACGAATGAGAACATTCACAGACTGTTTATCCTGCTTTCTAGAGTCTGCTTGGTGGACATGTTCCACACATGTATGTACTCCCTAACTTGTTGTTTGGACAAGTACGTCTTAAGAAGAAGGCACGTGGATGTTTGCACAGATGTGTACACCCTCTAATGATGAAATGTATGTCACACACACATCCGCATACCTCCAGTTCCAGTTTTTTTGTCAACACTCATTCTGAATTTGATTCCTGCAACACATTTCAAAACAGTTGGAACAGGGGCCAAGTGTTTTGACTGGGAAAGTGCTCAAAAAAACACATGCACACTTAAACAGGTTAACTGATCCAGGTAAAAGTCCACAAGCATGGATGGGATGAGGTTCACCATGTTGTGAAAAAACAAGTAGGCAAATAGTCCAACACTCGTACAACAGCATTTCTGAACACATACGTCATCCAGCGCCACTAGATTAAAACTCAACATGATTGTATAAAGGATATTACTAAATGGGCTTGGGAACTTTGGAAAACTGTTGTTGTGGGGGTATGGGGGTGTGTTAGTGCCCATGTCACATCTGTGTAGGCCCCTTTAATGCTGAAAGGCACGTTCAAGCAAGGAGCGACATATGCTGCCATTCAGACAAGGTCTCTTTCCGAGACATCCCTGCTTATTTCAGAAAAATCAGTGCAAAGCCACATCCAATTCAATTCAATTCAATTTCATTTGTATAGCACCAAATCATAAAGTTAACCTTGGGTACTTTTCAATTAGAGTAGATCTCAACCATACTCTTTATAAAGCCTGACCATGAGCAGTTCTGCATGTTACAACAGCGTGGCTTCATAGTTAAAGAATTCAGGTACTCGACTGGCCTGCCTGCAGTCCAGAACCGTCTCCCTTTGAAAATGTGTGTATTATGAAGGGCAAAATACGACAAAAGAGATCCCAGACCGCTGAAGTCGTATATTTAGCAGGAACGGGAAAGAATGTCACTTTCAGATCTTCAATAATTAGCGTCCTCAGTTCCCAAATGCTTACTGGATGTTTTTAAAAGAAAAGGTGATGTATCACAGTGGTAAACATGCCCCAGTCTGTTTTTTTGCAGGCATCAAATTCAGAATAAAATAAAAAAATATATATTATATTATATGATATATATATATATACTGATATATATGTCAAATATGATTTGCAAACCTTGTTTCTATTCACATTTCACACAGCATCACAACTTTTTTGGAATTGGAGTTGTGCTGCACATCCATGGTGTCCACAGCTGTCTATGCACCCTTCTGTTTGGGGGTATTTACAGGCCTTTAGTTCAAAGCTTGAGAGGTGAAGACATCAGAGAGCAGCAAAGCAACACCAGAGCACCGTGATCACAAGCTCCATAACAGACCCCAAAATACCCTGCGGCCCTGCTCTTAGTCATATGACCTGATATGAAAAATTTAGCTGTCCAATGTCAGGGTACAACAAACTGTATCAGCTTCACAAACAAACTCAGTTAGGGGAGTCATGTTGCAAACAAAAACATTGATGCAATATGACATATTAAAATATCATCTAACTTAAAATTGTGCCAACTCAAATAATTCATGACAATGTATCTTATATTTTCTTTTTGATCAACACATTTTTTCGAGTATTGTTTTTGCTGCCTGGTAAATAATTTATTTACTTATTGGGATCACTCTTTCACCTTTGTTACAAGGGATGTTATTAAACTCTCTCAACTTCTCTACGTCAAAGTCATTAAAGGTCTTGTCAGCAAGTTTTGACATTATTAACACAGCCAACACAAAGCACAGAGCTGCAGTACATTCTTATCTGTTGTGTCTGTATTAGAAGAGAACCGACTGTACCTGAGGCAGAAGGACGCAGCGTCCAGTTTGAAGGTGTCAGTATACTTTCTCCCTGCAGGGACATTTCAGCTCTGATGTCCGTCTGTCCTTGCATATGTCAGACTGGGGCCTGGCACTCAGCTGTTATAAATAGAGTAGTATGTCCAGTCACATGGAGCTGCTGGTGCAAACGTCTGTCCCTCCATTACCAGAGGTATGACATTTCAGTGCCCTAAAATACAAGCCCTCTTGATTTACTAGAGGTGAGATCAATAATCAGTTCCGTTATTAACATCATAGAAATTCAAGGACAGGGACGTGTTTTGCGACCGTAATGGATAATTTACACATATGGTTTACCGATATGACATTTTAAATATTTAAAATCAAGTTAATTAATTTCCCCTCAAAATATTTGATTTTATTATTTATTTCCACCTGCCTTAGTTTAAATTTTGGAAACTTGATCACCTTCATTGTCTCTCTGTTTGACAGCTCACATCCTGTCATATAGCATACCATCAATCAGCAAGCAATCTTGAGATTTTTGTTTTGTTTTGTTTATTTGTTTTTGTAACAAAATGTTAGAAAAACATATTGGTAAATTTGTTCTTGCAAATTCGAATTATACACAGCTGCTTTATCAGGAAAAAAAAAAAAAAAAAAAAAAAAGAACTATTCCACAGCTTGGCAAGCAAACTTAAAAGTTGTCAATAGTGGCATCCACATAGAGAGCAGTCTCCAAAAATAAAATGAAATAAATTACATTTTAAAATATTGTAAAGGAAACAAATATTAATTTTGGTCAAATTCACAACTAAGTCAGTGCAGCACCTTATCACACTTGTGACATGATATATTACTGCAAGGCAACTATGCTACAACAACTTACAGATTACCACAGCAGACTCCAGAAAGTAGCCCAATGGTTTTAAATGTCTTTACATGGAGTTTTGCTGTTATTTTTTCCATCAGGTATACTTTCATTAACCTTTCTGGGCACTGTTGTAGGGTGGTTTGAGCCAAAATCGTTACGGAAAGAAAAAAAAGAAAAAGCTTTCTTAGCACCATTAGGGATTGCTCCTATAATGTACAGTAATACAGTCTAATGGAAAAGTGTTAAAATATTCAAAAAGGCACATTTCTATATGAATCCTTTCCCAGTATGACTTCAATTTTGGACAATCCAAAAAAAGGTGTGATCTCCAACAATCTTTGTGGCATAAATTTGTTTTACTTAAGGAGTTCTAAAATACCTCATTCTTAATTTCCAATTGATTTCTTTTCAGTTTTACTCTCTTTGATAATTATTTGCTCCCACTTTTCTTTAGGTTTTTAAATCCACCCTGAAACAAAATCAGCATTGTGATGTTTAAAATGACTTTGGACAACAACATCAGTTTCTACACAAATATGTCACCTTAAGCCAAAAATGAAAGCATTAAGACTTGCATTGGTATTTTTTTTTTTTTTTTTTTTTTAAAGAGACATTAAAAACATTATGCTGAGTTAACTTATTGTTTATTCTACCAAAGTGAAAAAGACATAGATTACCATTATTTCTGAAGATCACAATAAAGATAAATTAAGTACTTTTATTGCTGATGAGGTTATTTTTCTATCTGGCGGGAACCAATGAATCTGTTAAATAACCAACAGGGACATTATAAAGTCATTATCAGAATAACTTAAAAGTTCTGGACTGGCACACAGTGAGGGATTGTTTATTATTAGCAGCAGGAATCACAAAAGAAACATACAGTATCAAAATTTGTCAAATTTGTCATTGAACAGTATGAAGTTTAAGCTGCACAGAGGGAAACAGTTATGGAAAGGTGCTTTATTTCTCCACGTTACACATCCTCAGAACATTCTTCATCGCATCGAAACTAGAATATGTACATCATTACAAAAACAATACGTCATTTGTATAAAACAATATGTACATGTATTCAGCTTATGGCTGTCTATACAACAGCAAACACATGAAGCAAAAAGGGGAATATTCATGGAATGGCTGCTGCCTTTTATCAGGTTCACTTCATATGGCTTCACTTATACTGAAGATGGAAATATTTTTTTTTACAGCCTTCGTGTTGTCAAGATATAAAACTAAGAAATAAAATACCATGGAGCAAATGAAACTTGGGTAACTCGCCTTAAGAATCGTGTGCAGTAAAGGCCACTAGATAGAATTCAAAGATCCAATGACCCATCACGCCATGACTGAACGTTTTCTGGCTGCATTTAAAGCTCATAATGGCACAGTAATCACAGTAATGGCACACAGTAGAAGCCATTTTCTTCAGACAACATTTGGCAAAAGTTAATAGTAGTCAAGTAAAGTTCTCAATGCAACAGTAAAGTTGCCATCTATACAACAAAAAAGTTTCAATCATACTCAACAGCAACAACTTGTTTGAGTATTTCCTTTAAAAATTAGCCGACAACCTCAGACAAATAAAGTGCAAAAGTCAATTCAGTAATTTTATGTTTTGAGAGAAAAATATATTGGTATTTATTAAATTTCCTTCTTCATGGAGCAAAACTGGTATTTGAACAGATTTTGTTGGATCACTGAACTATGAAAAAAGATGTTTTTGTTGTTGAAAATTACTTGAATAAATGTCGGTTGTGGAATGAAATTCATGATACAAGCAGCTGAAACGCATGATTTGTTGTACATGTGTAATACATTCATCTTGGTTAAGCTCACAAAAATAATAAATACAAATGCAATAATAAAAACACCAGAAAACAATCAATCATCCACACAGGGCCATCCACAGTAACTCCCTAAAATGTCATGATCCACCAGAAGAACTTTGTTTATATTAGACACATCATTTATACTGTTGGTCTAAATGCGATCAATAAGACTCAGTGCACAGGTACAAAATGCAAATAAATATAACACATGTTAAAAAAAATATATATTACAACTGGCACACTTCACAAAAAACATACTTCCATAAAATATAACTTGGATGTCACTTTGCCCCCACCCCACCCATGAAACAAACAAACAAATCACTCAACTTGGCTCAATTCATCTTTGCTTGAAAGGAACAGTTTGACATTTTGGGAAACACAGACACCTTTGTTGTCCAAAGGTAACAAAATCCATCCAACAGCACCTCTAAAGCTCACTAATTAATACCTTATATTTTGTGAAAAGTGAAAAGACAAAAATTTGTCCAAACATTTGTTCTGTAAAATGGGGCAATTGTATTTTCTTCCATTCAGTATATATACAGATTAAAAGAGAAACATAACACAAGTAAATAAGTAAATTTCCCTAAATGTCAAACTATTCCTTTAGCAGACAGCAGGCCCACATATTCATGAAACCCATCACTTAAGCTTTGCAAGTCACCTGAACACACAATAGTCGCGTTTCCATCTAAATGTAGAGTAAATTCTGACATTTTAGACAATTTAGATCAAGTAGATCAATTTAAATCAGCAAAAGAAAATGCAAATGAATGCCTGTTTCCATGCATACATGTGCGATATTAGGAGTTGGTTCATCAAGAAAAGCAGTAGGTAGCGCCAGTTCTGGTATACATATGGCCTGTAAACAAATACAAATAAACAGGGGAGCTGCGTTTTTTCTGGATGAAAAGCACTATAATGTTTAGGTTTCTCAACCAAATTTGAATGAGTTATGTTATATTCAAGCGTTTATGATGTATATTCTCTGACGTACTGCATGACGATCATAAACTTTTGAATATAAAAACAACTGATTGAAATTGAAAAAATTATGGTGCTTTTTTTTTACTTGCATTTGTTTACAGGCCAGTCTTTACCTGTCCAATATGGCGGCAATGCTGACGTACAATCCAAAGGCCAATGCACGGTTTATGTGTATATGTCTATATATGGGTACGGGAAAACCATTATAACATTGCAGAAGCCAAGGAGGCAACAAAATGATGTAACAAAAGGAGAACCAGTGAAACCGCTAACTGTAAAAAAACAACAACAAAAAAAACAATGTAGAAAACACAATCAAAATATGACATTTCTGTTTGTTTCCTGTATTAATGTGAGGAAAGTTACATCAGATCTGCTTGGAGTGATCGTGGATGTATTATAGAGCCGCAGGAGCGATGAGAAGACTGTCAGAGTGGAAATAGCTGATCAGTCTTGTGAGTTAAGTGTTTGCCACATCAGAACTTCAATGGAAAAAGTGTTTCCATGTCCCATTAAGCAGATTAACTCATTTCCAAAAAAGGAAAATGAGCACCAATATGAGCGAGTATGAGTTTTTTGCAAAATTGAGGAAGTTTTTTTTACAAATAATGGCCATTTCCAATATAATAATTCAGAATACGCATCAAATATATTGATGGAAACACGGCTACTGTCAAACAGCAGATAACAACTATTTAATAACAGTGTTTAGACTTAAAACGAGGGAGTGATCTGGAAGTGCTGCACGAGGAAAATACAAACCTGTGATGTTACAGAGAAATACTGAAACTATTTTCCTGGCTTGTTTAGGTAATTGTGTGGAAAAAAAAAACTAATTTGAACAAGTTAGGGACTGTTTGAAGAAGACTGCCAGGTTAGTAACTGAATACTTTTCAGTATCATATTCTGGTTGAATACAGAAAAAGTAACAGCCCTGGTGACAGTGCAGCAGAAGCAGCTACAGTTAAAATTTGGCCACTTTGGAGGACGAGTCAACTGGTCTTTCTTCACACTGCTGAACCTTCACTTGCTAAGTAACTCTCAACATCCTCTCCTACCTGCACCGGCCTCCCCATCCCTCCGCCTACACAGTGTAGTCTTCTTGTGTGGTGGATGTGGTGGGTACAGTGGCACTGTTCAGTGTTGATGTTGCAGAGGGACGCTCCCTTCTGACATATCTTGGCTTCCTCACTTCAAAGGAAACACAAAACAAAACAGAACATATGATCACTTGTGGGAAAAAAACAAGAGGTGACATGCACTGGAATTTTTATTAACATCTTTGTTTGCTTTTTAGTACAGCTTTCAATTTTCAAGGTGGATTTTTAAGTTTTTCCAGCAACTTACAGTTATGGTAAACGAATATACACATAGTCAAAATGATTATTTCACTTCTTCATCACATTAAATTAGATTTTTTTGTGCTATAAACAACCAGCATTATGTTTCGCAGCATTATACAGAAGGGCAACAAAGAAAACAGCAAAGTTTCATGTTTCAAAATGTATGTCTTTAAAGGGACAGTTCTCCCAAGACCTCAAATACATATTTTTTTCCGTTTATCCATCTAGATAGTTTTGGTGCGAGTTGCAGAGTTTTGGAGATATCAGTCGTAGAAATATCTGCTTTTTCTCAAATATAACAGAACTAGACAGCACTCAAGTTGTGGTGCTCAAAGCGCCAAAAAATACATTTAAATATTCAACATCTCTTTTCATAAATTATGACCCAAATTATGATAATCCACACCTCCTTATGAACAGTTCCATGCAGAAACAATTTTCTTTCTGTGGTAGAATCTACTGGAACTACTTACAGTAATTTCTACTAAAATATATATATATATATTTCCTGTATGAAACTGTTCAAAACAAGGTCTGTGGATTATCTTAAGTCATTGGGTCATGATTTTTGGAAAGAGACATTGATTTTGAATTTTTCAAAAGTTTTTTTGTCTCTGAGCACCACCAGCTGAGTGCCATTTAGTCTCATTATATTCGAGAGAAGGCAAACATCTCTACAGCTGATGGCTTGTTGACACTAGATGCTTTAGCAGTGCATGTGCAAGGTGTTACCTGCTGGTTTTTATTTCAGCACCCATATTAACGGGTTAGAGCATCCACACAGTCCGTGTGTGCAGAATTGCTCATGTGCGTCAAGCACAGCTTCAGCCGCGCTGCATCGAGAGATTCAGAAGCTCGCTTATTTTTTTTGTGTGATATGTGTAGCAAAAATGCACATTGAAAATGATCTGACAGTCATATCAACATTATATCAGTAGCAAGACACCTCTCACTGCAGTTTCACTGTCTGTGCAATATATCACAGACATGAAAAAAATCAGGGCAGTGTTTTCTTTTCCTTTCTTTTTTTTTCTCTTTTGCCTCCATTCATACCTCTCTTCCTCTCTGAACGAGAGGGAAAATCACTGATTGCCTTCAGAAAACAGCTATTTTCTTCTCTTCAAACTCTTCTGCAGGCGGATGTTTAGCTCAGTTGGTAGAGCGTCCGACCCATGTATGGAGGCTATAGTCCTCTGCAGTGGCCGCTGGTTCGACTCCCGCCTTCAGCCCTTTGCTGCGTGTCATCCCCTCTCTCTCTGCCCCATTTCCTGTCAACTCTCTAGCTGTCCTCTCAATAAAGGCAAAAAATGGCCAAAAAAATAACTTAAAACTCTGTGTAGACAGATAGGGCCTTCAACAGCCACCTCGCAGCAGAAACAGTCTGTGTGGATACCACAGCGTGTGCGAGCCACAGCAGTGTGAACAAGCCGTGATACCTCCAAAACTCTGAAACTCACACCAAAACCATCTAAATGGATAAACAGCACTACAAGCCAGAGGGGGAAAAAAAAAAGTATTTTGCATTGTAAATGTATTGATTTTTGGGTGACCTGTCCCTTTAAATAGACTTGGCCTATATAATCTGGCTGAGCTAATATTACACTTATTTTATTTATCTAAGGAGTGAACTATACCACCAGGTAGCAGTTTATTATGAAAGTACTGCAATAACAACTTCAAGCAATTTCAAACACACAAAATGTAGGCACTTTTCAAACTTTGAAAACACTACATTAAAAATAAAAAGTGTTCAAGGTTTTACAGCACCCATATGAACCCTGCAATGCCCAAGATCTTTTTTTTTTTTGTGAATGAAAGCCTCTCCCAGTTTCTCACTACATCAGTCGTAAACTATGAAACACTCCTTGTCCACACTGCCAGATACTCTTGGGTAATGTTTTGACTGCTTTGCACTACTCAATACTACAACCTGTTCAGCAAGGTCAGTCTGAAAACAGGTAGTTTACAGAGTGAGATTTTGTAGTCGACTCACCTGACGAGGAGGGGATCATCACAGCCTGGAAGAAAAGAAACAAAACAAACATCTTATAACCATCCCCTTGAGACACAAACATTTGCAAATAATAAACATCTTCACAGTCTCTACACAAGGCTACAAGTGTTCTGTATTGTGTGATTAACTGTGAGCAAACAATAAAACTGACTTACTGTCTCACTTGGTTGGAATATGAAGGCTGTAAAAGTGCACAAAATATAGTTACATACGAGTTTAACCGACTGAAAATCAATAATCTTGGATTTAATGGGTGTGGTGGGGCAACAGGAACTGCGGTGCTTCGTAATTCAGGTTCGACAAAACAATACCCTGCTTGTGTAATTACAGTCAAGCTGTGCAGTGTTTACCCTTGTTGCGGCGGTAGAAGATGCTCGGGAGTCGGTTGGAGCGTTTGAGGTAGAAAAAGGAGGCAACAGACAGGATCAGGAACAGGCTGATCAACAGTGTTCCCAGAAGAAGCGAGGCTGCCACACCTGGACCTCCTGCTCAAAAACAAAAGCATGAAACAGGAAGTGTTTGATGAGGAAAATGGTGAATATCGGCTGCTGCAGACACATTGGCTTCAAACTGAAATAACTTTTTTCCCAATAATTTTTAACCATTTAAACTCATGCAATAAATATCATACATAAGGAAATTAGTAAATCAGTCCATAATGAAGTGATATCTTACCAATTTTAGGAATGACAGTGGTTACAGTTGTGTGATTTTTCCGCTCCACTGTGTAGTCTAGTGAGCACACAGACAGGTCAAATTAAAAAAACATACAATAATACAACGTTCAGCTTTTTATGTTTTCAAAAACAGTCAGTAGACAGTTCTGAGCCCTTACTGTATGTACAGACTGTGATGTTCTCCAGATCCACAGCTGCTGAGTCACAGAATATGCAAACAGTGTTGCTGTTCTCAAGAACTCGCAAGAAGCATCCTGAAAAATTCAAAAGAAGAATGTATTTCACTTTATTTGACAATTTATGCCCTTTGATACCCTCGTACTGACAGATTATTTATGTCATCCTGCAATGTATTTGTAACAAGACAGAGCTGAAATAATGACAAAATGATATGCTTTCCAAAATTTTGTTGCATTAATTGCTATATATATACTGTATATATTGTTTTTATAGTTAATAGAATAGTTTTAATTTACTGGTTTTTACTGCAGTACAAACATTTGCCTAAATAATCCAGTTTTAAAGTTTTACAGTTTAACTGTGGCCCACACTGCAATGTAAGGGTGTTGTCACACATCTACATTGGTTCATTTGGTCCAAACGAAGGGAAACAATGACACATTGTTGTATTTCATGGTTCATGAACATGAAGTTATACAAACTGGCAGATAACTCATCAATTGGACAGTTTTGGTGATTCTGTATCATCGGGACCCACTCTCAGTGTCATACAGACTGCAGACTAATATTTTGTCTGGTATTATTGTGGGATCGCTATGCCACATACTTTTAAGAGCCTTTAAACTTGCCGCACTCCCTTGCATATGCACATACATGTTACCCTGGTTAGCAAATATACACGTGAATATATGCATTGCTTATACAAATTAATTCTACGATTGCTTCCTCAACAGATCACGATCAGCACATGGATTTATTAGTAATTCATCTTTTGAAGTCATCTCCTATCACAAAACCCTGTGGCTGGTGTGTTTGCTTTCTCAACACAAACTTACTGCACCACAGTCTTTTCAAGCAGACTGGGCTCTGCACCACAGTTCAGATGACAGTGGTTTGTGACTCATACAGTTACTGAAGGTGGCCATCTGTAAGAGGTGTTGGAAAACAAGCTAAACTGTAAGTTTTTTCACAGGGACAACAAGTGTGTACAAGCTGTGTCCCAGCTGTGTTCATCACTTTTTAGTGTCTCCTGAAAGCAGTTTCTGTTGTTGTTACTTGAAGCACATTTCTGTATTTGGTTGTGTTTTCTCCATTTGCAGCATTTTTTCTCTAACTTCAGCACATGTTGATCTGCTTGCGTTTTGTCCATCTGCATGTGTTTTCTTAAGCTGCACTGCGTTGAGCTGTCAGGGCTACTGTGCGTTTTCATTTTTTACAAATTGTCAAGGATAAGGGCAACACATAAGCACAGGGACAGGACAGGCTGTTTCATGTGTCCTTGAAGCATGCAGGAGTAAACTGTCTCAAGCTAAAATGCCAACAACACAGCCATACTTTCTCTTTCATTTTAAGTACAGCAGTAGAGTGTCAGACACCATACACTGCAGTGTTTGTACTGTGTCACATTTCATCTGTTCTTGGTAGATCCTGAATGTACATTCTTAAATACATCTCCTGAGTGCCATTGTGTCTTTTAATTAATATGTTACATAAATGAATAAATAAATGTAATAAAGGAAGATTAAAATAAACATAGCTGATTCTATCTTACTAATCAAAACTAAACCTTAGCTGTTGGATATCCAGAGGCAATATAGAGCTCCCAAAGTCCCAACAATGTTATTTTATCATGCTCACATAAAATATTCTGCATTTAGCAGAAGACATTATCTTGTAGAGAGTGAAATTATTAGCTTGTAAATTATCTTGCGTGCATAAAAAAAAAAAAAAAGCAATAAAAATCCAGACTTGGGAGGCTCTGCGGCTTTATGCATTTTCATTTACCAAAGTAATTATATGAGATACACTGACTACCAACGAGAGCATCATTTTACTCAGGCTTATCTCTGATAATGATAAATAATAGTAATATTAAAAGGTCAAAACTCTTAGTGGCATTACATTACCTGGTTCACAGTGAGTGTCATTTGAACAGGAATTGTTCACTCTCTGTTTCTCACCACAGCACTCCAGTGAGTTCTGATGAAGGGCCTACAATTCAGACAGAGGAGCATTAACAAATTAACAAATCAGTGTAACCTGAACACAGCACATGTTCATCCTTTTGGCTGCTGGAGTAACTTCCACTTTCTACCTTTGTTACAGGTGTCTCGGGTCTGATAAGAATCACAGTTGCAGCCAAGACCAAAAGGAATGACAGAGCCATACTCGAACCCTTAAAGATCAAACAGACTTGAATTAAATATGCATCAATTACTTGGACAAAAGCACATTGTAGGACACATTCTTTTACCCATTTAGTCCTAAAAGACAGAAGAATGATCAAACAAAGTACTATTTGACTGTTTCGATATTTATCTGATAAATACGTTATATATTTTTAATGTATATTTTATTAGAATACACAGAATGATTCAAATAAGTTTCAGGCAATTTTCTGTCATTGAGTAATCAGAAATGGTTTTAACCAAACAAGACATAATAACAAGGGCTGGGTATGAAGCTTCCATACTGTGAAGCCTGGTCACTTTTTTAGTCTTCAGTTCTCCTTTAATCACACACTTGGTGGTTTAAGTACAAATCTTCATGACTTTAGACTGTATGTCATTTAAGTAAAGTTCTTGCACAGGTAATAATATACTGTGTAGACAATATTTAATATTTGTTTGACTGCTTTCGGTAAATGAAAAGAAACGTTCTATAATTCAAACAATACCTAGCTTAGCCATTTCAGTAACTCTGGAGGTGTTTTGCAAGGCTGAAAGTGTGTCACTTGTGCACTGTTTTGTGACATATGGAGCGGAGCAAAACTTGTAAATGAGCCCTAATTTGGGGTAAAACATACACAACATCAGGATTTTAGATCAAGATCTAAATGTGTCTCTTATTAGCATAAGTAACTCCCCTTGAAGGGAACCTTTGCCTGTAGTGTTATTAATATATCTAGATTGTTTTGGTGTGGGTTACCAAGATATCAGCAATGTCTGCATTCCCTCAAATATAATGGAACAAGATGGTGCATGGCTTCTGGTGCTCAAATCAACAAAAAAATACATTTTAAAAATTCAACAGCAATATCTCTTTCCAGAAATCATGTTACTCAAAATAATCCACAGACCCTGTTGTGAACAGCTTCATGAAGAAAACATTTTCTTTCTATCAAACTACGGCAACCAACAGTATCACCGCACAGAACGAAGCATGCATCTACTCATGGACAAGAGGCTTGTGCTCGTGACAGAACAGGATGTAAACATTAATGGATCCTTCTCAACTGAGCACCTCTTGACATGAATAGATGCATGCTTCCTTCTGCACAGTGATACAGTTGGCAGGTGTTGTTCAGTAAAAAGTAGGGCTGATACTGGGGAGTAAAAAAAAAATCCGATAGCGATTTATCTTTAAAATATGATATATAGAATATATGCATAAGCACGCATTTTTGCAATGCTCCCTAAAAAGCAGTTACTACTTGTGTCGATATGTAATGAAGGCAGGATATTTTACAATTAAACAACTAACTTTATTGTTCAGAAATGTCCAAATGTCCAAATGTAAAACAGTTATCTTTTAGTAGTATTTTTAAAATAATTCTAAATACTTATAAATTAAAACAAAAATAAAGCAAAATTTGTGAATACATTAAACCTAAATGAATAAAAAGTGTCAAATATACATAAAACGCTGCCTATAAAGATGACAAATAAAAACATTATGTTCTTTTATTGAAAAAAGTTTCACATACCAATACAGATCAATATAGTGGTGATAGGCCAATGCCAGGCCGATAGAAAGAAAATACTTCCTACAAGAAACTGCTTACAACAAGGTCAAAGGTATTATTCTGGTGCTTTGAGCACAACAAATAAAGTAGTCTAGTTTGATTATATTCAAGAGAATGCAGACATCTCTATGCCCGATATCTCCAAAACTCTGTAACTCACATCAAGACAACCTAGATGGATCAAGTAAGAGGAATAACACGTATGTTTGAGTTTGGGGTGAACTGTCCCTTTAACTTTGCTGTGATCACAATTTGACACGTTATAACCAACATCTGAGTGAAGTAAGGTTAAGCACGACCTCAAAACGATGTAGTACATGACAGTGGACAATGTTACATTCAAACAACACACATGAGTCACCTACAACCACAAGAGTTTACATATGAGCTGGCAGTCAACAAATGTCAAATACACTTTTCTGCCTATCTTAACATAACTTAACTTTTGCACCTGCATTTTTCATACAAAAATAATTATTTCAAGGGTGAAGATTAATAAATGTCTCGGAAAGTGTCTTGAAATGTGCTAACGTCAGTTGAGTTGTACAGGATACAAGGTGTGTAGCTAGCTAGCACCTGTCACTAGGATGAAGTTATGTCGTGATTGTGCTAGTTAGCAATCAGAGCTAAAACAACGATGTCAGCATTACAGAGCCGAATTTACTAATCTATTTAAATCGGTTTTACATGACCCTGTACGTTTACAATCACAGACTGAGCAGCTGCACATTTCTGAATCTGGAAACACAAAAAGTTAACTCACCGGCCAAACACCAGGCTTTGGCCTGACCAAACTCCTCGGTGTGGTTTAACCAACGGCAGGTATCCTCCGCCGCACAGGTATTCACAGACAGCCACTTATATTACTGACAGCTTTGTCATCAACACACCCCTGTAGTCAGTTCAACCAGAGATAATCCTGCAGTGCGTAGCACACAGCTACCTGCTTTCATTTAGCATGGACACTTCCGGATACGATTTTCAAAATAAAACACTGACCGTTTTTGTGCTTCACTCACATAGCCTATGTAGAGAACATAAATAAATAGAAAAATAAATAAATAAATAGTAGTAGAAGTAGTAGTACCAGTATGTCTGGTGGTAGTAGTAGTAATATTAAATTGAATTAATGATTAAACAAATGAATAAAGGTTAGAACGAATATAAAAAATATTTACAACTACCACTACCACTCATTAATAGCTGTAGTATTAATAAAATAAGTTAATCATCAAAAATAGAAATTAAAATTAGAATGCATATAAAAATAACACTACCACTAATTAATAATTATAGCAATAATTAAATTCTAATTAAAAATAGAAATAGAAATAAAATAATGATTGGCCTTTTAACTTACATTAATGATTGCAGATTTCATTAATTTGTAAAATATTTTGTGCAACACAAAAGGATCTCCCAGAGAGGACAAAATATATTTAAATCGCTGAAGCACATTTTAAATTGTGAAAATGTTTTTAAGCACAACTATATTGGGAATATGCATCGTGTGTAAAATAGTAAAGCTCTTAAAACTATAGAATTTGACATGGGGCTCTATAAGACACTGCGACCAAATTAACTTTGCCTTTGTTCATATTGTACTTTAGCTTTGCAAATTTCCTTACTGTGTGAAATTACCAAAACCAGTAATTTCCACAGTGGCATAGTTAGCCTACATTTATTGAATTAACAATAATAATACTGCACCACTTTATCATTGTCCTGCATTGTCAAATGTTCTGTGTTGTTTTTAAAGCTAAAACACGCATTTCCCCAATGTGGGGACTAACTAACTAACTAACTAACTATTGTTAGTTTTGTACTGTAAATTGTACTGTGCCCACTAAGCAAAATGCCCAAATATAGATAAACTGATTTATTCAATAAAACATCTTTAAGAACTCATAAATTGAATCTATATTGAAGAGAAATAATTTTTCATTGAAAGAAAAACGAGTTTAAAAGCTTTTCAACCCAGTGTTCCTTGGAAGTTTGTTTTACTCCTCAAACTTCGTATTTGGATTTTTTTCCGGCGGTACCTGAATGCAGCCTGGTACCCTCGCTCTGAAAGATCACGCGGCGGGAGATTTAAATACCCGCTACTCCCGCGACCATACTGACGTCGATGCCCCCTCTTCATCACAGCTCATAAGAAATGAACCGTGAGTCCATTTTAAAAAAATATTGTCGTGGTTAATGGTACCCATTGTACACTATTAACATGACTAGCATGTGGTAAAGGTTTGATAAGATTTTCAAGCTAAGCAGTTAATGGTAGCTTAAGTTTAAATTGACTCCCTGTTAATTAAAGTTAGCTAATGAAGCCCTTTCTTGATAAGGCGAACTTACGAGACTCTCAACGCATCTGTCGGCAGCTGAACTTAGGTTCATAAGAAGACATAGCTTGTTAAAATTGCTATTGTTGTCTTTACAAACAGGTAACCAAAGGCAATGAATCATATGAGGAACATAAAAGAGATGCTGAGCATCCCAACTGGAAACAGGTGGTTAGCTTAAGTGTGCTAATACTTAGCAATGACTCCTATTAGCTTAACTTTTCATTAGGTTTTAGTCTATAGTTTTTTTATAGGGCTGCACAATTAATCTAAGTCTTACCGAAAACGCAATATGATGCGATATATAAATTGCAGAAGCTGCAGGGTTTTTTGTTTTGTTTGTTTGTTTGTTTTTTTGATAAAGGAAAAATGTGTGGGGAAAAAAACGTAATTCTAATAAAGTGCTGAAGTGCTGCAGAAATGCTCTGGCCTGCAAATCTTGTTTTCCAGACATAGGAAAAGATGTTTATTTGGTAAAGACAAATGTCACATCATCATAATTTTAATAGTTTTTTAGCAGTGGAAATGAAAATTGTGATACAGTAATGTTCATTTCCACGTATCATGAATTATATCACAATTGCAACATCCATGTGAACAACTGCAATATGATTTTTCTTTTTTTTCTTTTTTTTACCATATTGTGCAGCCCTAGGTTTGATCTGAAAAACAGTAATATCACTTGATCATTAAGATCTACATTTGTGCAGCAATGTTTTATGTGTCTGTCTGTGTATTTACCTGATTTCTACGAACACTTTATTTGTTTTGCTGCACAAACAAATTGTGTGTTTGTGTTTTCTTTACACATCAAACCTTCTGGGAACAAAACCTTGGACAGAAATGTGGCTACCAGTGGCTACTCCAGTCTTACAGACTCGCAGTTGTTCTTTGGGTCTCAGTTTTGGCCTGAAAATTCTCAAGGCACGTCTCAAGATATGAGTGTCTCATCCAGGACCTCCCAACACAGTTCACAAGAGGTGAGATTTATCTTCTTCATTTTACAGGCTAATCTTGGTGAGGCAAAGGCAATAATATCTTCAAGTACGGAGTCATGAACAAACCCCACTGGTTTAATGGCATTATCACTTACATGTAGATTACACTCTATATAGTGAGCAGAGTAATGAGTCTAATGGGACAGTTTATGTGGATATATTCAGCTGTGTTGTACTGTGGGAAAAGTTAAAAAGACCAGGTGAAAGCTGTCTGTATGCAGTCTGTTTAACTGAGTTTGCCTTATACTTTCAAATTGACACTGTTCACTAGGCCTGGGCAATAAAAAAAAAGAAATGGTGATATCTATTGGCAATAGTCACATCACTACTTACAATAAGAAAGTAGTTCGATAAAATGTTCGACAATTTCACTTAAATGCATTAAATGCAAACCACCATGAAAGCATGAAACAAATACACCACAACTACAAGCATTTTCAGGGGCAGTTTATTAGAATAATCTAAATATGTGGGATTTTGTTAAAGAGATAGCTCAGAGATACATTAGTTTTAGGAAAGTTAACTGTTTTTTTTCCAACTTTCAAAACTAATAAATGCCTTTACACAGACCTTTTCTGTATTTGGTGTAGTCTGAAGTTATCTAAAATGGTAATATTGGGCTGTCTTGGCTCAGTTGCTGAGTGTCTATGGGATATGATAACACAGACATCCAGGAATTGAGTGAAACCGAGTAAACTAAAAGGGAGATGCTTTTCTCCAAACTTTGTCTGAGGGTAGGCCCCTACTCAAAATAGATAAAACAATCAATTCAACCACAAAACATTAAATGTTTGTATGTTATTTTGGCCACCTGTTTTTTTGTATGAAATATTTTCTATTGGTTGATAACATCTTGGTGTACCATTGTCATAATGAAACCCCATTTATAGGAGCATGAGTGCAGTTTTATTACTTGTCAATGAGAGCATGTGAAAAATTGTTAGGCCTATATCTTTTGTCTATATCCCATAACCTCAGTATTTTCTTATTATTTAGGGAAGTGATCCAAAGTTTTCAAACAGTTATCACACTAAACCTCTCCTGTTTGGAGAATTAAAGGACAAAAACAAAGCTTTTGGGATACTGGATAAATTTGAGGAGGAGAAGAAAAGAGCAAAAGAAAAATCTGACAGGTACTATATCACTTGAAAGATGCAACTTGTCATGGATTTATATGGATTTGTGGGATTACTGAAAAAGTTGCCTAATCACTTCTGAAAATTTTACATCTGTTCTCTCCATCATTTTTGCTCTTACAGTGATACTTTAGCCAAAGAATGTCATAATTTTCGAGGAACTCTTAGCAATGTAAGTGATGACAGGCATCAGTTTTATTGCTTTTTCAATTTCATAGCTCCTCTCTACCAGGTGTAAAATGTTCTTAAAAAATGCTGCAATGTTTTTATAGATCCAACAAATGGTTGCTGGCACAGAGAAAAATACTGCTGTGTGCCAAACAGCCCTTGGAAAATTTGAAAATTTTGCATCAACATGTAAGTTTCCTAATTCATTGATACGTTTTTTTAAATGATTGAACTTATATTTGTTGTGTGCATACTGTAGATCTGGTTAATAGGCATTGAGCAAACTTTTATTATTGCCAGTAGATGGGGCTCTTTTCCCAATGATTAAATTTTGGTCACTCATAAGCTCCTCTGACTCTGGAAAATTACTAAATGGTTCCAAGCATTTTTAAATTGCATTGACTTCAGTGCAATAAGATGAAAATTTGCTTTTAATATGCTAATTTCTCTCTTTTTATTCATTCATGCCAGTGCAAAACAATCTCAGCAGTCTTCAGAGTGACATTTCCCAGCAGTTTGAGACTTTGCTGAATAAAGTGAACTTGCAGAAAGAGATGATGACTGAACTGGAGAAGAGGTTGCAAAAGGTATGAGTGGTCAAGACCATTGCAGATAGATTCAATGACGTGAAAGAAGATTTTGGTGGCTAATAAATGTTTGTGATTAGTTATATGCAGAGTCTGAAATTAAGTTTTTCCACTGAACATTTCTACAGGCCACTATTTTTTTCTATAACTTCTGAAATCTATGTGTAAACATTGAGCCAGTGGAACCGGACAGGAGGAACACGGAACATATCATGTAACCTTAATCCCTGACCATTTTTAACTTAGGAATTGCTTTTTAAAAATAACATTTCTTGATATAAGGAAAACCTATCTGCCATGGTGGCAAGTGACATGAATTTTTTGACCTGCCAGAACAGGCTCCTCACTTGTTTCAGGCTGGGCAAGGGCTTAATCATATCGTTCAACATAATTTGGTGGAATCTTATGGTCATATGAAGATTTTTTTTTTTTATTATTTAATTTGTTAATATTGTGACACATACTTCTGCTGTTCGAATTGATGATGATAGGCAGTTTTTACTCAGACTGATAAAGGTATGGTAGAAACATTATCTCTTCTAGCATTTTCAATAGGTTCAATGAGATGAACATTATTCTGAATACTTGGTGTTATTTTTGCACAAAGGAACCATGTCGTGGTGTATACTGACTTTGAGAAAGACTCTTGTGATTGTAATGATATGGATGTCATGAAATGGATCTCAGCCATATCGTCCAGCCTTATATCCTTATTACTTATGGCCTTTTATTTTTTTCCTCCATGCTGTTGCATGTTTGTTATGTCTCGTTGCATTTTCCTTGGCTTCTTTTGTCTGTTTTGTTTCTTTGTGGGGAATCTGAGATTTGGGGAATGAGATTTATGTATTTATATTCCTTATGTTGGCAAAAAATATAAATATTTTTAAAATGAAAAAATAAATAGTGGAACGTACAGATATTTATGTTAAATTGTAGGGAGTAGAAGTAAAATGTCAGAAAAATAAATAGTAACATAATGTACACATACCTGAAAAATCTACTCAAGTACAGTAATGAAGTATTTGTACTTTATGACTTCCCACCTCTGTATTTACCCTGTATCTAGTAAGTGGCAGGTGCTGATTTCAATCCCTGGTCATGTGTCTATTTTTTACCAGTTGTCCATTTTTATCATTTAGAGCGGAGACACCACAGCAGAAATCAGTTCAAATCTGCAGAGCTTAAAGAACAGTCTGGAGTGTGTGAGAGACGAGCAGGTGAGAGAACGAAACATGCTTGAAGCGGCTCTGAAGCTGCTCAGCACCTTAGTCTCAGGTCACTCAGCCAAACCTGGCCCTGAGAGAGTGATGGACAGTGCCATCCAGACGTCACCAAAGCTTGAACGGCCACTTTCCAACATCTTACCCGACAACAAGCTTGAGGGCACAGAGCCTAGATGTATGTCACAAAACCTTGAGCACAATCAGGTTCAAGTTCCCCCTCAGCGTCCCAGCTGCATCATAGGAAAGAGGAGATCCACTCCGAGAAGGCTTGGGAGACGCAAAAAGAGGCCGCTGGTGCTCTCACAGAGGAGTAGACATACTGTCACAGATGAAAACCGTCAGCCCCTCATGAACTGTAACAAACAAAAAAATGTGTCAACACTTATCTGTGAGCATCGTGATCTAAACGCAGTAACCAGCCAGGACAGTCTGAACCCAGACTGTCCGATACCACCCAACAGGAAGATGATTTCCGTAGCTGCGGGATGTTTCATCACCCCTCTCAGCTGCTGGTCTCAGGACAGCAACAGCTCTGTGTGCCTCGCAGGATTTGAACCCATCTTAGATAAGCTCTCATCTGAGTCCAATACAGGCACCCCAGCAAAACCTGAAGGCCTCTGGCAGCTGTTTGACATGGACCCTGATTTAGGCTTCTAGAGGATGAGTGAAGGACTCAGAACACTGAAATATTTGTGCTCTTACTTTTGGAGTTTATTATTAAATTATTAGATTTATTATTATTCATGACCTGTGTTCTATTAGTTGTTGAGTTATTTAAAGAATGAACGCATTGATAAGTGTTTTGTATCTCATAGTTATGGTGGAAGAGCTATAGAGGGGTGTAAAAAGGTACTAATGACAAGTAATGACAAGTAAGTTCTGCCTTAGGGACAGAATGACCCACAAAGCATTCCACGTTTCATCTTGTTAAGTTTTCCTGCTGAAATAACAAAATACTGTAACAGTTAAGTGTCTTTGCTGACTTTTTAAAATTAACTTTTTTTGTATTTATACTGCTGACCTGACACAGAAAATAAACTGAAAGACTTTGCAAACAAATGACAATTCTCTTAAATAATTATTTGGAACCAAATTTATCTTCCGTATA
>JAJHUR010140559.1:64388-109984 GCA_027495735.1 Lutjanus campechanus | reverse complement strand
TTATATGGAGAAGCAGCTGGGACAAATCTGAAAGTCTCTTATTAAATGAGCAATATGTAGCGTAACAAGTGCAGGTCCAAAATTGAATACAGCTGTCCAGATAGCGAGTTGGAGCCATAGACGGTATATTAGATAGGTTGAAATAATAATTAATATACAGTCTATGGTTGAAGCGAGTTGTTTCCCCCTGCTCCTTTCTCCACAGACTCAAGGAAGCTCAGACAGGTTGCGGGAACACTGCAGGAGAGCAAGACAAGTGCACATTTGATAATAAAAAGCTATGTATAAAAAAAGCTATATGTTATAACTGCCAATTGTCTTGTCAATGTAAAGCTAAGCCCATTATCCTGAAAACAAAAGCCCACTGCTGAACACTGAAAATACACACTCTGAAGTTGAGTGACTGCCTTACTGCCTGCCAGACTCTGTTAACATATTGCCCAGTTTAACTGTTATGAACATCTACTCCATCTAAAAGATTTTTAATGATTTTTTTAATGACTCATAAACAGACACTCACTCATTCATTAATACAAGATGCACACTGAATAGAAATTTCAAAGGGTGATACCATGGCCATGGCTGTAGCATTGTTGTCAGGGGAAACAAATATTTCAATGTAAGCCATAATCCCTGATAACATGTAAAGGTATTGTTCTGATTTATTATTAAAAATGTATTGCAGATTACTCCTTTTATTTAGTTTATTTCCTTTTATAAAGCACTGGCTTGATCAGTGACTGCTGATCAAGCAGTGACTGCTGATCAAGCAGTCACTGATGAAGCCAGTGCTTGATCAGTGAATGCTGAAATCATGAGGTCAGTGTGATAAGAACTGACTTCATCCAACTTTAACAATGACTGCTTCTGTAACAACTCAGAGCAGCTGTCTGACCTTCTTCTATTGTGATAAATTTCAAAAATTATAAAAGGTTATTTAGAAAAAGGCATCCATAAGTCAGAAAAGATTATTTATGATTATTATATTTAAATGTTTTTTATTCATTTATCCATCTTCTGACAATTACTGTAAGAAGAAACTGTGGATAAGTAAGTTTCAGTACTGCTCCCAACTGATTGTGCCCTCACATGTCATGTCTGGACATGATGCACTCAGACCTGTGATCATGGAATAGCTAAAGGCATGTTGCATTAAAATGCTGCACACAGTACTTTGAATTCTAAAGTAATTATTTTTGATTTGAAGACGTCATGTCACTGACCGAAGGAAACTGTGGGAACTCGGCTGACCCTCTCATCAGATAGAGAGAACGTTTACACTCCCATATAATCACACAAGAGGAATGTCTGAACAAAATGGGTAGTGAACAGCATATGTGACTATAGTTTTCTGTCACACTTGTTTGTCCTGTCCATCCACGCTTAAATGATGTAACGGACAAAAAATAAGTGTCGCTATTTCAGTTAATTAAAAGACATCCGAAAGAAAAGCCTGGTGAAATACAGAATAGTCAGGAAATGCAGATGCAAGCTATAAACCAGAGTGCTGATTGGACCAGCTAAACACGTCACAGTAATATAGGCAGTTAACAAACAGTCATCTTCAGTAAATAACAGACTATTAGTTAAAGTACCATCAAAATGTGACAACTGAAAAGGATGAAAAAAATATATAAAATGAGGTGAAACAGCGATATACCTGCAGGAAAATTATCTATCCATCAATCGGTCAGGCTTTATTTGTATCGCGTTTTTTCATACAAACACATAGGCCTAGTTACAGCGAAAGCAAAACACAGAATGTCCACAATATAATCACATCATAATTGAAATGCTGTCAATAGTCATTTTCTCCAATATTGATACTGCGCTTTCTTGCTTCTCTCTGACAGCAAGTTGACAAATACTCACTTCTCTCATTTGCATCGCTTGAATATGTGTTGTCATGTCATAACCTTGTCATATTTATCTTTTTTTAAAAACTCAAAAATGTTATTCAATGTTGTGTCAGTTTTTCCTTGTCAAAAAAAGTTTTTCCTTGTCAAAAAAATCAATCGAGAATGGTATTGAAAATCAATGTTTTTCAAGGTATTGTATCAAAGTTACAGTATTGTGACAACACTAATACCTAATAAGGTCTATCTGACCAAAATGTTGTCATCACTATATGTCATTTACAATCTTGAATGATAAAACATCAAGTAAAGATCATTAACGATTATATGTAGAGATATTCTGATATCTATTATCATTCGTTATCAACCCTCATTGTATTGTCTGGCTCAGAGTAAACCCTTGACTTCACCATCCTGGGGCCAAAAAAGGTGTATGGGACGCAGCTGGGAAGTAGAAGGTTCGCTTACCAACACCGATACCTATACTGCCTTTTTCAGCAGTATTGGAAGCATTTTCTGATTAGGGCTGCAACTAACGATTATTTTCATTATCTGTGTTATTAATCTGTTGATTATTTAATTGGTTTATTGATTAATTGTTTGGTCCATAAAATGTTATAAAAGGTTGAAAAATGTCGATCAGTGTTTCCCAAAGCCCAAGACGACGTCCTCCAATGTCTTGTTTTCTCCACAACCCAAAGATATTCAGTATACTATCATAGAGGACAAAAGAAACCAGGAAATATTCACATTTGATAAGCAGAAATCAGAGAATTTGGGCAATTTTTCGTAAAAAGTGACTTAAAAAAAAAAAGCAAAATAGTTGGTGATTAATTTAATAATGATTAATAATCAATTACACACATATTACTGTAAATATATGGCAAAAGAAGATACCTAAATCACATTCTCTGTACATATTTCTGTACTTTGTCATACTGCATGTGTACTAGAAAATAGTATGCTACCGTAGCACGGTCCTAATACTCATTTAATGGGAGTGAGCCACTTTAGTGTAAGCCTTATCCTGATAATGAGTTACTAAGCCTCTTTGGAGCACGGCTCATATTATTGGTTCAACTGTACTGGATCAAAGCTCCGTAATCTCCAGCATGGAGATGCTCAAAGGTTGAGGATTTCAGATTAGATTATTTGCCCCGTCATTAGTACAGTACTAAAAGTTCAGAATGGCTCATCTCTGGTATTGTTTTCTATTGAAGTATTGTTTATGAAATATTTTTGATTTTTATTGATGATGGCTTATTCAAAAGTCAGTGGAGTATGCCCCCTCATTATATGCAGCGGCAGGCACTTTCATGAGTGGAGCATGGATAGAATTAAAATGAGGTATTTCACATTTAAGAGCTGATGGTAAAGTGTGTTTGCAGTATTTATAAGCATATTTTTGCCACTTGTAAAATCTACATAATCAGTGTTCTGGCTTCTTTCTCTGACAAAACAACAGGTCAAATTCAGTTTTTGGTTTTTGCAAACTACTTTAAATAAAGGCTTAGTGGGACACTGAAGTCCTCAGACACATTTGTGTTAGATTCTATAAAAGTACAGTGCAAATGGTGCATGCTAACATCAAGAAGATAAAGCATTTAGACATTTCTGAAAACAAATTGTGTTTGCTGTCAGTTGTTGTCATGGGAAACAGCAAATGATTTATGGTAATGTTCAAGCTGGTACCTGTCAGGCATGCTGAGGGTCCGTGAAGGGTGTGATTGTCATTAAGTCATGATGGCAATGATAGATGTGTCTGGTGTGTGTGTGTGTGTGTGTGTGTGTGTGTGTGTGTGTGTGTGTGTGTGTGTGTGTGTGTCCTCAGGGTGACTTCACCTGGAACAGCGTGTCAGGACGTAGCGTTGGCCTGAAGCCCGTCCCCCTGCAAAGCCTCTCAGAGTTGGAGAGGGTTCGTCTACAGAACGTGGCCTTCAGGCGACTGCTCAGGGATCGCGACCTCGGCTGCCACATCACCATCCCAAAATGTATGAAAACAGAAAACATAAGTACACACACACACACACACACAAACACAAACACACACACACACACACACACAAACACATAAATAGTCTCCTTCCTTATTCAGCAAAGTTGCTTTTCTGTCGCAAGCAAAAGCTTGTCACAGCACGTCATCTGAAACACATACACACCTGCAAGTTGGCAGAAAATGTTTCTTTGTTTCTTTTAGTTCATTTACATGCAAATTTGGGGTGTCAGAAATATATCAGTCTCTTGAAGATCGCAGTATTATTATCATTTTGTGTTGTGTTTAAACTCTTGACCATGAGGTAGCAGTGTTGTAATCTATGTCCACTGTTCTGATTTCGGGATGTTAATGATTAATCATTAATCGATTAAGTGCTGTTAAGAATTTAACCGATTAAAAATGCATTATTGATAATTAATCAGTAGTCTAGAAATGGCCCTAATTGTGCCACATTTGACATTGTTGTGTTAAATAAGGAAACTTAAACTTAAAATGAGAAAAAAAAAAGAGAAAACTAAATAAATGAGAAAGAAATTCGAAATGGGGACCACTGATACTGGATCTTTTGGGCCAATGCCAAAAACAATATCAGGGATTAAAAAAGTTTCCAATATTGATATATCGGCCAATATTCTTTGTACAGAATGTAATATACAGTATGTGTTTTGCAGTGGAGTCAGGATATTTTACAGTTAAACAATAAACTTTACTGTCCAAAATTATATCAGGGAGCTGAAACAATAAACTTTTACTAGTATTTTAATACTTTTTATTTTAAGAAATACAAATGACTATAATTAAAAAACACAAAGAGAGAAAGATATATGTAAATATTAAACAAAAAGAAACAAACAAATATAAAATGCTGCCTATAAAGCTAACAAATAAAAACAATTTGCTTTATGCTTCGTTTTCAAAAATTTTCATCTAGGGTCATGTCAAACAACATATTTGCCAACACCAGTAGAGGCCAATAAAGCTGTGATAGGCCAAGATCAGGCCAATAATGTTGGTCGACTGATATATATCAATCAGGCTCTAGTTTTGTATCTTGTCAATTATTAATGATTAATTGATTTTTAGCATTTCCATCTGGGTGGGAAAATGTAAACACAGGATTTCAGGGAGAATCCGACCCAGCGGCAGACATTTAAGAATAACTATGTAGAAATAACCGATCTTCTTGCAGATGGTCTTGTTTGCTTTTGTAGGTCATCTAGAGGCATCAATATTAAATTGTGACTGTTTCATAAACGGATAAAAAACTCCTCGTTGTATGTTTAAACATACTGTAATGGACTGTTTAATTGCAGATCACTGTTTTATTTAAAAACTGAATTATTTTACTAGATAGTTGTAGTCTTTTGTAACCTTGAGGTCTAATCCAAATCTATATTTTGAGAATGACATCTGTGCTCTGGAATAAACCACCCCATCTTTGTTTAGACACATCATGAGCAGTTTGTCTGTGTTCATTTGCTCTTTTGAACTGTGTAACCATTTAGGAAATGAGCCTAAAAGGATGTCAAGTGGAGCCAGCGAGCGCAGGAGCATATTAATTAGGCTTCTTTATTTAACTGTGAGACTTTTGCCTCCTTTCAGATGGCCACAAGTGCAAGAAGTCACTCAGGCGGAAGCTGGATTCATTATCTAAAGAGAAGAGTAAAGATAAAGGTAATGTGGGATGTGCTGCAGACACTGCATACTGTAAAGGGAATGCTAGTGCTCCCCCTTGAAAATTGTATTTAGATAAGAGTTTCTCTGATATTTTTGTTAGTCTTTCCAAACCAGTGAAAATAAATAGTTGTTTTTTAGGTCTGTAGAGCCACTGAGTCCTGTCAGACTTTTATTTCCCTGTAGTTTTTAGTCTAGTCTCTGACACTTGAAAAGACACCCCTTGATCCTTTTGGCTGAAGCTGTATAGACTCACTGAAGCAGACATTCTCAGCTGTTTATACCCGTGAAGCACTCAGTGATCAGAATCTACAGTACAGTAAAGAAGTCTCAGAGGGAGCTGTGATCTTCAACTGCCGCGCCCGCCGCAACAATCTGGCAGGAAAGTGATGTTCTCTGTCACACAGGCAGTCGGGGGAAATAACAAAAACAATCTTAAGGGGTGGCTCATTCATTACAGCCTGTCCTCCGGCACGGCCAGCCCCCTCTTTCCTCTTCTCCCCCGTTTGTTTACAAAGGCACTTCAGAAAGTATGTGCTCCCTGACTGTGAATATTGAGTGTGCACTGCGGAGGCCTGTTCTCAGCATTTCTCTTGTCATATTTATTTAGAGCAGCATTTATTTAAAAGAATATAAAAGATGGATGCAAACACAGTTTTAGACACTCAGTGTAGAAAATGCAAGATCCAGAGGGTAAGATGTATAATATACTGACACGACTAACGCATAGTAAAGGGATAGATTGGATTATTTGAAGTGGGGTTGTACTTCAATAGGCAGTGGATTAACTACATTAGATGACAGGTGGCATGTCTCCACTTTGGAGATGCAGAGAGGAGTATCAGTGTGGAAGCTAAGCAATGAGCTGCTGTGGACTGGGTCTGCAGCAAAACGTATTTTAGCCACTTAAAAAAATAAGGTCCATCCCCAAAAAATCTAAATCAGTTTGATTTGCGCTGTATAGTTAGAATACTTTCACTGCTTTACTTTGCCGTCAGGCAGCCTTTTTTAATGACTTAAGTGAATCTGAACTATCCTTTTAAAACATAGAAGTGGGTTCAGCAACTCACGTGTTCTGTGGCATAATGTTACTGTTTCTCCTTAAGGAGTCTGGTTGCTTTGTAAAGAGCAATATTTGGCTTAAATAAGGTGGTTTCAGGTTGGAAAAGGCAGTCTGACAGGAAGATAAAGCAGTGAAAATATTCTAAATATAGCATAAACTTAAACTGATACTGATTTTTTGGGTAGGCTGAAAAACATGCTCATTGCTTAACTTCCGTGCTGGCACTGTGCTGGTTAGTAATACTCATTTACCCCACCTCAAACAATTCAGACTATCCCTTTAAGAGTAATTCAGCATATCCCAATTGACTTGAGGCCATGAAGGTGAACTTAAAGTCTCCCTGTCTTGCTTTTTCCCCTCGCACAGAGACACCGCCCCAGGTGTTTGGCATACCGCTGTCGCAGGCCATATCCAATGACCGCACACACAAACAGCGGCACGATCCCACGCGGGAGGGGCACAGTGACCCCACTGAATTGATGCTATCCTTCCTCCACCTCACCTCCAGCTTCAAAAGGGCCAATAAGGAGCTCTCCAGCAGCAACTCGTCTCTTAGCTCCACCTCTGAGACCCCCAATGAATCACCTGTGCTCAGTACACCAGACGCGGCCCCACGCACACGCAGACGGGTAAGCTATCATGAAGCATTGTTGTAAAACAACAAGAAATCTGATTACACTTGCACACTAGATTTCTCTGGGAATTTTTGACCTTTTTGGATATTCACTCAGTGGCTCGATAATGCAGCCGCATTTTATCACTCTCAGCACTCACAGTACGGTGGTCACCCATCTGCTTGACAGGGCGGAGTATCTGTGGATTGCATCACTGACCTTGATGACAACCAGTCTCGGCTCTTGGAGGCCCTCCAGCTGTCTCTGCCAGAAGAGGCAGCTGGCAACAGGAAGAAGCGTCACGACAAAAAGCTCAGCCTCAACCCTATTTACAAACAGGTGCCGAGGGTCGTGGATCTCTGCTGCCAGCACCTGGAAAAATACGGTACACATGATTAAAGTTGAGAGTAACACTGTGGTGCAAGAGTACGGTGTAAGAGTGATGCAAATAGTGTACGTTATATGCAATGGCAATGTACTCTTACATATCTCTGTGTAAACGTGATTCAGTACAAAATGTCACTGAGGCTGAATTTTACTCACAATATTAGCACTAAGAGAGCATCTCCATTTGCTTAGGCCTACAGACGATTGGAATTTTCCGTGTTGGGAGTTCCAAGAAGAGAGTACGACAGGTAGGACAGAGTTCAGCTGGTCAGCCTTAACACACCTCTGCACTTAAATTAACTGCATCAATTATTTACAGCATTGTCAGTGTAATAATTGTCACAATATTTCATCCAGCTTCGAGAGGAGTTTGACCAGGGATGGGAGGTGCACTTGGACGAGGAGCACAGTGTCCATGATGTAGCTGCTTTGCTGAAAGAGTTCCTCAGAGACATGCCTGACCCACTGCTAACAAGAGAACTCTACACGGCCTTCATCAACACAATATGTGAGGAGCACACACACATGCACACAGGCAAAGAATAATAACAAGTCACCATGTTTGGTGGAGTTTTAATTGATGATAACGTTGTGGCCTTTTTTCTGCAGTGCTGGATTATTCAGACCAAGAGAGCGCCCTCCAGCTCCTGATATTTCTGCTTCCCCCCTGTAACAGCGACACACTGCAGCGCCTCCTCTGCTTGTTGTCCACAGTGGCTGCACATGCTGAAGACAGCCTGGACAATGAGGGACACAAGGTAAAGAAACTGTTCATGCCCTGTTTTCATGGGAATATAAAAACATGTGCAAGCACCTGCTCTTTCGAGGCTTGTGACAAGGTGACATTTACAGCAGGTGCACACCTAAAGGTCCAGTTACTGAATCGAACAAATGCGAGAATTATACATTGTTTCAATTTTCCAGCTTTTCCATACTTGACACACTTGTCTCGAACTGCTGTAAACAGTGGAAGTTAATTTCCTATAAATTCTTGACAATAAAAGTCCCTAATTTTTATTTAAAAGCTTTTATTATGAAGCAGCCAAAACAGCAAATGCTCTTTCATCAGCATTAACTTCACACAATTCCTATCAGCTAAAAGCAAACACGAAACAGTAAAATAAAACAGATACCTGAAAGTACAAACCGCAATAAAGGAGAGAAACTAAACTTTAAACCAGTGATATTCATTAAGAAGCTAAAAAGTCCTGAGATCTGCACATGGAGACTTTTAAAAACTGCTCTGCTCCATTCACTGGTGAAGCACACAGAGAAGGAGAGAGAAATGCAACCAAGCACTCTCACACCAAGATGAAATGAAACAACTGCATATAAATGCAGTAAATAACATAAACAAAATATTGTGTCTTTAAGGGGGTAATGGTAGGTCAAACACTGAAACGCCTTTTGAGTCCCGGTTTTTCTCCCGTCAGTCAACATTTTGATAGAAAACATGCTGCTAGTTCACCAGTCACCAAAACCAAAGAGAAGACATTTTTTAACCAATAAAATGACGCATACAATAGTACACTTCCTGTAACACACCCTTAATTCGCCACACCTTAAAAAAGCATCACAGCTTTTATAAGAAGGTGTGGCCATTGTTAACGCTGATGCAGCATACTCAGATACTATTAAAGATATTGCAACAATTTGAATTAAATTGCAGTAAAATTACACATGATATAGCATGTAAAGAAGAAAGAGAATGACTCATGCAGAGGCTCAGAAACAGATACAGTAGTCTCTCTCACTGATTGAAAACAAAAAGAGAAAGAGAGATGTGCAAGTATAAAAAAAATACCAAACTTACACCATTACAACAGCATTATATTTTTCTCTTGCCTCTCACTTTGGGAAGCCCTGGTTTACAAGTTTAATGCGATTGTGATGAATCCCAGCAGCCATCAGAGGGCAGTAAGACAGATGTTTGTTACATCTGCAGCCTCTAATTTGAACAAAGTGCTGTGCCAAAGCGCAGCGAATTATGCATGATGATCCATTGTGAGTATCTTGATTAAATGATGCAAGACCAGCACGAACCATCCTGCTGCACAAATACCACACAAACGCTGTGCTTCTGTATACATTACACAGTTTGGCTAGAATTTATTTCCTCAGTTTATTCATTGTTAATACAGGTGTAGGATGTAAGTGTAAGGAAATTGTGACATAATGGGAAACAGTTTATCTCAACATCTACATATTTGTGCAGAACACTATTTTTTTTGTACTTCATCAAGCCAGTGTCAACCAACTGTATGTCATTCACCACTGTGATTGGAGTACCTGGTTAAAAGACGTGATCAGTAATGTGATTTGTTGGAAAGGTGATAATGAATCATTATCACCCTCCTTTTAATAGTGTCTATAAGCACATGCTTAATGAACTCATTGTCCTTGTGAACATGACCCTTTGCTCTTGTCTCTGTGATGTTGCTGTTTAACACAGACCCAAAGTCCCTTTTGTTGTAATGATCTTCTTTTTAAATTAATCTCACTTTTTGACTACTGATCGTCACATAGAGATTAATTGTTTCCCACGGATATAAAACCAGTTTGTTCTTGGCCTCAGTCCTAGAGCATACATGCTGTAACGGTGAGCAAGAGGTCTGCCTGGTCTCTTTGAACAAAAGAAGGCAAAGCCAGCCTTATTGATGGTGGCAGGGCTGTGTAAGGTGCACATTCCCAACATTTTATGGGTGCCAAGGAGGGTCTGTCTGCAACAAAAGACTCCAACTCTTAATAAGATAATTACTGTGTGCGTGAAAGAGTTTTCATTTCGTGTGTAAGCACAGATGAAAAGAAAATCTAGGGCTCTATTGTGAACTTCCATATGAATCATTTCAGTCCAGAAAATATTTCCTGAAATTGCAGGGGTCCAATTTGGGTTATCACAGATAATAATTTGGTGGTGTGTAAGGTTCACGAACAAAGCTAAACTGGAAGATTGGTTAAAAATAAAAGGAATTTTTATTTAAGAAATCTTAGTGTTATTCTACATATAGAAGAGATGCTGGAGTGATGACATTGCTTTAGCTGAGAATCACTATATCAAAATATCCAATGAAAGTGCCTGTGTGTGTAAGTAAAGGTAAAAGTGAAGACCAACTTTATTGTGATCATAAAACCATACAAAGTACAGTTATACAGTTAAATTCATTGTCTGCATTTAACCTGCCCTATTAGGATGGGTGGGCAGCCACTGTGCAGCGCCTGGGGACCAACTCCAGATCTAAGCCGGCACCTTAGTCAGGGTACTGAGTGGAAAATTGACTGAGCATGTATGTTTTTGATCATGAGGGGAACCCGAGCACCTGGAGGAAACCCTCGCAAGCACAGGGAGAACATGTAAACTCCACACTGAAAGGCCATGTGTGAACCAGGATTTGAACCCAGAAACTTCTTGCTGTGATATAAGCCGTTTGACTGTCCAGACAAATGAATTCTGTCTTCTGTTTTCTTAAGATCACAGGAAACAAGATGACGGCTCTCAACTTAGCCACCATCTTTGGGCCGAACCTCTTACACAAGCAAAAAAACTCAGACAAAGAGTTTGCCGTCCAGAGTTTTGCCCGCGCAGAGGAGAGCACACTCATCATCAGCGTGGTCCAAAGGATGATCAATTCATATGATACGCTATTTATGGTAAGCCATACTTACTGCAGACCAGATGGTATTTAAAGTTAAAAGGCTAGTTTGGATTGTTTGAAGTGGGATTGTATGTGGTACTTAGTACTCAGTGTATCGCCCACAGTAGATGGCAGCAACAGAGCGTATTTTAGACGCCTAAAAAAGGCCCACCCCAAAAAATCAATATCAGTTTAAGTCAACATTGCCATCAAACCACCGCTACATAAGCCAAACAAAGCTCTCTCTAAACCAAACTGACTTCACCAGAAAAACAAACAGTAATTTTACCTTACTTGGCAGTTGCTGGTCTACCACTGCCCCTATCAGTTAGTTTGTTTGTGTTATTGTGTGACTTGGTTAATCCGTACTAACCCTTTACAACACCATTTTACACAATAACATCAGCAAACTAACTAACTTATTGAGGCAGAGGTCGACCAGCAACTCGCACTTGTTCTGCAAGTTAAAGTTACCATTTTTGGTCTGGTTGAGAAAGAGAGAGCAATATTGGCTTACATAACAGAAAAGGCTGCCTGAAGGCAAAGTAATGAGGTGCAAATATTCCAATAGCGTACACTTTCAAAATACATTTTGTTGCTGACCCTGTCTACAGTAGTACATTGCTTAGCTTCCCTGCTGGTACTCCGCTCTGCTTGTCCAAACTTGGGAGACTATCGCTGACTATCCCCCTCATACAGCCCCAGATTAAATAATCCAACCTAGCCCTTTAAAGACTGGGTGTAATCAAACAATCTTAAGGTTTTAGTCAGGTCTCCCTTTGGCAAAAAAAAGTGTTTATGGGGACTTCTTAAGCTTAATGGAGTGGAGTCACCCTAATAAAATGTAAACATTAGCTTTATAGGTTGTGAGAAGGACTGAACTTTTACAGTCACTTATAAAACAAAGTAGCATCATTGTAAAAAAAAAAGAGAAATCCATGTGATTTTGTCTTTCTCTCCTGAACCTTGTGAAATTCAGTTTAGTGAATACTCATTTTAGTGCATGGCAAATGAGAGGCCTCACTGGAGAGGTTAATAAGTGCTATTCCAGCTTCTGTTTTGTTTATAGACAATGATTGGGATCTTGACCTTGTGGGTTCTTCATCTCTATTATGTTTTCTGCTTTTCAACATGAACTTGAGTGCAGATTCACTGAATTGGAGTATCTGGGAATGATCTGTTAAGGGAGCCAGAGGGCAAAAAAAAAGCCCATCAGACATTTGCTGTGCATCATTAGTTGTGCTTTTTAAACTGCTGTTAATTATTTTCGCCTTATTGCATACAGTCAACATGCCGTGTCTGCTGCACATAATACATCATAGACACTATGAAGATACTGGCAACATAAAATTTTCAGTGTAAAAGAGCAATTCACTGAATGTGGTAAGCATTTTGTAAAAAGATGAAAAATATTTGTATGCAGGAAGCGTCTATACTTAATGTCATTGTTTGATTCAGTTCAAGTGTGATTGATTACGTAGGCACAGTGAAATTACAGTAACAAAAAAGAGAATTTTACAATTGTTATTCCTTTTTATGTTCTGATTCTCCCAGGTTCCTGCTGACTTGCAGAATGAGGTGCTGTTGAGTTTACTAGAAACTGATCCTGATGTTGTGGATTACTTACTGCGAAGGAAGGCTTCTCAGTACTCGTGAGTTTCCGTCTTTTGTCTAATTTTGTGTTTGTGTGTGTGAGAGAGAGTGTGTGTGTACGTGTATTGTCCTGCTCAAAATGAAGAATACATCATGACTCATGATTACCCCGGTGGGGATATTTCTTGTATTTATAATACTTATTGTGTCTACTTTGTGTCTGCAGAGAGCCGGGCCTACTTAGAGCAGGGGAGTCCTTCTCTCTGACTGACAGACGCTTATCCAATGACTCTATCAAAGCATCAAGTGGAGAGGTGTCTCCCTATGACAACAACTCCCCTGTCCTGTCAGATCAATTCCTGTTTAAATACCCAGAGGACAGCAGTCCACTCTCTGACAGGATTCCCAGACTTTCTCGACAGTACAAACTCAGCAGCCATTCTAAAGATGGATCTGGCAGCACCTCTCCTACGCTCTCTACAGACAAAGGTGAACTAAATTCATTGCAACATCAACTTAAATCTGATCAAGTGCAATTTAAAGGAATGGCTTGATGGTAGGTTTGGTCAGTAGCTGGAGCCGGCAGCCAGCTAGCGTAGCATAGCATTAGTGCTGCAACCAATGGTCGATTAATTAATCGAAAGATCGAAAGAAAGAAAATTAACCGTCAGCTATTTTGTTAATCAATTAAATGTTTGAGTCATTTTTTCTGACAAAAATGTCAAATATTTGCTTGTTCCAGCTTATTAATGTGAGGACATTCTGCTTGTTTTAGGATGTCGTCTTGAGTTCTGAGAAAGACAACATTTTTCAACATTTTCTGACATTTTATGGACCAAACAAGGAATCGATAATTGAAAAAATAATCAACAGATTAATCAATAATGAAACTATTCCTGAGACTAGTGGCAGCAAGAGGTATCGATTATTGTTTTATATACTAGTATGGTACTAAAGATTAAAATTTTGGTACCACCACAACCCCAATCGTACCAAGTTTGAAGAAATTTCCTTATGGTATTATGGTGACATCACATTGATAAAAATGATTAGATTAAAGATTAAACCAAGTAATCCCCTTGATGTTTTGTTCCTGTTAGAGGCCTCAACTGATAATTTCTGGGACACCTGGCAGGAGCTGCTCAGCAAGGATTTTACTGGCCATCGTATCACTGGTAATGGAATTCTGTGTACACGATGCTGCAGATGGTCTTGAGATATATAATGAATGCTGGATGTTAATGAGCGTTTTCTCCCAGGCTCCCTCGGAGACGTGTCAGAATGTGAGTCGTATGGATCATCGGAGGGGCTGAGCAGTCACCAAGGTAACAACAAGCTGCCCGTCAGACCAACACAAACCTCATTGGGCGTGCTGGAAATCAGGCCACACCTCCCGGTGACTCGCAGCAGCAGTGGCCCTGATGACCAGAGAGGACAGACACAACCGCAATCATCATTACATCATCAGGGTTTGAGTGGCCAATCAGGAGCACTCAGCTCGGACAACTTGGCAGAAAGGACAGGACACCCTGCATGTTCGTTGCTTAAGGTCAGGACGCATAGTTTTTCTCCCCTTCACTACTCTGGACAGCTGAGGGACACCCATATTTCTCGCTCCACACCCTCCCTTTTCACGTATCAGCCTGATCACCAAACCCCACAGCAGTCCCAGCAGGGCCCGGCCCCACAGACTGATAGTGCACATGCCTCTGGGCCTGGACAAGCTAAGGGTCCCGCTGCACCAGACTGGCAGACAGAAAGGTGGCATATATGGCAGATACTGTCAAAAGACAATGCAGACGCCCTGCCAGAAACCTTAGTGTGATGCACTCTTTAACTATGATGAACTGTACGGACAACTTAAAGAGAAACGGGTCGTTCTCCCGTCACATCATCACAGAGTTCCTACACAGTTTGGAAAAGTATGGAATTTGATTTTAGTCATTTACAGGTCTGGATAAGGATGGAAAAGGTTTACCCATTCTGTTTTCTTAAATTAAGAATTTCTAAAAAAAAAAAATGAAGTGATCATACAAGAAGAGTGTTTTTCATAGTGTCTGGAGCAGCCGGTGAAGGCACTGTTATCAAAGTCACAGGCCTGTGTCATATTTTTCACCATTGACCATTCATGTGAACTAATGTCAGATGCCAATCATGGTTTAATTATTTTTAATTACAATTGTTGTGACCAGTCAGGAAAAGGTGTGGTTTTGAATATTAATAGCTATTTAAGGACACCCCTAGCTGGCTACTTTTTCCCACTGGCTGGCTGCTCCGCATTGTTGTGGAAAGTCCTGTTAATGAATTATGCGGTGATGAAGTTATCACAAAAGACTATCTTTTCTGTTTAAATAAAGCAAATCTTTATAGCTGCGTTCCTTGTTGTTTCCATGGACACAGTGAATAAAAAAGGCTGCACAGATGCCATGAAAAATAAATTACTTAAATTGTTTTCAGCTCATTTTAGGATCTTATTTATAAAAGAGACTTGAGTTTTCCAAGGGCTGGCTTGACAGTCCCACATATAAAGTCTGGTTGGCTAAGGATTCAAACTGGGAAAGGAAAGCGAGAAGTCTGGAAATTTGAGTCTGGAAAAGTGTGAAATTTGGAAATGGAAAACACTGAAATGCTACTGTCTGTATTTGCAGTGCATGTTAATGTTCCTTTCTGTGAGACTGTGTAATGAGTGTAGTGTGTAGACTATAGTGAGTGTTTCAGTGTATATATACAGTATATATATATATATATATATATGTGTGTGTGTGTGTGTGTGTGTGTGTGTGTGTGTGTACATACATATATTAATTTTGTTGCATAGCTACACTCGATATAAAATGATTGTTTTATGTGATTTTGTATATTTTTTATGCAGATTATTTTCATTTGTTGTCATTTAAAGACAGATTATTTGCAACACAGCTTGTATTTAGACTTGAATGTCACAATTAGACTTGAATGATGTTTATGCTTAATTTGAAGCCATGAATGTTTTTTAACGGTGAATGTAAAAATATAAACCCTGTTTATGTGTTAATGTTGCTTTCAGTTTTAAGTATATTGATATGTATGAGGCTGCTTTAACGTTGAGTTTTCTTACAAGCTCTATTACAATCAACGTATTTGTGGAAATGCTGCATATGCCCATATTACCACCCATTTCTTATTTATTCTCCAGAAAACAAAGCTGGAGGATACGTTTTGAATATGTGTTATACTAATGGGAAAAGTTTCATATTGATGTCCAGTCAGTGTTGATGGTAGATGTTGTCTATTGAAGCAATATATACCTCAGTGTATTGAGCTACTGACGCCCATGTTGCTGTGTTATCACCTTCCTAACCTACAGCTCTTACTTTGTTAACAAAAATAAAGTGTTAGGTGACAAAAATTCTCATCTAGCATGGCCCCTTGCTACCTATAGGCAAAGACTAAAAATCCAAGCTGAAACAGCCTGTAGTTCTTCCTGCATCCCCTGACATCACTGTGACATCACTGGATACAGGAAGAACAACGGATTTTGCAGCATTTGAACTCAGTTTTCTTAGTCAGTATAGCATGCACTGAAGAATCTACAGCTTCAACTGACGACATTTACCATCCACACTGATGGGACTTCCTCATGAAAATTTGTAAATTTTCCCTTTAAGTGTTGCTAGATTTAAACGAATCGTCTATCACATTTCAGCATTCATTTTCTGCTCATACTTTTTGTGTTTTAGATGCAGAAATAATAATTCAGCAGCATTATTTACAGGATTATATATTATTTGTACATTTGCAATACTTTGTAATTTAATGAAAAGCAATTATCCATGCTTTTTCTAGTTGCCACTTAATAAACTGTGATTAGTTCAATGGAGAAACATGATAAAAAACAAAGCTCAGCCTGTCCTGTCTGATACATTTAAATTCAACAGAAACCCAATAGCACTCAGAGTAATGTATTATTTTCTTTCATCACTGGAGTCAATCTCTGCCTGTAGATTGGTCGTAGAGTTAGGCACAGATGGAAATGTGAGAATTTGAGATTAGTAAACTGCAGACAAATCAGAAGTGTCGGAAAACGACAGCATGAATTTGAATCAGTTCTATGGTGTGATATAAGACTGACTAATCCAAACTGAAAAAGTAAGAAAAATAAAACTTGTATACAGTGACATGGTCAGGACATGCAGAAACTGGCATCTTTTCTGATGGTAATATTATAAAGAAAACACAGTATATTCCCATCTGCAAAAAAGAAGTGTATTACCAAGACCATATACATATAAATGGTGCATAAAGACCAATTTCTACAAGATTTGTTGTTGCCACCTCTTGTTTTCTGCCCATTTTCTCACTACTTAATGACCTATATCCGGCCTGTTCAATTACTTTTTTTTAAGAGGGCCAGATATGAAAAAAGTAAAGTGCTTAGAGGCCAGAAGTTTACATGGTTAACCTGTAAAGTTAGGAATTTAAACAGGTAAGATTTTTTTCTCCACTGTAATAGTTTTCACTACTGAAAAAGAAAGATGTACAAGGGTACACAAAATAACACTGTACCTTTGTAATCCTAGATTAGAAGAAGCTTGTTGTTTAATTTTAATAAACAGAAAGCTGCATTTAACTTTTTTTTAATTCAGTTTGTCTCCCCTAAATTCACTCTGCTTTAACAACCAAAATTAAAACCTTTTAAAGTCATAACTGTCTCTGTGCTTAATAATGGACATAAATAATAGATGAACTAATTAGCCTACCAATAATTACACCCTTAACCTTAGAATATTAGCAGGGCAGGTTTTTTTCAGATTTATATATGATCAAGGGGCCAGACTGAGTTTAAGGTTGGCCTATGGGCTGCCAATTGAATAGGCCTGACCTATATCTCAGATTTGTATCTATGCTCATTAAAAAAAAGTGGCCACAGCTTGTAAAAAATTAATGGTAAGTCAGAAGGGTGTATGCACTACAAGGCATTTTCCTTTTTCTGGTGCCAGGTGGTGATCTAACTTGACCTTTTCCCCGAGGAATTCATTCAAGAGTCAGCATGAAGTGAAAATAAAATGGTTACTTAATTATAAGTACCTCTGAAGTGTAGCTCAAAGACAATAAAATAGTTACCCAGAGTGGCCACAAGAGGGAAGCATAAGACCAGGAAAAGATTTTCTGTTTTCTTCCGTCCTCAAAATCTAATCCATGTGCACTGTGGATATTTAGTACAGTGGGTTTTAATGACTCATTAGGCAAACAGCTATTAGTTGAATTTCTTCCCTATTAAGACTCTTTTTACCATCACAAACAGGATGGTGGTGATTTCATGTGTTCTGGATGACGGCTCTTTTTTATGTTTGCAAAGATCTAATTTTACGCTCTATCTTGTGTTGCTACCCTTGAAGAGTACATTTTCTTTCAACAGTAATCTTTCTTTGTGTGACAATGAAAATTAGAGATCTGAGCTGCAACAATAAGAGTAAAATTCCCCACTAAATAAACTATTAAGCCACTGGAATTGCAAGAATTACTTACAACTAGTCTGCAACTCTGCAGAAAAGTGATGCTATTGTAATGTATAGTACAGATGACAGATAGTTCATATACATCTGGCAGTGCATATTTAAGGATACAACAGTAGTTGCCCTAAAATGATGGAAATTATTGAGATTACTGAAATTGTGTAAGTTAATAAACTGTATTATAAATTTATGTTTATTTAAGTGATGTGATTGCATCTTGACAATAAACGTCCACACCCTGATAATAAACTCCTTCTTTGTAAAGCAAACCCCGGGGATTTCCTCAACACCAAGATTTGTGGTCAAACTTTCTGGGCCGTATCTGTCTCCACAGCTGTGTGAGCCGAGCACTTGGCCACCACTGAGTCCCATTCTGACGAGACCAAAGAGACAGAACAGGATGTCTGGATGTGTTTTACACAAAATCACTGCAATTCGCCTAAGCTTTTTGTATCTGCACCACAAATGTAGCCTGCCTTGAGACTATCCCATTTAATGTTCTAACTACTAACAGGCCAAGCATCAAGCCATGGAAAAAAAGCAGCCTGGAGATCCTTTTTTTTTTTCTTCTTTGTCATTTGTGACCTGCCTTTCCGAAAGCAAACAATCAAGATCCAATATTTAATTTCACATCTTATCTGTGCAGCACTGATGGATGTAAGTTGATCCTTTGGCAGAGAGCTGCAACTGTTCCCATCAGGGGGTCCATCCTGTCCGCTCACTGGCATCAGCAGCAGCTGCAGGGAGGACAGAGGAAGGTCACAAACGAAATGAGGCTGAATGTCCAGAAACAAGAGAGCCCTGGCCCTGATGCTTCAAGGTCGAGACTGATACACAAATCTCTACAGAGGAGTAACAGAGCTCAGTGGAGCTCATTAAGGTGTTGGTTGTTGCACAAAACACTTTGAAATCAAATGCTACAGAGCCTCAGTCCATTTTCTGTCACTGTAGATACAAACTCGAGACTACTTAATATGCTGCTGTATTACACTGACTGCTTGTCAATAACTTGCCTTAAGGATTTATTCCCCAAGCTTGTTGTTCATTTTTCTTTATGTAACTTCAGAACAAAATCAGGGAGTATACTTTTAAGGCAGATACAATTCTTGCCATCAATGATGCATCAATGTTAAAGCTGGGGTAGGCAGATTATTTTTAATGTCATTTGGTAAAATCTTCATCATAACCTTTCAGCATACTGTAATTCAAGTGGTCTGAGAGAAAGCAAGACTCCTCCTACTGCTCCTCCTCTTGGCTGTTTTCCAGCTTTAGAAAATCAAACCCGTGACAGGAGACTTTGGCCAATCACAGGCCAGTAAGACGGTTGATTGTTGAGTCTTATGCAGTATTTCATTTTAACTGGAAAATCAGAATTTGCCAGTTCAATTTGCCAGTTCAGCTCGAACACCACCTGAAGTCGGATTTTTGATTCAGAGATGTCTGCTCTGTGCGTCAACAGTAGGGAAAGATGTAGTAATTTACTGTTTATCAGCACTGTCTGTCTTTAGTGTTTCACCACTCGATTAGTCATGCACACAGTACTGTCCAACTGTTATTTGTGGACATGTTACTACGATGATTCAGCCCGTTCTCTTTCCCAACTCATCATATACCAACGTGTTGTCACAAAACCTCGGCAACTCATACTGACCACTGACATAAATAAAGATGAACACTGCATCTCCATTTCCTCCCACTGAACAAATAGGAAGCCAAAATATCCCAGATATGAGTGGTGCCATCTTGTGCTGGTGACAATATTTGGAGCCAGAGTCTATATAGTAGTGATCAACTTTGGTGCAAATACAGCCATACAACCAGCTGTCCCAATCCTGAGCAGGGCTCAACAGACATGAATCCCTTTTATATAGCATCAAATTACTGATTAAAACCAAACATTTGAGAAAACGTAACACTTGAACAAACATCATCATGATAAGAACTACCTAAAATAACAGAAACTATGCTATTTTATGCTATGTTTACTTTAATGTCTGAGTTTGACCTATCTATCCTATCTATTAACATTGAGGAGGTGGGATTTATGGTCTATACTGCAGCCCGCCACCAGGGGGCGATTGAGATGTTCTGGCTTCACTCCAGAATCGCTTACTGCACCTTTAAGTTAATGTGCTGCATTGACATTTTCAAAAATTGAGCTATTTTGTGCTGATTTATGATTCTACTTGCCCTCCATTGTATCTCAAAATGTATTTCCGAAGCCTTTGATAGGGAGGGACAGTATAGAGCAATAACAGTATATGGCAATAATGAATGAACATACTGTCCATCATTTCACTAATGGAAAATGTGAAATACAACAGTCAGCAGGCTATTAATGAATGCAAGAGTGACACAGGCCCCAAATGTCAATAACAGTGACTTATAGGAGTCATTGTCATGACTGGGTAATGAAGTTTATTTCGAGAAAAAAAAAAGTTCGAATTTAAAGGATTAGCAGTGATTGTATTAAGCCTCTTAGCTTAGTCTGGTTCTGCACTTGATGAACAAAATGTGAAGTTTTAGATACAAAGTGTTTCACTGATAAGACAAGTTTAAGCAATTTTGTGCAATTTTCGACCGGATTTGGATTCTGAGCAACACTTGGCTCTCCTCTGTGGAGGGGGCTGATTGAAGAAGTGCTTTCTAGTTAGATTTCTTTAATTTCTAATTTAATTTCAGGGCTTTCCAAATCGATTTGTTTATGTTTGGAGATTATCAGGCCAGAACTAAGAAACATTTTTTCCTCTCTCCTTCAATTGCAGAGGCGCAACACCAGAGCTGTGTTTATACAGCCCACAAAATCTCATTTCATTCACCCCATCTGCTCTGCCTCATGCTCCAGTTGGGATAAATTTGATAAATATTTCTCATTTTGAAACAAGGCCCACGTTGTACCCAGAGAAGACGTTGGCGTTAAACTTGTTCATTTTGATGTTTGCGTTCAAATGATCAGTGTAAATGTAGGCTATGAAACAGTATGTTGGTGGGCGCACATGTGGTTGTGCAGTCCCTAATACACCATGGCTTTTTGTGAGCATATTGCCAGCAATGTTTTCCTCTTCTCTGCTTGAGTCCACATGATACAGCCCTGCAGTTCAGTTGGGATGCAGGCTGTGTATCGGGTGGGACAGGGGATCAAGTTGGGTCAACCTCAATATGTCAGTTCTTTGGCAGGCAAGCCAGAGAATGATTCGCTGTTTAAATTGTGTTAGCAGCACACTTCAGCACAGCCACCAAAAGGCAGTTGTCAACAGGCAGTTTTGTTCAGCCTTCAAAGTTGTGCAACAAACAGAAAATTATGTGGCTGAAAGAATGACTGAATTAGAGCATCCAGATGTTTTCCTCTAAGGCTTGCTGATATCCAGCTTGTTTTATGGGACAGCTATGAACACATGGTGACTTTATCTGATTTAATGTTATTATTATTATCTTTTTAATTCATTTTTATTGTTGGCAGTCTAGTTGAGCCTGTCAGCAACTCATTTAGCAGTCACTTAGCATTACTAAGTGTGTTCGGATAAGCAGAGATGGGAAGTAACAAAGTTCAAATACTTAGTTATTGTATGAAATGTATAATTTCCAGAAAAGTATATTTTACAGGTACTGTAGTTCACTTGAGTATTTCTGGTGTAACAAGACGTAAATGACGTAACAAGATGAAAATGTAACAAGACAATGACAGCAACAAACAACTTAACTATACATAACAAGACAAAGAAGAAATAAAATATGTAACAAGATGAATATGTTGTAACAAGTTGATAATGATATAATTGATGTAACGAGATGAAAATGACATAACAAGATGTAACAAGAGAAAAACAGGATAAAAGACATAACAGGATGTAACAAGATCAAAATTACGTAAAGGACGTAACAAGACGAAACAGACAGAGGGGGAGAATCAACCTTGGAGAAAAAGTCAGGTCTAGTTAGCTTTGCACAGACACACCCAGCAGAAATGTCCTTCAGAGGGCAACTTTTTACTTTGAATGAAGAAGCTGAATCAGTGCTTTTTTTAAAACGCAAATATCTGTACTTCTACTTGAGCACAGAGTGTATTTTTGCCATTTTGTCAAGTTTGAATGTGTCCCTTTTCCAGTAGAAGACACAGTACTATCATGTAAAATTATTTCCATATGCAGGACATATCAGAGCAAAGTGTGGAGGCTAATAATGTAAACATCAACGCCTGCTCAACTCTCTGTTGTATTGCGTTAATGTATTTTGTAGGAAAATAAATGTGATCATCACCAGAAAATATTCAAGTCGTTGGGTTCTTGGAGAGAAACCGACAGTTCTCAGCACACTGTAGGCTGTTAAAATTCCATGTAATTCCCCTTTGTACACTGATTGCAACAGAAGCCGCTGCTTAGAGACTGCAGCAGACACATACCATTAAATCAAGCCTCAAACATACAATCATGCTTTTTATGCATCAAAGAAAGTGCCAGCAGTTAATAATTAAGCAGAGGATCGACCTGGGTAATTATCATACAGTGACTTCAAAACAGATCTAAGAGTTACAATGCAAACACACAAACACTTTGGAAATAGGGCTGTGTTCCTGTGAAGAAAGAAAGGCTTTAATCAGAACCTTTTAGATTTCACACTATTGTCCTAAAGAGGACGGTGAACAGCAGTAGATGTCCTTTGTGACCCTTCTTCCCACTGTGTCCTCCAGTGTACTGCTGGCAGATTGTTCCTTCAAGCTGTCTTAGATTTGTCTTTATTCCCTTTGGTCTTAATATTCAGATATGTTTTCAGAGACGTTCTGATTCCAAAAATGTGCTGTCACATATTTATCATTCTTTATTCCCCTTGGTTTTTGATACATGTAGTGCACAGATATGCAGGTCACTGAGGAGAAATGTGTTATTAATTTGGCAGGATGTCTTACAGAAACTTCATAACTTGCAGATCCTATCTTAACTGTTTGGTAACCATGGTAATCAGGGTTAGTGCCTGATTTTGGAATAATCCAGTACAGATGAACAGTTCTTAAGTCAATGTTCCCACCCTAAGAAATATGAAAAGTTTATTACACAAGGATCCTAACTTAAAAAAATAAGAATAAACTCTCTCAACTTTAAGATAACTGTTAAACTGTCCTAACTATCAGTACCTAATGGATAGTGTTTGCTAATGTGTTTAATTTGAAGGCATGGCTTCTCTCTTATTGCTTTTACACAATGGACCCTGGATAGGAGACTGTGTGCTCTTCTGCCCACATTATCAACACTTGCAACTGTCTCAAGAGTAAAAGAAACCATTGTTATTTTTGCTCAATTTTTGTATATTTCACAGTGAAAAAAATACATGTTTACAACATAAAGTAAATGAGAAAAGTAGTGTTGGTTGTTAGGTAAAAGCCATTAAAGTTGCTAAGCAATGTTGAATAAGAGTATTTAGGATTTCTTAGAAGAAGATAGGATGTACTTACTTCTGTAATACCAAACTGGGGGAAATCCTATCTTTTGCTCTTCCTATCTTAATTTAAGACTTAAGAAAGTAACTTTCTGTTATACAGAGTTGTATAGGGTTTGTGTTAACCCTATAGCAACTAGCTGGAGCACCCTAGCAACCACCTAGCAACAACCAATAATGCCCCAGCAACCACTGAGCAATGCTACCAACCACTTCCAAACACAAAAGAAACCACAAATAAATACATTTTATTTTGTTTTCATTATGATATTGAAGTAAAAAGTTTTTTTTTCAGATGTTTGTAAGTTCTTCTCTACCTTGCTGCCCACCCTTTATGTAGCCAGATTTCAGAGAGCACACTGAAAACACAAAAAGCATACAGAAAATACACACAATAGTTACAAATAGTGGCAGCTGTACAGAGCATATTGAATAGAAATCGTTAGGGGCAATTAAAGAGCAGAGTAACAGTTTGAAAGGGCAAATGAAGATCTTCCAAAACCAAGTTCCTGTGTAATAATACCATCCAATATTTAAATCTTCAGAAGTTCGTTCAAGGTTTAAGGATTTAAAGAGCTTTCCTTGAACTGAGTGAACCCAAGTCTTATCAAGTGTAAGCTGTTATTGAGTAGCTGTTAATGAGGATTGACTTTCCAGTGTGACAGAGATTCTGGTACGAAGGTAACTTATTAATACAAAAAGGTTTAAACACAAAGACACACAGCATCAAGGGTGTTTGTATAAATAACCAAACATCACCAATTGCACCCAAAAGCATGAAATTACTTTTATCAGAACTGAGTTCATGCTTCAGATTTATAAGTGACTTGATATTGGCGCTGTGGCCTTCTGGGATCCTTCTAAAGCTTTCTTTGTGTTTTTGTTCCCAACAATCTCCTCTGTAGTCCCAGCAGCACATTTGTTGTGATCTTCAAAGCTAATGATCTGAAAATGTTCCACTGTTTTGTCAATCTCAGCTATGATGGCCTCAATTCCAGTAATATCTGGATAAAATGGAATGTCATGCACAAAGCAGATGATACTGTGTATGAAGCTTATATATTTCTTATCAAAATCAGTCTGATATTATTGTTTTAACTGGGAAAATAATAATAATCCTCATGGGCGCATGCTTTTGAGGGTTGTGGCCCAAACATTTCATTTGTTCTGGCTGATCAGACCGTTGCTGAGGCTGAAGTTAGGGGATGGCTTGGCTGGAAATTTGCTGAAGTCATCAACATCCACACACTCAAATGAATCATACTGTAAAGGTGTAATCATCCCACCTCAACAGGTGTGTAAAAAGTCCCTCTAATTCCTGACTTTTTTTCCTTCCTAGCCTCGTGATATGTAGGCAGAGCCTGGCATCTTGAAAGCTGCAGCAAACTCTCAGAACAAACGAGCAGGCAGGCTGCATGTGGGTGTCACCTTTTCCCCTGAATAATTTAGACTGTATGCAGGCTTCATACAATCCAAACTACTCTGAAATTTGAGTAATTGAACAGAAGCTTTCACTCCATACTGATCTGTCCTCAAAGACAAGTTAACAGACGGCCGTCTATCTGGTTTCCAACAGTCTTCAAGCCAGATCAGATCAATGCAGTGGCTAGGATTCATTTTCAAACATTTTACATTTTATGCTCAACCTTCAGGCGTCTCCAGCTAAAAGAGAGTTTGAACTCCAGACCAGCAACCTTGCAGCCTCTTATAACTTTCACTCTCTTACCACAAGAAAGGTAAACCATAAGATGTGCAATTTATAAGATGGCAAAGGCCAGATTTAAAGCAAACTTTGGAGGCTTTCTGTAAATTTATAAAACAGTACACATATATTTACTTCATCCAGCTTTGCTTGCTCATCAGTTTTGTTCATGGCCAACCCAAGCCTTTATGGGGCCATAAGCAGAATTTGATTTGGGAGCCCCCCAACTGCCTCTGCCAATACTATTGACTATTGTTAATGCTTGGTGACTAGCACACCTGAAAATCTAACACACCCATTATCAGTTCTATTACTTGTAGCTGTGTTGTTTTCATCATATTAACATCAGCCTGGTATGTTTTCACCCTCCAGTGGTTTTTAATGTGAAAAGGGTATCAAACTCACAAGATTGGTCAGGTGATGATTTAATATTCAGAGTAATAGCCTTGTGTGCATGAAGGTGACACAGCTCTGACAGAGGCAGCTGTTGTTGTTTTTTGTTTGTTTGTTTTTTAGCTAGCCCAGTTAGCATGTTATTATGTTTTTGTGTACTACCATGGACACTAATAAATCACCCCCAAAAATCAAGCTCTCTTGGGGGCCCTTTGTTGGCTGCAAGCAGGTACTTACCCCTTCCAAGCACATACATGTAGGAGGCTGCAAAAGTTGTGCAAAATGTGAAAAGCCATGTCTAGAGCCAGTGCTTGGTTTGTTCGCTCTGCACTACTGTAAAAACACGGTGGTGCAAAATGGCAACCCCCATGGAAGAGGACCTGCTCCCTCTGTAGATATAAACGGTTGATTCGAAGGTAATGAACACACAACAATTCTTATTTTCAGGTGATTATACACTCATTAAAACATACTTGTGAATATTATATTCTATTTATGTCATATTCTGTCAATAAATCCCATAAATCTTTCACACTTGACCTTTAGGTTTAAGAACTCTGATCAGTTCCTGTCCATTAATCATCATCTTCATCTTTGACCTTTCATTGCCATCTGTGCCCAGTTATCTCTCTCCACTCCACCCCCTGCCTACTTCCCTGCCTCCGGCAACAAAACACTTTCAAAAACTCAAAATCAAGAGTGGTGCTTTGATCTAATTTCCAAAGTACAACCTTACAGAGTTTCCAGGATGGCTGTAGGCTTTTAGTCTTAAAGACTTTTCTGGGGGGCATTTTTGCCTTTATTTTACGTACAGTCACAGACACACAGCAAGTGGGGACAGACGGGGGCATGACATGCTACAAACGTTCCTAACTGGAATCAAAAAGGGGATGTTGTAGACTGTTTTGAGTTGCCACGTTTTGGAGATATCTGCTTTCTCAATTAAAAAATAAATGACCGATGAGCACCGCAGGGGGACTAATGATTAGCCTATCAGCATTGCCAAGGGCTGTCAAAGCTATACAATGGAACCAAGTGGAAGTAATAACAACAATAGTGACCACTATAGACTAGCTAGACGCTACCATGGCGGCTGTTTTAACTCAACTAGAATGCGTAGAGAATAAACTCAGGTTGCAGCATAATAGTTACTGAAAGGCTGTGTGTTGTGTTTGCTACCACAGAAAAGAAATAAAATGTCCCCGTTTATGTGTCGTGCTTGTGCAGCAGCAGAGCTAGCTAACTAGCAGCTACAAGCTAACGTCATGGTGGTCTGTGACCAAAGCTCATCAATCATCTGATCGCATTTGCGTTTTATCCAGCTCTGCAGCTCTGAAACATGCTTGGGAGACCTCCGATTTTAAGCTATTTTAATTGTCATAGCCTAACTAACTGCTGCTAACTAACTTTTCGCATTCTTTCATAATTATTTAAATATATTAAATATTTTTGTGCTATTGTTTATATTTATTGTAAATAGGGGTCCTAAAAGGATAAATTCCATAGCATTCCATTGCAAAAGTAATTTTTCAAGGTTGCTACCTCTATGGTCGAGCCACAGTTTTTCAGTTCAGATCATTTTTAGATCCTCAGTTTTGTATCCATGTTCATAGAAATTCAGTGCTACAGATGAAGTCATAAATGCCCGTTGAATACTACTTTTATGCTCATTAATCTGAATTTTCAACTTTCAGGATGTTTGATCTGTTTGTTACATGGACAGAATAATAGATACAAGTAATTACGGATCGAATTTTATACTGCGCATCTCTGAAGTTGTTCATTTTCACCATGTTACTGCAGTAAGGGACACGATCTAAAAGAAAAATTTCCCATAATGAAAGTCTTAAGTCCAACTGTGAAACTGCCTTCAACAAGCAATCTCTCAGACTTGCTGACCTCTTACACAGAAACAAAGGAGGATGCTGGAAACTGTTGTTTTGTGTTTTGTGTTTTGTCAGATGACAGAATATGCCTCATAATTAAAGACTTAATAACTGAACTGAATGAATTTCTTTGGCAGCAAACATAACACACAGCTTTTCTACACACTTAATGGCAGATTAAATTAACATACCCACTACTCACACACTCACTCACTCACAAAACCTGAAAAAGACTGTAGGGGCAAAAACAAAGTATGTTGGCATGGCAACGAAGCAGCTTCGATTTAAAACGACAGATTCAGGTGTATATGCTGGTCGCTTGTGATTGTTTAGGGAAAACAGACCAAGGAAATCAGTTAGAGTGGAGATAATGTCAGACAGAATACGGAAACGTAGTATAACGTGTTGGTAATTCAGGCAAGGGGCGACCGCAACCCTGAAATAATGTTGAACCAAACTGTGGCAACGTTTAGATTGGCAGTCCTCAGCCTTGGATTAGCTGCCCCATGTCGGAACACTGGCCATAATTGCTCGCGGCATGGTTCACTCTGCTCTGTCATCCAGTAATGTCAGAGTAAATATAACTTTATTTGAGCTCCCGTGTGTCATCTGTTCCAAAAGACCCTGTCTTTTGTATTACAGTATTACATTTGAGCTTCCCACCCTGAGCATGAGTGTGAAAACGGCCGCTGTGTGAATAGGGTAAATAGAGTCCCATGGCTTTGTCAAGTTCTATATCTGTCCAATCCATTTTCAATTCTGTTTTTAGTGGCTATTGCTTGGGCAGACCCTAACCTCTCAAGCCTTGAATTCTGCGCCCCAGCGTTAATCTCTCCGTTTTTATCAATGCACTTTTTCTGATGTTGTAACCATTACAGCCTTACAGCACCTCTTTTCTTGACAGGTGTGCACTATAAATGTTAATATTCACTCATTTTTATTTTATTAGGGGCTGAAAGAGGGAAATTCCTCAAGGTAAGGTTAGATCTCTCTGAAATTCTTGGTAACCTTGACTTTTTTCTTTCCACTTGAGGGATGTACACCCAATTCCTCAAATATGATCTCATTATTGCAAGTATGGAATTGTGTTTTCAGACTGACTCATCTATCTCGCAGGATGAATTCTCATTAGGGTGGAGAAAACCAATTCTCTCTTGCTTAATAGCGAGTTTTTTTTTCCTTTGCTCCCCTCTGTCTGCTGGCTGCTGTGGATCCTTAAGCTTGAATCTTATTTTTCTCTGCTTGGTAACTCAATGGAGCTGCCTGTGGTGATGAAGAAAAGCCCTTTATCCTTATTATCTGATGGTGACTTACAATATATCAGTACGGAGTCCAGCTTTAGATGCCTATTTTCACCCATTTTTCTCTTCACCTGCACAAAATGTGGTAAGCTTCTCATTAACAGTACCAGCGCCAGTGACACTGCTACAAGAAATGATTTTCATGGTAATGTGTGGGCATGTTGAATATCTTCCCTTATTATTCCATTTAGTGCCAGTTTGTGTAAGGGTTAAGTACTCGTATCAAGAGCTTTCCATGCTCCTGTGTGAACCTGTAGAGCAGATGAGAAGCAGAGTGTATGTCAGTGAGGTATGTGTGTGTACACACCCCAAAGAAGGGGAGTGTACGTGCAGACAGAAACACCTTCAACCTCCTGTCTCCTGTCTGTTTTACCTCAGGGGAAGTACCAGCTGCCTCACAGTCACACTCTGTATTAGTCTAGTATTTATTCACCAGGGAGAGACACATACCACCGCAGCCATGGGGAAGCAGGTAAGATCTGATAAAGAAACGTTTAGTGGCATTAGGTTAAAGGGGTTTAATTGGCGCTAGGTCTTAAATGTTGCCTCAGTGTGTATGCTAATCGTCTCAGACTGAGCAGTGGGGGAGGAGATGAGGGGAACTACAAGCATTTTTTTGTGCAGAAAAGTGACAGTGAGGCCCTAAATCCTTATGCATAAAGTTCACACCAAAGTCTTCTTGAAATAGATTTAAATAATTTTATAGGATTACACATCAATCACTGCATGTTATCTACAATACTTGGGTACTGATTTTTACAACATGTGAGTCAACATGCTGCAGTCTGCAGTCAGGAAAATATTAGAAACACACATGCATGGATGCCAAGGAGTGAAGACCCAGGTTTGTACAAGAAGAAGCACTGCACTTTATGTCTGGGTGGCACCAAAAAGGATACATTTTTACACCTTATTAAATCATGGTTTAACTTTAAATTAAGATTAAATTTAAACCTCTCTTTAAACCTCAGTTTTGTTTTTACTCTAAACCTAAAATTTAATTCTGTTGCACCAAAACTCAACTTTAAAATTACACTTGAGATTTTCTGAGATGGTTGAGCAAAATAATCAAGTTCCTTGAGAAAAGTTAAGGACAAAAACTTATGAGTAGGGTAACTGGCTATGAAAATTCATCAAAAAACAAAAAACGTTTAGCTACTATCAACAATGTAATTCTTTTTAACTGTTTACCAGCAAACACAATGTTTTCATCAGTTTCTTAGCTAGCTAGCAAACAAAACAACATTTTGTTAACCTTTTAACTAGCCAGCAAATAATATAACTTTTAACTAGCAAAGCATATAATATTTCTTTGCTTTTACTTTTTAGCTGTATAAGGCAACATTTTGTTAACTTCTTAATTAGCTATCAATGTGACTTTGTCAAACTTTTAACTAGCTAGCAAACAATATAAGGTTTAGCTAGCAAGCAAACATATATTTAAGGAAAACAGAGATTCCAAAAAAGTTTCCCCCCCTCTTTTATACATCAGACTGGCAATACTTTATCCAGCCTGAGTCGGCAAGACCACGCCCCTTCAAGGGAAAAACTTGCTGTTTCATCTGATGGGCGAGATTCGAAAATGGTGAAAAGCTGCTGTGTAGCAGCAATAAACACACAAATCCATCAGGATCTCTGGTTCTCCATCCCTCCTGGAAAGGAAAGGATCCCAAAAGGAGAGCAGTAAGAATGTGTGAGCCTCCAGAGAACGGTAATTGTTTCTACAGATGGAGAACGTTAGCTTGACTTCAGTCATAACGTTACAGTACAGCAGCATCAGACTGTTGTGTCTAACTTAATATCAGCCTACCTCAGATCAGCAGTTATTTGTCACGATTTGTTATTACAGACAACGCTTAGACTAACGATACCTGGTATATATGATGATATACCCGACTGAAGACTGAAGGAGCATGACAGCTGACTGATTAACCTTAATTTATCAAGGTATTATGAACACAAGGGTCAGGTAAGGTCGCAGAATAATTATTTGACAGATTTTTTAAACAAAGGTTTGTTTAACTTGACATGATTTCATACAAACATGACATTTTGGCAAAGTACCCAAAAGTGCTTAAATTTATTTATTTTAATTTGGGTAAACAAGCATCTCCACATAGATGAAACAATTTAATTTCAGTTTACATCACTGAACATGGATTTACTAAAAGGAGCTTAGTTTTATTTGTACAATAGAGCTCTGTCTTTCTTGGTGCAACTCAGTCTATGTGTCACACATGTTCCTCAATAAGAATTTTAATTTAGAGAGGAGATGATGCTGTTGCAACAACAAGTTCAGTCTTGCTTGCACATGCATCACATCTGCTGACAGTAGAATACACTGATATCAGCTGCTAGGAAATTAGTGATCTGGCAAAAATCTAACATTTCCTGTGCACAAAGAACATTTTGTTGTTATCCCTGTGTGGTCCAAGATTTTCAGTTCTGTGTATTTTCACAGGAAAGCTTAACTTTTAACTTTTGTTTTGGTGAGAGCTAAAGCATGTTGTTCTAGGAGAGAACAGAATGTGTAATTGTGCCAAATAACTGTGGAGAGGGAACACTGGTGAATTCATTTTGGTTTTCAGTGCTTTCCTCCATGCAAGCATCTGGTTCTGCTATTGCTCTGAAACTCCCTCCTACACTCCTTTTAAGAGACTGAAAGTAAAGTATTCTTACTCGTATCAATCTTTTGTGCCTTTGGCATTGAATTCCTTTCATTCAAGCATCCTTTTTCATATTATAAAGTGGGCAAGAGAGGCAACAAATTTGAATGTACTATGCAGTGATTTTTCGATCTGTTTTAAAAATCTCACTCTTCCTCTCATCACATGGCCGTGTTTCACCAATATTTCTTCTAAATGATAAACACAACCGTCTCCATCAGCAGCTGTGAGCTCTCTGGGGCAGCTTGTTGTGACAGGGCGAGAGCAGACGCTGGTTCAGTCCCATTTTCAAAGCCGGTAACTGTGCATGGAAACGGTGTGCTTGCAAGTGTGAGTGCGTATGTGTGTGTAGACTCACCACACCACACGGTGCAACTGCAGAATATTCTTTTATCAGTGATACCTCTACAGGAAGACAAATGTTTAATCCATTTTAAATTCCTGAGAATGTGCTTTGCGGGCCAAGATTGAGCAATGTGTCCTACACTGTCTTGAAGGAATGCTTTGTTGACATGTAGATGAAGTGAGGATATGTTTTAAGGCCACACTGAGCCAAGGTTCACATCAACAGCAGAAAACTGATCAGTTTGACTGCCTCTTAACCTTTAGTGCATCTGTAACACAGCTTGATTCAATGTTCTTTATACACTGGTGGTTATCAGTGATAGTGCTAACTGTAACAATGACAACACTGTCAGAGGTGTCTTATCCTGGGTAGATAGATTTGAAAACATCCCTCGGCCCGGATGCAGCTGACCCAGATCCCAACAGCTGGGCTCCTGCCTCTGGCTCTGACGTCGTCTCCTTGGACACATGAAGACGGCACACCACAACAGATGTTCAGACCTCCTCCAGCATTTCTTCGTGGAGGAGGTCTGAGTGCAGTGTGTAGTGACTCAGTTTCTTTGACCAACTCTCTACTTGTTAAAAAAGAAACGAAAAAGAGAAAAAAAAGACTATATTCTTAGAGGGCTGGGTTATAGGTGGCGTTAGAAGATAGGAGAGAGGTTGAGAGCTTCACCAGCACCATCTCTGATAAGATAAGTTCAGTGTTGTTGAAAGATGTCAGAGATTCTTGATAAAGACGTGACACTGGTTTGCTACAGTGGATTCCTCAGAAGCTGGAAGCAATTACTGACTTCTCAGCGCAGCAAAGAATGTAGCAGGCGTTCACCGCACCCTTTCTGAAGGATGCTTTTTTTTCAGGAAAAAATAAAAGCCAAGACTTTCAGGCTACAGATCTGTGGTGTGGACTGAACACAACACATGACCTTATACTTTCCCCAAACTCCTTCACTGTTTCATTTCAGACAGACAGCACAGTATTTCATTGTGTTTCTTTCAACCACAAACTATGACTGGTTTTCTTGGTGAGTGATGTTTTAATGTTTCCTTTGGCCTTCATTTTCTTTTGAACCTTTGTGAATTTTTTTTATTTCGTAACTTCATGAAAATCGTCCCATTAAAGCAGATAGTACACCACAACTGCAACTTCAGATGTATATCAGTTTAAATGTTAGCCATGTATCTTTAAAGGTGGTGTGCACAGCATTCACTGCCACTAGAGGTCGCAGTAGACAAATGTTTGCTTTATTTACCCAATAAAGTAAAAAGAAAAGAAAAGGCATCTGATCACACATTACACACAAAACTCAGATAAAACCCTCAAACGAGGCAATGTTGGTCACTAGAATCGCTTATTTCTCACTTAAGAAGCATATATCAGTGTCCTGTTTATGTGTAATACAAGACAGATTGTAAGCAGGCAGATGTATTTTGTACCCTGCTTGGAAACTGAGCTTCCCAAAACTCAGATCAAACTGTGCAACCAGACACTATTGATCAAATATAGATGAAGATTGTGTTACTACATTTACCATTTCTCCCTTAAAATGGTTTCAGAAGCATATTTTTATGCACTGTTTAGCTGTAATATGAGATTAATTGTGACTTGGCAGTCGCTGTTTTGTGTCCTGCTGGGAAACAGAGTTTTCCAAAATTCAGATCAAACTGTGAAACTAGATAGTATTGATCAAATACGGGTCACAATTTTGTTTACTACATTGCCGAGTTTTTAACTGAAAATGTTTTCAGACTCATAGTTTAGTGTACTGAGTAGCTGTAACACGAGAAGGATTGTAACCAGACAGGTGCCATTTTGTGCCTTGCTTGGAAACTGAGCCTCCCAAAACTCATTAAAATGTCAAACTTGGCAGCGCTGATCAAATATGGATCAATACTCTGTTACTGCATTGCCCAAATTGTTTTCAAAAAACATATTTTGGTGTACTGTTTAGATGTAATACAAGACAGATTGTGACCAGATGGCCGTCATTTTGGGTCTGGCTTCCAACAGACTCCCAAAACTCAGATCAAACAATTAGTGTACTGTTGAGCTGTGATATTAGAAAGTTTCTCAGAGACCACCATGTTAAAAACAGAAGAGAAGAAGTCAGAGAGGGACTCACATGCACACTAACATCTGGCTTTTGGCTTAAATAGGAAAAGGTACAGTTGACATTCACTCCTGGGTCAGATGACTCTGCAGTAGTCATGGGTACTTATTGGCTCAAACTCTAATTGGCATGTAAACATGGCACCCGGGTGAACACACTAATTATGGCTCCTTTTCTGCAGAGGCATTGAATGCTCATCACCTCAGTCAGTAACTTCTGTTGCTCTTTTTCCAAACACGTGTGGTGCTGTAGTCGAGCAGCTGCAAAACAGTGGCTTTCGTTACCAAATCAAGAAATGTTGGTTTTTATCAACAGTAACTTAACATGACTCAAATGCAGCTTAAAGCGAACATGAAACAGTAAAATTCTTCTTCTTCTTATTATTATTATTACAGTAAAAGTACAAACATCGATGCTGGAAAAAAAACTAACTTTCTAACCACAGAGATTCGGTTAAAAGCTACGAAAGTCCTGAGAGGTGAACACACAGAGTCTTTTAAAAACTTCTTTCTGTCTGCTTTCCTGCACACATGAGTTTGGTCTCAGCTTTCTGGCACACGTCCGAAAAGCTGGTTCATCTGCATTTAAAAAAACCTGCATACACAAGCTAATTTTGGTGTGCAAACAGTATAAATGTAGTGTATTGCACCTTCAATGCATTTCTCCTCTAGAAGACCTAAACAAAGCTGTTTTCTTTCACCCATGACATCAGTGAACTATCAACATCCTTTTATACTGAATTCAGTCACACCAGATAAAATCACAGCTTTTATTTATTTGCTACGGGACATTAGAGACGAGAACTGGGTTGACAATTGATTATGTTGTTGGCAAAACCCTGTGATCACAGCAAAGCTGCTTCCTCATAGTCAGAGGAAAAGAATCATTTCCAGGTCAACGCACACAACCGTCCTATATGTTCTGTCAGCTAATCATAAACTATACATATTCATGTAGACATGGACTAATGTGACATATATGCAGCAGATATTTTACACACTTCAGCGTCTCCCCTGCATGCCTGATAAACAGCTTCAACTATTAAATAAGGGACATTTTCTCCAGGATTCTCCCTTAATTTGCTCCAAAATAACACTTCAGTTGAAAGTTAGAGATAAATTGGAGGAAGTGTTAATTGGCTCGGTGCTCATTTATTTGGTTGATGTTTGGATTTGGTTGTGTGTTGCTTAGTTGTGGGCAGTATGCCTTGGGGATGAAAGCAATTAAAATCTTGAACCTTTGCCACCATGATGAGGACAGAGTAGGCTTTCATCTTATTGTTTATTGGCAAAACGAGGAGTGGCTGGTTTGGACTGTCCTAGTTAGGGAAAACAATCACTGCTGTTTAGATCAGTGTTTGCACTCAAAAGGACGATCTTGATGCCAACGCACGTGTTAACTCAATTAGGCATGTTCATGAAGACTTTAATTACACTTTCTGAGCGCTTAATGGCAAACATAAGATGATATTCTGCTTGTGTTGCCTTGTATTTGTGCCGTTTAATGAAAACAACATTTATAGTGAGGATGTATGGAGCTGTGTATTAAATGCAACCATGCAGCAGAGCCCTGGAGACTGGTCCCATCTGTTCGGGCCCTGGTTGTGCAGTCACAAACTCATCATATTGTGGTCCCCAAGGTTTACGCACCCCCCTTTTGTCTCTCCATTTGCTACATCTTTGTCTTATTGCTGAGAGGGTGGGGAGCCAGGGGCAAGTGCTCAACCCCACAGAGGAAGGGTGGGGGTTGATGGGCCAGAGCATTAATGGAGACAGTATCCATGAAATGACCCAGTGGAAGTGACGCTTCCTGGGCATGTTTTACGCTCGCATGAGCATACGGCTGGGGCTGTGGCAGGGTGGGGAGCTCCACCAATAAGGGAGGGAGTGTGGAAGCTGGGATGCTACTGTATGTTTTGTTTAGTCTCTCATCCATGTGCTGCTGAAACAGTGCTGAGCCGTCAATGGGAGTTGCATCTTCTTGCTGTGTTTTAGAGGATCACCCTGGACAACTGCATGTAAGTCTGGCTAACTGCTTTGTTTTTGTCTGCTGAATCTAATGGAAAAGTTGTGATGATTTGCTTTAGTGAGCAATTCTTGTAGAGTCGACCTTAAGGACAACATGTCTCTTTAGCAGTGTGAAAGTTTCTTTTCTGCATAATGTACATTTGGACAACTAAGATTAAGATTACACACAGATTTCAGCACTTCTTTGTTCAGTGCAAAATGAGTTTGCACTTGCCAGTGGCTGAGCACCAAGGTGAAGCATAACCTTGTAACATGATGATGTAGCTTAGACAAATGTCTACTAGCCTGAACCCTGAGAGAAATCCTGTTTCTTTTTTACCCATCAAAGTTTGTGTAACATCAGATTTCACAGTCTATTTTGTTCCAACTTCTTATCTGCTCCTTCAGGAGGGCTTTTCGGGCCCTTTTCAGTTCTTTTTCCAATTAATACAGCTTGATGTGCCAACCACCACCAAGAGAACAGCCTCAGGCAGCAAATGGCCTTATTTAGTGAGGATGAATATTCATTTGTTTTGAATAATTATTCCGACAGTGCTGTTACTTATTGATAAGAGAATATATGTACAGTATAATGCAGCATTTTCTGGAAGTAATTTTACAAGGATTACACCAAGAGCGTCAACATCTTGATTGCCACTTATACAAGCACATAAACAAAAAATATAATTGTTATTGTCTGCAGCTCAACCTCTGGACTAGATTAAATTGTGGCTTTGAGTTCTGTTTTATCAGTCGGCTATGATGGAAAAATGTCTCTTTTGTCAAAGTTGATACAAATGGCAATATATATTTTCTTTAATTTGTGGAAGTTAAATCATAATGATTGATCAATCATTATTGAGGGACAGGAATACAGAAAATACATCTTTTTCATCCATTTTCAGGACTGAAAACAACAGAAGGTCTAAGTGTTACTCTGGATGAAGGATCAGGTTGGGTTTCCAGTGGGTGAGGTGGGAACAGTTGCTAAAACCGCAGCCCAGACAAGTTTTCTTTTTTGGAATGGTTAAAACAGACCCAGACATTTTTTCCACTTAATGTTTACTACAGTTCAGAAAGGGGAGTGACTTTGGATTGACCCTGGAGTGGCAGCAGACCATTTTCACCTTTAAAAAGCACTGGCCTGAAATGTCAGTGTGACTCTGCAATCCATGTAAATGTCATGAGTTTTATGGCACTTTGTCGCACTGAAATGAAATGAAGTAGCAATCTCATTATTTCACAGAGACAATTTATGGATATACAGCAATGTGTGGCCTTGGGCAGAGGCAATAAGACTGCCTTGTAGATTTTCTTGCTGTTGTAAATTACTGGAGAGAGGTGGCATACATCTGAGGAGTGATGTGAGAATAATTTAGCGCTGCTGTGCGTGTTTCACATAGGAAATGGATGTGTGCCGCGCTGTTTACAAATCCATTAGAGGAATCACAGAGGAAGTCATGCTTAATTTGTCTATTGTCTCTCCTCACTTGTCAGTTTAGTCGTGGTCACTGGGAGCAGAGTGACCCATCTCAGGAGCTGTTTTTCCTGCTAACGGTGTCTTTACACATTTCTTCTCCTTACAAACTGCAGCAGACTTCAGATTGGCAGGGGATGCTGAAGGAACTGGAGAGTGACAGACAGCAGTAGGCTTGACTGAGAAACAAACAAGCTGTGAAGAGAGAGCTGAAGGTTTGCCAGTGAAAAGATTAGAGTGGCATTTGGCTCCAGCGCCAAGATGCATCGTTGCTCTTGCCACACCGCCATGGCAACGGAAGCTTTATGCCTTCTTCCCAGTCCCCCCACTGGGCGACCAGACTGTACCAAAGAGTCATTTAAAGATCTTGTGATTCTCATTGTTGACCTTTACATTCAGCTCGTTAGTCATGTACAGCGTAAATCAACATTTAAGAGACATTCACTATGTCAACTTTGATTAGTCACTCATTTCCATGGCTTTATTCTCCTTTGAATGACATGTAAATGAGTGAGCTGCATAAAAGTCTATTATAAATGTGCACGTAACCGCAGCTGAGCATCTCTACAGGCCCATCCATCCCAGTGCTCCCATTTGTCATGCAGGGCACCTCTGTTCCCCGGTGGCCAATCAGGAGTGGCTCCTTGGCGGCTAAAAGCACCCCCCTCCTCTCACCACCTCATCATCAGTTGTGATTGACAGCCTCCCACAGGATGGAGGGGGGTTATTTACCTCCTTATGTTCTCATGGGACTAAGTTAATGATCCCAGCCAACAAAATAATACAAAGAGGGAAAAAGCCTGAGAAGTCGGCGCCTGGTTGAACCATTTGGAGCAGTTTCGGCTTCCTTTAGAGAGGATTAGAGAAGAAGAGGCTGTGTGAGGAGAATTTTCAGAGATAGCGGTGAGACAGACGAAAGAAGCAGAGCTAAAGGGAGGCTTCTGAAGAAAGCCGGTGTTTTTAGAAACATCTCTTCCTGGGCTTTATTTCTGTATTCATCCGTCACCCGGACCATGGACTGTCTGTCTGTGATTGACTAACAGACTGAGAGGTAAGGGATCATCTGTATTTCCAGTGGGTGAGACTTTCAAAGTCCCCCTTTAAGTCTGTTTTAGACTTTCAAGTCAGGCTTTGAAAAAGTTTTGCCATGCAATCGTATGCATGCTTTTTTGTCTATATGTTTGAAATTCAGCTAATTATTTTTGGATGTACGGATGAGTGAATATCACACAAAATATCAATGTTAATGTTGCTGCTGTAGCAGTTTTTCCTCAATTGATTTTGTCTGCAACTGAATTTAATTATTTGTCAGGCTTTCCACACTGCGCTCCATGTTTTCCATACTGGGGCAGGGGCAAAAAAAGTAAAAAGGGCATCAGTGTGCCAAAAATTGTGATACACTTTATCACATTTGTCCACTGAAAAGACAGTCTTGAGGAAACTTCAATATTGAGGAAGGGAACCTAGAGGACACTTTATCATGTTGTTTTGGAAACTGGACTACTCCAGAGACCACTTTATCATGTTCTGTTTATCATCCAAGATGGCACTTTTGTGGTGTTTGTCAAACATGGGACACTAGGGAGGTGAATGCCTGTCCCGTCTTGAGTCAACCAGTGCATGCTACCATAACCGTTGCATTTGCATCGCATCTCATGCAATGACCAATATTTTAAATGTGTTTGTGTTACTTGAAATCATTATCTGCCTTAATATACCTTCAAATCTAAATTGTTTTCATTGCTCTTGCATTTCTTTTAATATTTTATTGAACCCTACAGGCTAAACTGAAACACAAGACGTCCTGGCAGGGGTTTTTTGGATTGCTACTAATCCAAATCAATCCATGCCTTATGTGCTGTGGTTTTACCACATAACATAAACATTTGCTTTAAACTGCGATACCGTACTGATGTGATGTTGCTGACAAGGTCGTCTGAGGTAATGGGCTTTAACTAAATACCTCAAACCTCATAGTTAATGTGGGCTCAAATCCAGCGCTGAAAAACTGATCAAACTTCATGTGATCAGCATCACTGTTTGGATGCCAGTCGTGTCAGCCAGCACATGTTTGTGTTGGGAACATTTTCGAGGGGTGAGCCAGAAGAGTGGTGCCAACAATCTGAGACAACTTTCAACACTATCTAAGTCAACTGTCGCAACCACAATACATTCCTGTGTGTTTCCATTTCAGTGTATTCACATGGAAAAACAAAAGGGTGGAATCGCTCTGAGGAATAAGGTTGCTGAATGTGAGTTCCCGACTAAATGTGACTTGTTTGCTCACCATCTGTGCTATAAAGAACATGTCAGTTGCCAGAGGCAAAAAGAGTGAATTGTTATACACCCGACAAATATATAAACACAGCACAGTTTTGCTCCCATTTTTCACAAGTTGAATTTAAAGATATCAGACTATTTGCACACAAAATACTTTTTTTTCTCAATTTTTTTCACAAATATGTTCTCCTTTGGCAACATCATCAATCCATTTGTGTGGTGTGGCATATAGAGATGCTGATTAAACAGCATGATTATATGGTGTGCCTTGGGTCACAATAAATGGCCACTCTAAAATGTGCAGTTTTATCTATAATTGAGTTGACTATGGCTATTTCACATAGGACTACAGTTACCAGGAGGCCAAAGTCATGACCCACCTTACTCCATGTAAGGCGGGTCATGACCCTAATCCTAACCATGACTGGTTAGGATTAGGGTGAGAAACTCAGGGGGAGCCAATCAGAGGGAGTGTGGGGTGGGTCATGACTTTACCCTCCTGGGAAAAAAATTGGTATCTGTAGCCCTGTGTGAAAAAATCATAGTTCAGTGCCTAATAAAGGTCTTTTTTACACACTTTACAGTGGCTATTTCACGTGGGCCTTCAGATACTTTTTCTCAGGAGGGCAAAGTCATGACCTGGCCTACTCTGCCTCTGATTGGCTAGCACTCATTGTCTTTGTTGGTTTGGTTGTCCGATTTATGCCCTCCGGGGGGAAAATTACATCTGTAGCCCTATCTGAAATAGCCATGGTTCAGTTCCTAGTAAATGTCTTTTTTCAAGATAAAACTTAACAATTTAGAGTAGATTATGGCGATTTCAGACAGGGCTACAGATACGTTTTTTCCCAGGAGGGCAAAGTCATAACCTGGCCTACGTTGCTTTCATTGGTTGGGTCAGTTAGGTTTAGCCATGTCATATCATAATTCAGTGCCTAATAAAGGTCTTTTTTACACATTTTACAGCAGCTATTTCACTTAGAGCAACAGATACCTATACTTTTTCTCAGGAGGGAAAAGTCAAGACACGCCCTGCTCTGCCACTGATTGGCCAGTACTCATCATCTTCATTAGTTGAGGTTATTAGATTTAAGCATGAGGAGGGACTGATTCAAATTAGGGTAAGAATATCAGGGTAAGCCAATCAGAGGCAGAGTAAAGCAGGTAATGAGCCACAGTTCAGTGCCTCGTAAATGTCTTTTTTTCAAGATAAAACTTCTTAAGATAAAACAGGGCTACAGATACCATTTTTCCCAGGAGGACAAAGTCATGCCCCACTATGTCTCTGATTGGCTAATACTCGTTGCTTTCATTGGTTGGGTCAGTTAGGTTTAGCCATGTGGAGTTATTGTTTAGGATTAGGGTAAGAAAATCAAAATAACCTAATCAGAGTAGGGTGCGTCATGACTTTGCCCTCCAGGGAAAAATTTGATATCTGTAGTCCTATGTGAAACAGCCATAGTTCAGTGCCTAATAGATGTATTTTTCAAGATAAAACAGCACATGTTAGATTGGTCTTTTATTGTGACTAGTCCAAGGCCCATCTGTGCAATAATCATGCTGTTTAATCAACATCTCTATATGCCACAACTGTCAGGTAGATGTATTATCTTGACAAAAGTTAAATGTTCACTAACACAGATTTTAAAAGTCTGCAAAAAAGTTTGCAATTTTTTTTTTTACTTCAGAAAAAATGGCACAAAAACAAAAACAAAAAGTTTTTTGTTTATGTTTTTGTTGAGTGTACATATCTCTGCTCATCCATGTCAGCTTTTGTATCAGGCCACTGATTCAGTCACAAAGCATCACTGTCCTTCCTGGAAAGTAAAGACATTATTGATTACTGTGTTAACTTATGCACTATTTCATTTGGCTGTATTGACTCTTGCCTTAAGCGTGACACATCTCCAGCTTCAATAATCCAGACTGCGTGCGTTGAGGATAAATTTAACTGCGGCTCAGATTTTGCCTGAATACGGTTAATGTTACTCATAAATGTCATCATACCAGTTATGCAAAAATCAAGACAGAATGTTTTATTAATGCACTGTGTGTTGTTGTTATTTTTTTTTTTGTGGGGGATGATGTTTGATGTTTGAGGATGACAAAAACAAAGCTTGGCTGGGAGTTATGGCAACACTCAATGCTCTGATAGCCCTGAGTGACTCTAGTCCTGCCCCTTGCATGTGATTGGCCGGTGCAGCCCACTGTGAGTGGATGGGATAGGTACAGTCCTTAGTGAGAGAAGAGAAAAGGGTGGAAAGTTTCGATCCTCCCGCTGGTTTTTCAGTAGGTTTAGAGAACAGGGTTAGAGGGTCAGAACTTCACAGAGAGTCACTTCACTCAAAGTTCAGACCACTGCACTGGATCAGTAAACATCAGCACTGAGTGACTTTAAAGGTGGATTTTTTTCCTCTCTTGCCTGTTTATGGATGTAATCATGTGGCGGGTAAGTCAAAAGGTCAATCATAACTCAGTCTGTATTTTATGTTACTGAGCCTCTATGTTTTGCTACCAAAACATTGAGTCATCATATGTTTCCAAGCCTCTAGGCAGCTCAGGCTCTGTGCAAGTGCTAAGGTTGTTTGCCCTTGTTGTGTTCACAGATTCCTTCATGTTTAGAGCTGTGGATGATACTTGAGAGATAAGATGACTAAGTGAGAAGGCCGAAGGGGATTTTGTGATTACAAAGAGAGTGGGAGTAGTCTAAGTAGGTTTCTAGTGTCAAAGCAGCTATTTAGTTTGTGCCTTGTAGAATTTCTTCAACTATATGCATCTAAACGGGCTCTATCTTAAACAATATCATATAATTTGTGAACGCAATCACTACAGTCTAGCTTGAAATCTTAATTCTGGCTCTTTTTTCTGTGTCACTTTTTCTCAGTCATCAATAAAAGTTCTCTGTTTCCTTTACTGAGGGAGATAAACTGAGCCAAAATACCATTTACTCCACTGATAAGATAAAAGATACAGACTTTTCTCCCCCGGCAGTACATCTGGACACAGTTTGTGACAGGCCTACATGCATAACATGCACATACAGTAGGAGTGATTTTACATGAAGCTAATGAAGAGTAAAACTGGGACGTTGCAGTTGGGCCTGTGGTTTGGTTTCCCTTATTAATTAGTAACTTAGCTTGTCCCTGTGAGGAGAAGGAATGTTAGACATCTTCCCACCAGAGTGTGCCGTCTTTGATCACTAGTGTGACAAATAGATATCAAGCTGTCTCCATGGCAACACATGTGGAGGTCTTTATAAAGATGCATTGCATTTGGTTTGCAGTGAGAGGGTAAACTGAGGGGGCAGATTTATGAATGTTAATCGTTATGATGATGATGATGATGATGATGATGATGATGATGATGATGATTGTTGTTGTTGGAATTAGTTTGCTTGTAGAATTTGTAGAAATTCAAAAAACAGTATTAGAATTAGACATGTTCTACATTTTCATTCATAACACACATTACTTGAAATACGCTAGTCATCTTTTGATTGAAGAAACATATAAATGTGCACTAATGAATAATACAATTGATATATTTTCACTATCAAGGACAAGTCCATAATAGTTCATTTAATGCAAGAAGTCAGTGTTACAATTGCCCACTTGGTGGGGGTTCTTCTAAATTATACTAACACACTGAATCTCATTTAAAAAGTAACTTTCACACCTTAAAATCATTTTTTGTTTTGTTTTGAAAATGTCTGCCAAGGTTGAATGCCAAGGTGCCTGTTTGACAGGCAGAACGAGAATCCTACTGAGCATATGTTAAGCAGAGCGTCATCACTCTAGGTTGTTTCTGACTGGAGAAAGTGAGTGTGTTACAGTTGCCCCCAGTCTCCCCTACTTAAGGACCATTTCACTGAATCTGTCTGCCACTTGAAACATTTCAGAATTAAACTTCATTCTTCATCTTTTTTTCAATAACACACATCTTAAAAAGCATTAAAAAACTGGCATTGTAATTATTAAGTTACAAGGTTTCTAAATGGAAGATTGTTGCTTTTTGTAACAGGAAAGAAACTGAGTTTTTATCACAGTGCCATGAAGTGTAGCTGCATAACATCAGTGCTAATAGCAGAAGAACACTCAGCACCTTCAAGTTGTGTACAGAAACATAATAGGCCATTGGCCTTACTTACCACATGATTAAAAATACAGAAAGAAGAGTTACTTTTGGTCTTCCCATGGTCTTCAGGAGACGGCTTGTTGATCATGTGAGATGCAGAATAAGTTTTTAAATGCATGCATATCTCAGAATAACAGAGCTGCGCGAAAACCTGGGGACACAACTAAATTAGGAGTTTCAGATGAAAAAATGTACATTATGTCTAAATTGTAAGTAAAGTCATGCAATACTTCTACTACTACTACTACTACAACAACTACTACTAATAAAAATAATAAAGGTTGCTTCTGAAGGATTCCAATCATATTTCATGGTGAAGTGACATGGGTGGGGACTGGCTAAAATCCTTTTTTTGCTCAGTGTTGCAAGGTTTTACATTATGTACTTTCAAAGTGCAGGACACTTTGCTTGATATAATAGTATATATTGTCTTACAGAGATACTGTTTTCATACATATTTAGATTATATTTAGACATAAATAAGCAATAAATAAATAAATAAATAAATGTAATATTAATTTTAATATTAATATTTATTAAACACAACATAAAACATAAAAGAAGATACAAGAATGATGTATTAAAGTAAGATATAATATTAACAAAACAAAATATTAATTAACAAAAAATAGATTATTAGACACAGCAAGGAATTGAGTAAAAGCACATTTTAAAAAGTGTGTGTTTTAAAAGGCATTTAAGAGGACAAAGACGTGGCTTGCCTCTGTGTAGTTTTTGTGACATTATGATAAGAGAGGTCTCCTCCGAGTAAAAAGATGAAGGTGTTTGCTGTAGTTTACAAACCAGCCACACGGGGTCGCTCTTTGAACGTTTTCACCGACAGTAAAAAAAAAAACAGAAAACACAAAAAACATCATTCTTGTTGTGTGACGTTTACAAATAGCTGCAAACACACGAGGTGCGTCGGATTAACAGGCCAAGGACTGATGTTAACGAGCCCCTCGCCTCTCCACGACAGTTTTGAGCTCAGTGAGACATGTTTTCTGTGAGCAGCAGGCTCACAGCCGCGTGCCTGGAAAGTCACATTCTGTAAAGTTCCTGTGGTTGTGGAAAGGATGTGTGTTTTCCCCGCTGATGCCACCTGCCAAGCCGCGGAGAGGAAATGAGACTTTTTGGAGCAACTTGTGATGCTGCCCAGGATGACCTGTGCAGACCAGACAGTAAGCGAGCAGAGAAACGAGAGAAATAACGTGTTTTGGCCGACATTTTGACCTCTATTTCCAGTTCTGAGTCTGTAAGAAACTCATTAGCTCCAAACATTATGTACATTATTGATTTTTAGTTCCATTTCCTCATCTGGGGCTCCATTAAACATCACTCACGAGGGAAGGTAGAGTTAATGGAGTCATCTTTTACCTTCATAACAGTTTTGTGTCTGTGAACATCAGTTTGCCAGATGACTGCACAGTAAAAAAGAAATTTATGACAGTCATTGACAGATGAGTTCGTAATTCATTGGCCTCAGTGTTTAGATTTGTAATTAAATTGCCCTCCACAATCATTTAAGTAACAGAATGGAGGTTGGTCAGGGCCA
>JAJHUR010140559.1:0-64368 GCA_027495735.1 Lutjanus campechanus | reverse complement strand
ATGATGATGATGATGATGATGATGATGATGATGATTGTTGTTGTTGGAATTAGTTTGCTTGTAGAATTTGTAGAAATTCAAAAAACAGTATTAGAATTAGACATGTTCTACATTTTCATTCATAACACACATTACTTGAAATACGCTAGTCATCTTTTGATTGAAGAAACATATAAATGTGCACTAATGAATAATACAATTGATATATTTTCACTATCAAGGACAAGTCCATAATAGTTCATTTAATGCAAGAAGTCAGTGTTACAATTGCCCACTTGGTGGGGGTTCTTCTAAATTATACTAACACACTGAATCTCATTTAAAAAGTAACTTTCACACCTTAAAATCATTTTTTGTTTTGTTTTGAAAATGTCTGCCAAGGTTGAATGCCAAGGTGCCTGTTTGACAGGCAGAACGAGAATCCTACTGAGCATATGTTAAGCAGAGCGTCATCACTCTAGGTTGTTTCTGACTGGAGAAAGTGAGTGTGTTACAGTTGCCCCCAGTCTCCCCTACTTAAGGACCATTTCACTGAATCTGTCTCCCACTTGAAACATTTCAGAATTAAACTTCATTCTTCATCTTTTTTTCAATAACACACATCTTAAAGCATTAAAAAATTGTCATTGTAATTATTAAGTTACAAGGTTTCTAAATGGAAGATTGTTGCTTTTTGTAACAGGAAAGAAACTGAACTGAGTTTTTATCGCAGTGCCATGAAGTGTAGCCGCATGACATCAGTGCTAATAGCACAAGAACACTCAGGCCTTACTTACCACATGATTAAAAATACAGAAAGAAGAGTTACTTTTGGTCTTCCCATGATCTTCAGGAGACGGCTTGTTGATCATGTGAGATGCAGAAGTTTTTAAATGCATGCTTTATCTCAGAATAACAGAGCTGCGCGAAAACCTGGGGACACAACTAAAATAGGAGTTTCAGATGAGAAAATGTACATTATGTCTAAATTGTAAGTAAAGTCATGCAATACCTCTACTACTACTACTACTACTACTACTACTACTACTAATAATAATAATAATAAAGGTTGCTTCTGAAGGATTCCAGTCATATTTCATGGTGAAGTGACATGGGTGGGGACTGGCTAAAATCCTTTTTTTGCTCAGTGTTGCAAGGTTTTACATTATGTACCTTCAAAGTGCAGGACACTTTGCTTGATATAATAGTATATATTGTCTTACAGAGATACTGTTTTCATACATATTTAGATTATATTTAGACATAAATAAGCAATAAATAAATAAATAAATAAATGTAATATTAATTTTAATATTAATATTTATTAACATAAAAGAAGATACAAGAATGATGTATTAAAGTAAGATATAATATTAACAAAACAAAATATTAATTAACAAAAAATAGATTATTAGACACAGCAAGGAATTGAGTAAAAGCACATTTTAAAAAGTGTGTGTTTTAAAAGGCATTTAAGAGGACAAAGACGTGGCTTGCCTCTGTGTAGTTTTTGTGACATTATGATAAGAGAGGTCTCCTCCGAGTAAAGATGAAGGTGTTTGCTGTAGTTTACAAACCAGCCACACGGGGTCGCTCTTTGAACGTTTTCACCGACAGTAAAAAAAAAAACAGAAAACACAAAAAACATCATTCTTGTTGTGTGACGTTTACAAATAGCTGCAAACACACGAGGTGCGTCGGATTAACAGGCCAAGGACTGATGTTAACGAGCCCCTCGCCTCTCCACGACAGTTTTGAGCTCAGTGAGACATGTTTTCTGTGAGCAGCAGGCTCACAGCCGCGTGCCTGGAAAGTCACATTCTGTAAAGTTCCTGTGGTTGTGGAAAGGATGTGTGTTTTCCCCGCTGATGCCACCTGCCAAGCCGCGGAGAGGAAATGAGACTTTTTGGAGCAACTTGTGATGCTGCCCAGGATGACCTGTGCAGACCAGACAGTAAGCGAGCAGAGAAACGAGAGAAATAACGTGTTTTGGCCGACATTTTGACCTCTATTTCCAGTTCTGAGTCTGTAAGAAACTCATTAGCTCCAAACATTATGTACATTATTGATTTTTAGTTCCATTTCCTCATCTGGGGCTCCATTAAACATCACTCACGAGGGAAGGTAGAGTTAATGGAGTCATCTTTTACCTTCATAACAGTTTTGTGTCTGTGAACATCAGTTTGCCAGATGACTGCACAGTAAAAAAGAAATTTATGACAGTCATTGACAGATGAGTTCTTAATTCATTGGCCTCAGTGTTTAGATTTGTAATTAAATTGCCCTCCACAATCATTTAAGTAACAGAATGGAGGTTGGTCAGGGCCAGCAGGCTCCGTGCAGCTAATCTCAGTAATGTGTGCAGCTGCAGATCAGGTAGATTTGTCAGTCTAATCAGCTGGCTGCTGCTGCTCCAGCTGTAAATCACATTAGGCCTGAGTGGGCCGCTGCTGAGCTGGCTGCTTCAGGGAGCAGCAACAGGCCACACATTGGTCACAGCCACGCTGTGAAGACAGGATTACAGATAAATATGTTAGGTGTCTGCCCCAGGAAAGAAGACAAAGAGCAATCACACTCTTTCAGTGGCTGAATACATGGTTAAGAGCCGTCATTAAAGGTGATAAAAGACCATAACCAAAAGGATTAGGAAGTGCTTGAGCAGGTAATTGTCTTCCTATGTGAGATATTGTAATTGTTTCATCTCCAAACGACCCATTACGTCCTAATCAAATATAACCCCAGATGTTAAGTTGGTGCTCAAGTTCATTATTTGACAAAGTGCGGCACTCTTAAGTGCGCATGTCTCACACCCGTCATATCTGATAATATTCAGCATTAAGCACCTTAATTCTGCTGTGCAACAAATAGGCTACAGAGGGCAATTAAATGTAAATGCAATTTGTAGTCTGAAAGGAGAAAATTTGCTGTTAATTCACAAACTCTTTGCCCACTAAATGATAAAACTGTAAAAGTGCACTCAGTAGAGTGCAGATCTCCACCAGTCAACCCAAAAATAATATCAGAATGTAACTCCTTTGTAATCATCAACATTTTGATTAGTTACTGTAATTTAATTGCATGTTATTTCAGTAACTGTAACACATTCCAGTTACATTTATTTTGTAATCTAATTACATATAACTAGTTACATTTAAAGACTGCATTACAGTTCTGATGTGATTGGTGTAGTTGAGTGAATCTCTTCACTGTATCGAATGCATTTTGATTTTAACACTTCTTTGTAGCCTGTGAATGAATGCAGTAGTAGAAGAAAGTAGACACATTCTTCACTCAAGTAGAAGTACAGATACCGGTGTGGGAAAAAAAGGCTGAAATGTAGAAGTACTCATTCAACCTCTTTATTCAAGTTAAAATGAAAAAGCACAGGCTGTACTCAAAGTACATTTCTATCAGCTCTTTCTGTGCAAAACTAACTGAACTTCACCTCTTCTCCACGGTCGAGTCTCCCTCTCTGTCTGTTTTGTCATATTACGTCTTTTACGTTATGTCAGTCTATTTGTTTTTTTTAAAAAACCTTTTTCATCTTATTAAGTCTTTTTTGTCTTTTGACATCTTCAGCTGTTTTTGGTCAGTTTTATTTTTGTTACTTGTTTTTTGTCTTGTTATGTCAGCCTTTGTTTTGTTATGTCTTTCTTTTATTGTTAAATCTTGTATGGTTTTTTGTCTTATGTCAGTTTTAGTTTTGTTACATCTTTTTCAACTTGTTGCATCACTGTTTTTCATCTTGTTACTTTTTTGTGTTATGCCATTTTTAGTTCTTTTATGTCTCTTTCTGTCTTGTTAGGTCTTTTTCATTTTCTTGCTATATTTTTTCTTTTTTTAATCTTGTTAGGTCTTTTTTATCTCGTTATATCATATTTCGTTTTATATATCGTTTCTTTTTTTTCTTTTTTACATCTGTAGTGTGTGATATGCATCAGTGGATACACCAAGAAACCATATTTCTTGTGTTAGTGTCCCATCCATTTGTGTGGTGCACAATGATGCAAAATAAAAAATAATCAATGTTTCCCCTTAAATACATTAAAATGAATGAGTCCATTTTGAAAATATTATGAGTAGAAAGTACAGAATTTTTTTGTTAACATGTAGGGAGTAAAAGCAACAAGTTGTCAGAAAAATAAATACTGAAGTAAAGTACAGATACCTGAAAACTCCACTCAAGTACAGTAACAGTAAGTATTTGTACTTATTTACATCCCACCTCTGCACTGTAACAGCATATCAAAGCCTGTCTGGCAGGGTTGGGGTATGCGCAGATGTGTTTGGATATGTTATACCAGTATGGTTCCAAAGATAATAAAACTTTACCTAAAAAAACTCTTGCATGTAAAATTTGAGACATTTAGACATATGCACCATTCATGAGGAAAGCAGCCTTCCTAACACACTGATCTTGTGTTTAAATATGAAGTAGCGAGCAGAGGAGGGGAAGAATAATAAAGTTTGATCTCATGGTACTAAATTCCATGATCCCAGTTGGGGAATGCTCTGGGAAACCTGGGGAATGGCTGTCACATTCCCATGTGCATCTCTGGAGCAATGTAGCTCACACCCACCGCTTTGTCTGAACTTTAGTTTGTCTTTAATATTTACAGTGTGTATCCGTCTCTCAGTGAGGATAGTCACTCTGGGGACTCCGTTGACTGACAGGAGAATTCAAATGGAGCGCGGCGGGGGTGTGTCTGGAAATAGAGGCACATGGTAAGCAGATGGTACCTCGGTGATTCCCACATCAGGGCCAACTGGGACAGACTTGTCTGTAGCAGATGATGTTACGTCGTGTCTGTCTTCATTTGTAGTCTCGTCTGTCAGAGAGGATGCTTAGTGTCTTTCAATTTCTGCTGTCAGGAAGTTGAATGGGGATTTTATAGGCATAGTTTTACTTTATTTCAATGTCTCAGAGCCATGGCTTCTGAATAAAATCACTCACTCACTCACTGATTAATCGATTAGTTGGCACGTTTTTGATAGTTGATTAATCAGTTTAGGTATTTTTTTTGAAAGAAAGATCACAATTTCAGATTCCAGCTTCTTAAATGTGAAAATATTTCTGGTTTCTTTACTCTTCTATGACAGTAAACTGAATATCTTTGAGGTTTGGACTAAGACATTTGAGGACGTCATCTTGGGGGGTGAGAAACAGATCAACTTTTTTTCTTCATTTCTGACATTTTAGAAACTAAAAAACTGATCGATTAATAGTAGGTTAGTTAATCTGGATATCAAATTCTTAAGTTTTGAAAGAGTTTTACCAATTAATAATGTTTTGTTGAGATGATTTACTTTTCTTCTTGAGATAAACTTCAGTCTTTGAGTTTTATCTCTCATATCACTGTATTGATATGATAACGATTGGGGTGGAAGAGAAAAAGTGATTCTTTTAAGCACTGTGATATTTTTATGATTGCTGAACAAATTTATCGATGCTGAATCAGATATATATATATATGTGTGTGTATATATATATATATATATATATATACTGTATATATATATAAATAAATAGTGCTTAGTCTGTTATGCTAACACATAATGGGAATTCCCATTAACATGCTAAAGGAAATTAGCATTGCAATCACTGTAATATTACCTCAACAAAAGGATTCATTTCACGTCATGTGTTTAACATTAAATGTGGCTCAGACTCTCAGGCATTTATTTCCACTGCTCTGTGGAAACACACCAATAACGTCAGCTGCTGACTTCACATTGCTAAATCAGTTTACGACCAGCTGAGGGTAAAAACCCTAACTCAGCATTCACACTTTCAAAGTTTAATTTCATATGTGAAAGATCTTAATTTAAATGCTTGCACTGTGCTGTGTGCGGTGGACTCCATTAATTTTGGCCTAACGTCTGATTTTATTAATAATTTTCTTATGGCACCAGCTTGATGAGCAGGTACAGCTTGGCTTTACTCCAAAAAAGTATTTTATTTCCCGCTTTTATCAGCAGTATAGAAATGATGCTGCTGAAATAAAACTCAGTCATGTGATGTGCACTGTTTTTGGAAATATGACTCCTGATGTGCAGTCTCTAGAAGTGTGTGATTTAACTTTTTCCCAAGGTCTAGTGTGAAAGAAGCTAACAACCATCATAATATTAAATCACAATACTTGTAAAATCACAATACATATTGAATCGTCACCCAGGTATTGTGATAGTATTGAAACGAGAGACTAGTGTATCGTCCCAGCTCTAATATCGATTTACTGCCCAGCCCGGCCAAATGGTTTTGCGAATTATGGTCCTCCTGAGGTGTATTACACATCACAAGCCTCTGGAGACACTGGCTGTGATGTAATTGGCTTGTTCCACGTGGTCACCTTATGTTTTTTTTTTTTTTTGTGGATGCTGAGGGAATTGCAGACCTGTGTCCCACGTTACAGACGAGTCCTGCTGCTGCCTCTCAGACGGCCTCTCAGCTGCGTCCGTGTCTTCAGCTTTTCTCTTTGAATCCCTGGTGGCACAGCCAAGAAAAGTTCCAATCCGCAGCATTGTGCTGCTGGAAAACAGAGGGACGGTCACACAGGGAAACCTGAAACTGATCCTCCTGATGCTTTGAATTTGTGAATGGGCTGGGCTGAGAGGACACTAACCTGCCTGTGAGGACATGGGCTGGGGCTCCTGTGCCTCCGCTTTATTTGCTCTCTCTCTCTCTCCCTCACACACACACACACACACACACACACACTCTCTCTCTCTCTCTCTCTCTCTCTCCCACTGTTGTCTGCTCTCTCTCTCTTCTTCCAGTACTGGCCAGCGCTCCAGCTGTAGGTGGAGCTGGCTTTCCTGGAATTGTCGGGCAACTTTTCCTGTTGTGCTTGCTACCTCTTGCTCAATCTCTTGCTTAATGACAGCTCTGCTGCTGCAGGATTACTGGAGCTGTGAAGACTGGTGCCATCTGGATCTCTACAGCATGCTAGGGGTTCAGGGCTGGTGCATTTGTTGTCATAAATATGTTCTCATGATTTAGGTCAGAAGTTTTCCTTCAGCAGAAATGTCTCGGCAGTGCAAAGTGGGGCGAAATCCATCGGTGGGTAAAGTAAACTGTGTATGAATGGAAGAGCTTTCAGGAGTGCGTAATGTACTTCGGGGCTGTAATGCAGTTTTGCAGTGGCTCTTTGCCACAGTGTTGTTTTACAAGCTTTCTGTAACTTTAGGGCATTTTATACCATAGGCAGTGACATCAGAGGATCAGCGTCTTTGCATTGTGTTTGTCATACAAAGCTCTTTATTCATATTGTATTTGGGACGAAGTAACGACTCAACCTGTTTGACGAGACCCGTGCGAGTTCACTCACCGCTGTAATGTAGCCAGTAGCTTTGCCAAAAATGATGTGATGTTAAAACATGTCAAACAAATAGATAAAATGCTGGAAAATTGGACAAAGTTTGCTTGATTTTAGGCTACTTATCTATGGACGATTAAGACTGATTTGCTGCAAACATACAGCAGTGTAGACACATTGGGAGAATCTGAAATTTTAAAGAGAATGCGCTAAAATATCAACCGTAAAACAATGTCTGTGCCAAAAGTCTTGATGTTTGACATATTTCTTTCAGACTGAGGGGTTTGTATAGTGAGTGTTTTGTCTTTGATCCCCTGTAATAACTTCTAGACACCTGCATTCACCGCTTTGTCTGTAAAGAACAAAATAGCAAAGAAACAAAGGCCCACAGATGCATCACGGTTGTCACCAGAGACAAGTGCAACAATCGCCTCTTGTCTTGCACAGTGCGGTGGGATGGCTGAATGTCTGTGAGGATTTGAATAGAATGGAAAGAACAAACCCAGGTCTGTGGCTCAGAGGTAATTGCTGTATCCTCACAACTTCAAAAGGCTACTTGTGCCCGACTGTCCTGATAATGAGCTTTTGCCTTCTTCACACATAATGAGTGGAGGTAGAGAGTTCACATCGAGAGAGACGCTGTGAGCACAGTGTGTCCACTCGCAGCTGGGGTGTCTGACCGGCCGGGAACAAAGGCTTAGTGTCTGTGATAGTGTGGAGCCCAAGCCATCAGCAAGCAGGCCAATAGACTTCTGCTTCGCTGAGCTGTCAGTCCTCACCGGCCTGCTGGCCTGCCGACTACAGTATAGAGGGGAACACATGGCGACAGGCTAGACTATTCCTGTGCCAAATTAAAATGAGACGCTGCTGCATTCTTGTGTTGTAAGCTCAGCCTAATGGACCATGCAGAAGTCTGATATACTGTATGTATAACATGCAAACAGGTGTTATTACTAGTTAGTATAGTAGTGAAAAATGCTGACCGTGTTTCCCAAAGCCCAAGATGATTTCTTCAAATGTCTTGTTTTGTCCACAACCCAAAGATATTCAGTTTTCTGTCACAGATGAGTAAAGAAACCAGAAAATATTCACATTAAAGAGGAGTATTTTGACTTTTCTTCTTAAAAAATACTCAATAATCGAAAGAGTTGGCGATTAATTCAACTACCCGATTAATTTTTGCAGATCTACTTTGAGTATTCTCCTGCTTCTATGTATTATTTTACAATCTGCTTTATTCCTCAATCATATTTCTTACAAATGTGTACCGAGAGTAATATTTATGTTCACATTTTCATATTCAGTTGCAGTGGAAATCAAACGAAACTGAAGACAGGGATGAAAAATTTTGCATGTTAATGATTTATCACTAATCAATTAATTGGCATTAAGACTCTCCAAACCTCATTCAACTGATTAAAATGTATTAATCAATAATTAATTGAAATCGAGTCTGGAAATGGCAGTACGAGTAGTGCCTCCTTTGACATTATTTTGTCTCGCAGAGCACTTTTTAGAATAAGGAAACTTGAAATGAATCTTGAAATGAGAAAACAAACGTTCATTATGTATTTTATTAATTCTTAATGATTGATCAGTGAATCAGTTGTTGCAACTCATTGAAGGAAAATGCATTTATGCAGGTACTTATAAATAGAGACAGAATGTTCGTGGTGTCTGTTTTATTACTTCTTTTGCAAGTAAACTTCATGTCAGAACCTGGATGTTAGAGCTGCAGTCTGTTCATTATTTTCTTTAATAACTGATTAAACGTTTAGCTCTGTTGAATTTCAGAGAAGAGTGAAAAATCTGTTACAGTTTCCAAAAGCCAAAGGTGATGTCTTCAAATTCTGATTATTTTGACTAATATTGCAACTGCGACATGATTTCTGATATTAGAGGGAATGACCATTTTTACATGATTATTCTCATTTTCACTGAAAAACATACTAAAATGGTGCTTGTGTGATTTTTGTGTGGATCTGTAGCAAACAAGTTTGTAGAATATGATGTGTAGGCCAGGACGTCTCTCCAGCAGGACAATATTTATGGTATTTTGACACATATTCTGCCTTTAACAAATATTGCGCCTTCTGCAAGTAGAAGATTGCAGATCTGATTAATTGCTCAGCCCTGTTGTCCAACCTTGTTGTCCAAATCCCAAAGATATTCAATGTACCATCACGTCTGATAAAGTAAAACTGAAAATCTGCACAAGTGACAAGCTGAAACAAAGGAATGTTTGGTATTTTGTTTGGTATCTGCAGATACAACCTCCCGCTGTTTTCAACTCTTTTCATCGCCATTTCCTAATTCGTTTCTGTGTCATCTTTACAGATAGCTGATCAGCTTCCCTGGATTTCGCTGTCGACCCGACTTTGTTTTGCCTGAAGATGGAAACACTGGAGTCGGAGCTGACCTGCCCAATCTGTCTGGAGCTCTTTGAGGACCCGCTGCTCTTGCCCTGCGCTCACAGCCTTTGTTTCAACTGTGCCCATCGTATCCTAGTGTCACACTGCACGCCCAGCGAGCCAATTCAGTCCATCAGCGCCTTTCAGTGTCCAACCTGCCGCTATGTCATCACCCTCAACCAGAGGGGCCTAGAGGGACTCAAACGCAACGTTACACTACAGAACATCATCGACCGCTACCAAAAGGCTTCTCTGAGTGGACCTAACTCCCCTAACGAGACTCGGCGTGAGCGAGCCATCCCCGACAGCAAAGCCATGACGTCTCCCGGTGACCGGGTGCAGTGTCAGTTCTGCGAGCAGGACCCTCCGCAGGACGCCGTGAAGACCTGCGTCACCTGTGAGGTGTCCTACTGCGAAGAGTGTCTAAAGGCCACCCACCCCAACAAGAAGCCTTTCACGGGCCACCGTCTGATCGAGCCCTTGCTGGACTCCCATCTGCGAGGGCTCATGTGTCTGGAGCATGAGGACGAGAAGGTCAACATGTACTGTGTGACAGATGAACAGTTGATCTGTGCGCTGTGTAAGCTGGTTGGCCGGCACCGCGACCACCAAGTGGCAGCCCTCAGCGACCGATATGACAAGCTCAAGGTAAGAAATAACGCGTGGTTAGAGGAATGCTGTGAGATTTATGATGCACTGAAGAAAACTGTTCCTGCTGATGTAACCTCACAGAATTTAAAGGGACAGTTCACCCTAAAATCAAAAATATATATTTTACCTCTTACCTGTGTTGCTATTCATTTATCTGAATTGTTTCGGTGTGAACTGTTGAGTTTTGGAGATATCAGCTGTAGGGATGTCTGTCTTCTCTCCAATATAATGGAACTCGGCTTGTAGTGCTCTCCCGGAACTACTTTCTCTTCTCTAGAAAGAAAGTAGTTTCTATATGAAACTGCTCACAACAGGATCTGTGGATTATCTTCAGTAATTTAATAAGTCATGATTTCTGGAAACAGACATTGCTGTTGAGTGTTCAAATGCATTTTTATTTTTATTTTTTTTGCGCTTTGAGTACCACAAGCAAAGTGCCGTCTAGTTCCATTATATTTAAGAGACGGCAAATATCTCTACAGGTGATATCTCCAAGATTAGGCTACTCACACCAAAATTTATCTGAATGGATAAATAGTACTACAGGTAAGAAGAGAAATATGTACTTTGGGTTTTGGGGTTAACTGTCCCTTTAAAGCGGATTGTAAGGGACAGTGAGCACGAGTCAGCTTTTGATCTGCTTGATTTTCGAGATGTAAAAATGTGCGCAGACACTGAGATAAGCCGTAGTTTATCAGAGAATAAAACATCGTGATGACTCTGTTAGAAATCAGCATCTTGTAAAACTAAAGCTTGTTAGTTTTTTTTCACTGCGCAACTTAACTGAACCAGTTGTTTTATGGGAAACAAAAACTTTTGACATTAATTTGTAGGGTTGGTGTTATGGACGTCCTCCTAGTGTCTGTTTCGTTTCTTCAGTGCTTCCTTATTAGTGAAGGTTATTTGCACAGCACGCTGTATGCTGCACAGTAAAGCATGAATTTGCACAGTAAAATATTTCTTATGATTCATAGAATGATGACACAAGCTATTGTCACATTTAAAACTGGAGGAATGTTTTAATTGGGTTCTGATCACTTTTCCCATTTTGGATGTAGTTCCTGGTCTGCAAAATATATAGATTATTTACTCTGATCCGATCTGTAGCCAGGATTTAAGAAATATCCCACTACAGGGGTTAGGGGACATGCCCCCCCTCCAGAGAAGTTTGAAGATTATATTATAAATCTATGCACTGTAACAATAATCATTTAAGAAAATAACGTCAGTGCCAGATGAAGCCACAATTTTTGCCAGTTTAGAACGTATTATTTTTCAGGTCAGTTTTTTTCTCTGTCAAACAATTTGCACAACTTCAGTAAATTCTTTCAGGTTCTAACACTCAAGTTCATCCAAACAATGAGTCATTATCTAAAAGAACCAATCCTTAAGCCATGATTTAAAACGTGTTGGCAACCTCTGTTCACAACACACCATGATACGTATGACTGATTAGTTTTAGCAATTTGTGAACTCAATAACATTTTAATCAATATATGATGAGAAATCCAGAGGGCATGACCCAGGCGTCCTCAGTGGTCTCTGTCGGCCTGGCACCGATGTTAACAAATCTCTCATCAAACGTTTTATTTCACCTTGTTACCAAAGACCAATGTTGAAAACACGCAGGTAATGTTAGCTTCTCATTTATAGCCGGCACTGGCCGTTGCTTTTACTAGCTGAAATAACCACTGTGTAGCATCCCTCTACGTCCACTAGTGAACTGTACTTCAGCAATGAGCTAGCTGAGCGCATCACGTTAAACCTCATTGAACTAGAACCTCCAGAATTTGTATCAAGTATCAAATCAGGTGTAGAAGTCTGCTGTTTTTTTTTTCTGTGTCAGAACTAATGCTTCACTATTAACCCAAATAATATTTAAATCCCAGTATGGCCAAGTGCATTATCCAAATTGCAGAAGCTGCCATTTTGTGATAAAGGAAAAATATGTGACAAAACAGCATTACAATGAAGTAATGGAGCGCTACAGAAATGCCCTGGCCTACAAATCTTGATCTCCAGATAAACGAAAACATGTTCGCAAATGGCACATTGTCTTGATTTGTCAGGTTTTTTCAGTAAAAATGAAAATTGTGATGCAAAAATCATTCTCACTAATTGTTAATCCTCTCACAATCTGTCAAAAATAATCACAATATGATTTTTCTACCATATGCAGCCCAGGTCAGAAGAATCAATATCAATCAACATTTCATATCTTCTGCTGCTCATCTCATTTTCAGGTTGTAGCTACTGGTTGTGAAAATTTACGAGGTTAGTTTAATTAATGGTGATTTATTTAGAAGATATCATTAAAAACTGCACCATACCAGACCCTTCTATGAAGACTGAAATTATGAAAACAATGTAGATGATCTGACACGTACTAAATACTGTACAATGTAATGCTCCTTGAGAGTGCAAATAAGTTAATACTTCATAATGTTTTACAAGTGAGATGCATCTTTGTTTATGATATAAATCAAATGTGAAGCATTATCTTTAAACAAGTCTAGATTGCGTGCACACAGTGTGCTGTAAACTTCCATTTGAAACAAAAAATGGCTTCCTCACTCAATTAAATTTAACAATAATGTGTTTGTCTGGTGAATCTGTATTTTTGTTATTGTCAGTAAATCCCATGAAAAGACCAAAACCAACCATTCTTACAAGCCAGTGTAACCAGAGTCTGATATAGTTTATTCCTCTGTGCCATAGTCCTCCATTGTTTCCCAAAAACACATCAATGAGCCGCACCGTTGCACTGGATGACATGTTCCTTCATCGCAATGAACGCTGGCACTGTTGTTTATTTTGAGTCAATCCCACATAAACCGTCCTGCTGCTGTAAATACTCACTAGTGTACCAGATCTACAGCTGAGAATACTCTCAGACCAAGACACTATTTACTTCTGTTTGAGAAATATTTAAAGAGAGTATCTTGCCTTTTTTGAAATGAAACTATATATTCATGACTTGCTTTTAAAGATTTACGTCTTCAGTATGGGCTTGTGGTTTGATTTGGGTCTTTTCATAGGATTTATTTGCAATGAAAAATATAGAAAACCGGCAGCTTTTTCCTTTGAGAGTAAATTTATCATAAGCCTCGGAAAAATCGAAATGAGTGGGAGGCTGTCTGTCTCTTGGCCGGTCTTAAATGGAATGACACCCAATGCGAGAGACTGCTTTCACAGTTTTCAGGTTAAGTGGAACTGCTCACTTTCAGCAGATGGGCTCATATCAATAAGGCATGAGAAGAGGCTGTTAGCTGGAGCACATAAAAAGGTGCCTCTGTATTCCTTCTATTATAGAAGGGAATCAGCTTCCGGCACAAGAGTGAGATTTTGGCTTTGCGTGGCCTCAGTGTGAGTTTCTATCATGTCTCCAGCAACGTCATTTTATAGTTCACATCAAGGCAATCGTGCAGTGGAGCATGAAGCATGGAGATGAAGTCTTTGACATGGAAATAGCACATTAGCTTTGACCTACTGTGTGTAACTGCATTTAAGGAGGGAAATTTGCACAAAGCATCAAAATATACACTACTCTAGTTTAGGAATATGCCTTCAGTTCAACTGAATTCAGCTTTTCAGGTCAACTTAAAGTGTATCCTGAGAATAGCATGGCATCCACTGCATGAAATAAAAATGAAGGTCTGCTGCTTTGTTCTTCACAACCACTCACAGTGTCCATGCATGACTCACAAAAGGGTGGTGGAGGTGGTGGAGGTGGGGGGTTACTGTATCACAAGTAACACTCAACACCCTTTTGTGCTCCTTCCTTCTTTCACGTTGCTTAGTCACAGTGGACCTGGGATGCAAACGATCTTTTGCAACACTTTTGCAAAGATAGCGCAGTCTTAACCTGTCTCCTTTGTTTGATCATGCTGTCATTGTGCAGAAATCTCCTGGCCGCTTTCTCTGTGTGGGGCGTGATCGTTCACACCAGGAGGCAGACCAGGTGATCAGCATCATTTCTTCAATTCCACCCTCAGGGACAGATTTATTTTATGGAGAAAAGCTAAACTCCAGTGTGGCTTTTCAAGAGCTTGATCTGTTGAAAACTAGAGCCAGACCGATATATCTGTCCGTTCATATCATTGTTCAGATATTAGCCAAGCACAGCCTTGATTTGTTTTATTTACATCTGCATTTGAGTTGTAAGTTGAAAAATGACTAAACTAAACTGAAGTAAAACTAAAAACTATCGACGTCATTGGTAATGGTGTATATGTTATATATGTTTTCTCTATATGTTATATTTTGTTTTATTTATTTATAGTTACTTATTAAAAATCTGGGCTCAAAGTTAATGTTGTCTTTTCACTTGTCAGACCACTGGGTCATAAATCTACTAGCCAGAACTAAATTTTTAATTGCCTCTGTACAAATTGTCTAATTTATTAGCTGTTATCAAATCAGCTAAAACAACAAAAACTGTAAATCAATCAAAATGTCCACTCCAGTTTTTCCAGTCCAAGATGATGTCATTAAATGTTTTGTTTTGTCAGTCTAAAACCCAAGGATATTCAGTTTAATATGTTAATAAATAGAGAAAAGTGAGAAATTTCCATATTTGAGAGGCTGAAAACAGCATTTTCTTCCGTTTCTGCATGAAAATTTACTGTAATGATGAGTCAATCATCAAAAAAGTTTAACAGTTTAATTTCGTTTTTACTACTTGCCAGTTGGGCAAGTGAATTGCTAGATTTCCCAGCCCAACATGGCATTTTACTTGTCCTTGGCAAGCAGGCAATCCTTATTGTTGAGCCCTGAAAATTTGAGTGAAACTTTTTTGTTTCATTGCCATGATGTTATTTTAGATTTATAAATAAAGAATAACATCTTTAAAAAAACCCATCTTATATATCGATATTGGAATTTTTTACTCCGTAATATCGAAAAAGCCCCAAACAATCCAGTATAGGTCGGTCTGTATTGAAAAGCAACAGAACAAGAGTGAGATATACTCTGCACTCATTGCAACAGGTCAGCCACACAGTAATGAGACATGGTAATTATAGAGAATTATAGTATTCTGCTCTGTGTTTTCTTTATTCAGTGCAGTAGTTAATGCATTGTTCTTTCTCTTTTAATAAGCACATTCTCCAAGTGGTTACAGACAGCAGAGTGTCGGGCTTGAGATGAATAGAGTCCTTTATCCTTTATCTTCTTAAAGATTTGCTCGCTATGATCTGTTTTCTCTCTTCTGTATATCTTCTGTTGCTTGATGTCATTTTACAATGGGATGTATTCTGTCACTTCATGGTTTTATTTGTCCTTGTTGACCTCATATTTCATGCACATAGCCACATTGTTAGAAGCCTTGAGTGACATAGGACGCAGCAGTTCCCATCTTAGAGAGAAATTGTTTTTTTTTTCCTCCTGGCACGCAGGACAGGACCCAGGTGGCATGCAGCTGAGCTTGTACATAGCTGACGGTTTTTCCAAACACATGTTTACAGTCACAGTGCCTCCCATTTCTCAGAAAATCCCACACAAAGGGATATTGTGACATTGTAAAGACATGAGTGTGTTTGTGGGTGTGTGTGCAGGCATGTATAATACAGTAATTCCTTCAGTCTGGCATTATGTGACATGACCCTGCTCTGATCTTATATCTACTATTATCTCTCCATCATCCATCATTTATGTCAATTTATTCCTATTTATGATCAGAGGAGCGACCAGAGCATATCCCAACATGCAGTGGGTGAAAGGGAAAAGAACATTTTGCTCATTGCGTGTTCTGGAAAACCCCAGGGTGCCAGTCTGTCGCAAGGCTTAGATATAAACAGACAAACACTGACAGGCAATTTCAAGTTTGAACTGACTTTGAGTCGAATGGGTTTGAGTTGTGGGAAGAAACTCGTGTAAACACAGAGAGAACATGCACATTTACCAAAGGCAGCACCAGGAATGAAACCCAGACTCAGGATCTTTTTATAGTGAATGTTAATCACTAAACTACAGTGCTGCTGACCAAGGCTGGGTATTGATACTCATTGAAATAACCCGGTACCAAATAGTCTTGAAACATCTCCAGTCAAACAATACCTGCATTCAGTCCTTTTTGTACCCAGATCAGATTATTTATATGATTTTGCTCACAGACAGACATGTGATTGGCCCATTACGGCAGCAACTATAACCCATACGGCCTGCGGCGTGGTGAAGTCGAGCGCAGCGTATTTGATGGAATTGGTTCAGCAGTGAATCTGAGAAATAATTATTTGTTTTCCGATTTTGTTTTAAAACCCAAATAAACACGCCCACACCTCTGCACAGCACCTGATTTTGTGTGAATATAGCTGAAACGATCCTCAGTCTGCTTTGCCTGTGTGTGTGTAAGTGTGTAAAACTTAGCTTTATAGAGCCTTGACCCCAAACCCCGCACACTGTATTAACGGGGGACTACACACCACTCGGAAATTGGCTGAAGTCCAGAAGCGTCCAGAGTAAAGCAAATCATGATAAAATAAGGAAATACAGGTAGAGGGCAGGATCTCTGCAGATACAGACACCACCACACACTTCTAGTGGGTAGGAGGAGATGATTTGGAGCTGTCCACCCCCCTGAGTTTACTTGCTACTTTTAATTTCTGGACATCTATGGGATCATGATTATGCTATTTGATCCCACTGACACTCAATAATTGAGTTGTTTTTTTCTAGCAAAAAGTTTCACATGATGCCTTTCAGGGTGCTGGCATTGGTATCGTCCTTTTTAAATGATACCTAGCCCTAGCTGACACATGTAACATCAGTTTGTGTGAAATATAGTTGGTTATAACCTTGCTTCAGAATAATTTTTCATAGGAAGCATCACTACACTTATTACTGACACAGACAAGAGTCCAAAATAAAGTAAAATGTTCAATTGATTTCACACGTTGTACTTTCATATGACTTAGTTCATATTATAATTATCTCATAAATAATGCTCCTGAAAAAAATTCTACTGAATCTTCCAGGTATTGATAGGCACCTTGGCTACAGTCAGTGTTTCTTTTGAAATGCAGCAGAGACCCTCTGACCTGCAGGGTCAGCATGTGAGATTGATTTTCTTGAGCTATGAACATTCCTCTTCATCTGCTAAAATTTCATTCCAAGGTAATCTTCTGTACAGCATATGAAACACTTTTATTGGCTAACCTGTTTAACAGATGGCCGCACGCCTCACTGCATCCATTCTCTGCATTGTTTTCTGTTGAAAGGCTAAATTTGAGAACCGGTTTTGGAACCTGCTTTTGCTCAAACCTTGACTGAGGAGATTTTTATTTTCACAACAGACGTTTTGACCTGTCATAGCAGGTGAAGCACAGGTGTTACTAATAACATTAACAATGGCTATGTGCCCCAGTAGGCCTTGGCAGCGTGATAGTGAGCCTGCATGCACAATACCAAGACCCTGAAACTGGAGCAGTTAAATGGAGTTCAGCCATCATTAATTTACCTGTGCTTTTCCTTCTGTGACATTTTGTTAGCTTAAAACTAGACAATATACGGTACGAATCTGTTATTAATCTTTTCTTATTCTCTCTGTGTTTGTTTAAATGAATAACAGACTATATTTGCAGTTATGATCACATGAGACTATGCAGTAAAATCAAAGTATTGGATATGTCTAAAAGATACTGCACATAACAAATGCCTATTGAGCCTCTAATGAAGTGCATTTACAGTGCTGAGTCAACTAGTACATAGTGTAAGCTTAAACAGTCTTCCAACACAGTATAAATCACAACCGTATAAAAGAGCCTGTGGTGTTCACAGGATGAAGTGACAAACTCTGACAATGGATCCAGTTTCTAATGTTGACACAGGATAAAACTCCGAGTCCTGACAGTGACCTGTCAGGACTGTGAGAGGAAGGAAGGGAGACTGGCCAAAGCAAAGGTGCGGGACCAGAAGCAGTCACATAGAAAAGGAAGCTGCTATTCTTTCCTCTCATCAGCTTTAAATGATTTTAGGAAAGAGAGCTCCATTAGAGAGAGCTGTCTAAACACACGAAGGGTATTAATGCTGCGGGAGGAGCACACTGAGAAGCACAGCACGGCAAAATCTCAGCAGATCTACATTCGGCTATATTCTGCAGCAGTTTGATTAATATGTTATGTTTCATGCGTCCATTTTAAAAGTTTTGTACTCGCCTCACCTGTACCTGCAAGTCAACATCTGAAATGGCTTTCATCACTTTCTCTTCCATTTAAATAAATCATTTTTGTGAGAGTGGTCAAATAAAGCCTCTGCTATTTTAGTACACAGTGACGCATCCACCTTATGAAATCACAATGTGAAACATCTTACCTGAAAGTGGTCTTCCCTCCCTTTGCTGCAAGCTTTGGATCTTTACAGGCCTTTTGTTCTCTGTTTGTTCTCTTCTTTTAACTATTTTAAGTATTTTGTTTTTGATCCAGTGAAATCAGGCACGATGCTCATAATTATATTTGTGAAACCTTAATTTGAAGGGTAGAGTTTTATAGTCTTTATGATTTCAACATATGGAGATGAATTGAATAATCTACCATGGATTATCATTCACAATATGAACCTCTCAGACATCATTAATATCTGTTTTTCTTCAACCAAGTGTTATATTTCCCAGGATACTGAGCTCACACAATAACACAAACACACTAAAAGATCGAGCCAGCCGTGGACCAGCAACTCCAATATTCTGCGAGGTACAATTAATGTTTTTGCCAAAGGAGTTTGGTTGCTTTACAGAGAGTGTTATTTGGCTTATATAAAGGCTGTTTAATGGCAAGGAAAAGCAGTGAAAATATTCTGAATGTAGCCCAGAGTCCTGCACGGTTCCAGTTTTGCAAATCTGCCCCTGCGAAACCCGCAAAGCTAAGAACCAGAACCAACCTGTTACTCGCAATTATCTCCAAGTCAAATCCACACCTCCCCAGACCCGTTAATGAAAGCCCCACAACCCAATCTGCACCTGTGATTAAACACACATATCCAGTGACTCACTCGACAATTGTGACTCACTTGTGTTTTGAAGTGGTGCTGTGCCTGTGTTCCTGCAGCTGTCAATGTGTATCCATGGTGACTACAAGCCTAGCTTGCGGCTATCAAAAGATAATACTTTTTGAAACTCTTTACAAGCAGCCAAGCCGCTGACATCGTTATTCTCACATTCTGTGATCACACAAGATTCCTCCCAAATGTCCCAATTTGATATTCTCCGCCGGCTATTTTAGCCTTTTTGTTTGGCAGGACGTGGGGTCAAAGTGTGTTTGTAGGCCTTCACAATAAAATCTTGGCTGTTCATTAGGCTTGATATTACTGTATTAACAGATAGAAATGTGAAAAATGCTGCTAATTTCTGAAAACAATACACATTATTGTACTGTATGTGTTGTATTATAGTTTTTACCTGCTGCCTGCCCACAATTAGTTGATTTTTACTTGTGAAGTCCTGTTAATTTATAAAAAGATATTATATTTATTGTTTATGTATTACACAACATTTTCTAGTAAAGCCTACACTCCAGCTGATACAGATGTTTTTAGGTTGGCCTTTTTTTAGGTGGCTAAAATATGTTTTGCAGCAGTACATTGCTTAGCTTGTTTCAATGGGACTGCTGCTGCTAACTGGGGGCGTGCTGGTCGACATCTACTGTAAATTACACATTGACTGTTGATAAATACCACATGCAACCCCACTTCAAAAAAATCTGAATTATTCCTTTAACACTTTATAATTGATTCAAACAAGCATTTTTATCTTATGACGTCACACAAGACTAATAATTTAGAATGTATGTGTCAGTTTGTGTATAAAAAAACACCTGTCAATCAGCCTTTTCTCACCTCTCTTCTCAGTTTTGTAACTATTACACTTTTGTTGTCATTTAATCATCGATAGCACGCTTAAATGTAATTACACGTTAATCTTTTGTTTAAGAAGAGTAATACTTTATATCAGAAGACATTTTGTGCTACCACAGCCTACCCCAGTCTTCATGCTACCCAATTAGAGTAAGAGATTAAGTTTGAAACATAAGCCTTTGATCTGAGTCAGTGATTAACACAGCCGGGGTTTAGTTGTCCAAATCACTGGCAGATGCTCTGCTAAGCTCCGTGGCCTCAGCAGGCAGTATGATGGGATCTTTGGTGCACAGGGAGGGATGAGGGGGGGCTCTGCACCGTTCAGAGCCCAAATGTGTCCAGCCATATCTCGAGGCAGCCTTGTGTGTCCTCTCCCGTGCCCATTCCACTCGGGCCAGATATGGTCCTTATGTTCCCATTCACCTAACTCTCCTCCAAGATTTATTCAGCTGTTTACAGTTTGGTGCAGGGGGCAGCGTGTAATGAAATACTCATTTTCAATTTTTCTTCGCAGCAAGCCTTGGATTCCAACCTCAGCAGTCTAATCAAGAGGACCAGTGATTTGGAAAGTCTGATGGGCAAACTTATCCAAACCTGCCAACACGTGGAGGTGAGGTTGTTTATCTGTTCCCTTTCAGGTGCACGCTTCTCGCTTCTGTGGCACGTCATGGGCAACAACTCATTAAATTATTAACACAGTGATGAATTACTGTATCTGAGTGCTGCTTTTCATCATGTCAACAAGATTAAGTGCTCATTAGTCTATAGATCAATCATTTCTCTAATATGCATACAGTCTGCTGCAAATTCTGTATTTTCAGAGCAAGTGTAGCCACGTATGTGTACATGGACCTGGAAACAAACATAAAATAGAGCACAATAAAACATGGTCATGCTATATTGTTGTATATATAGTAACACAGATAAATAAAAAGAAACCACACACTTTGAACCCTGTAGCTTTGTTTTATTATTTATGATTGCCTTTCTTAAATGTTAATATTTAATTCAACATTTTTTAAGATAATTTCAAGCTTTGTTATGAAATTAAAAACTTCATTTTTTAAATGATAATATTCAATTATGAATATTTTATACCCTTTGGGAATCTCTGGTACATTGTATTTGGTTCATTGTCTCACTTTAGCATGCATTTGTACTGTTTCAGTATTTTTATTTTCAAACCTAAGGTGATCTAATTCAGAGACCTACAATACAAAATATAAACAAAAACAAAAAACAAAATGTAATAAAAATCACAAAACAAGAGCAACACAAGCAAGAAACACAAACAACATACACTAAAACAATTAAAAAGTAAGAAAATCGGGTATGTTTACGAGATTTTGTGATAGTCTCTCCAATGGCCAAATAGACATAAGGTTCTCATACTGCTCTGAAATATTAGGGGGCTCCTTTTCTCATAATTTTTTGTAATATTGTGAGCAAAACAATTCCAAGAATGTACCTTTAACTATGTTCATAATCCTGCCTTGGACTGAATCAAAAAAATGTAAAATATTGGGCATGACCACATAAGATGACTACATACGATACCTACCATGCATTTGTAGTAATAATAAATAAGTATATTTGTTTTTGTATTTTTAGCATTTGAGTGTCAGTGTAATAAAGATGACTCATCACTGGGTTCCACATATTTATTACATCGTACATTACATTATTTATTTCAGTGACTGTGATCATGTATGTGTTTGCGATAATAAAGACAAACAATGAACAAACAAGGTCAACTCTCCTGCCCAACATGGGAAGGCAGAATTATCCCCTAATGTGGTTTTCTTGTCACATGGGGTTTGCATCAAATTAATTGTGTTGTCAGTAATGTATTAAAAAAAACATTCAATGTCATAAGCCTGCAGTTGTGCAGCAAAACGTTTTGTCAAAGCAAATGAATTGCAAAACACTGTCTCTTATCTACATGTATGCCTCTGTCCTGTCTAGGTAAATGCGTCGCGACAAGAAAACAAGCTGCTCGAGGAGTGTGACCTGCTGATTAATATCATACAGCAGCGAAGACAAATCATAGCTACCAAGATAAAGGAGGGAAAGGTACTGTTTATCACCTTTTGTCACCTTTGTCTCGATAATCTTTGTTTGTTTGTTTATCACCTTGTGCACATTGATAACCTTTCCTCCCCACACAGCCGAGAAGCTAACTTACAGCTCAACCCCAGACAACGCTGCTCTGATTACAATACAGCAATAACAAATCACTGTTGGAGGGTAAAAACTGTGTATTTTCAAAACGTTTCTCTTTAAGGCCAAACTATGTCACTATCAAAAGAATCAATAACACATTTTTCTGACAAATAAAAAGGTTAAACACACACTTACTCTGTTCAGTACGTGGGTAACACTTTATTTTAAGGAGGTATGCAGTTGTCATTAGGTTTTATTCAGTCAATTATGTCATCTTTAATGTAAAGTTGACATTGTTTGAGATGTCTTTGTTATGGCGACATTAATCAAGCCAATAATGTCAGCTAATTAGGCAGCTGACTCCACAGCTCACTTAGCTAACTAGCTAATGGCAGCTACAGATAACAGCAGACAGCTATTAGCCTACTTAACAAGTAAACAAGCTAACCGCCGCCTGTCCATCAAACTCTGCAAGCTAAATCGTCTTGGCCCTCTATGTAGTTGTCAAACTGGCTTTATAATATTTAATGACGTTTCTTATTCCAAGTCCAACTGGTGCCACTTTACTTGAAGTCCAGTTCATGACACCGTTACAAAAGAATATGACTGTGTAATAAAACTTAATGACATCTTTAGGTAGTTAGCTCCATGGCTAAGTGAGCTAACTAGCTAACACCAACTACAGATAACAGCAGACAGTGGTTAGCTTACTTTAGCAACAAGTAAACAAGCTAACCGCTGACAAACTGGCCCTATAACATTTAAAAGGATAACCATTACAAAAGCATTTGACAATGTTATAAAATTTAATGTCAGCTTTATGACAAGTCCAAAGTGTACCACTTTACTCAAGGTCAAGGAAAATATTCATGACACCTTATAAAGGTCAAAACCAACCACATGATAGTTTAATGTCATGTTAAAACATTGAGATTGATAATACTGTATCAAGTTGTCATGACAAAGACATTAACAGGTTAACTTGTCTTGGTTAAGGTCATTGGTTGTCAATAACAAATGGTTATAATAGGGTAATGACAGTCTTATGCACACCTCCTAAGATAAAGAGTTACTGTGTTTTTCTGCTGCAGCCTCACTGTGTACACTGTGTAACTGACACTACTGAAGTCATTTCACAAACTTTATTTCTCTTCTTGACTTTTGCTGCTGTCTGTTACACAACATTTTAGCATGTCCCAGATTAGCCTCAGTTTGTGCCTCTCATGTATTAATGCTTCATTTGAGTCACGGAGCTCAGCATCTGATTTTCCTAAAAATAAATACCCGGCGATATTTGAGAAACCCAGTTCATTTAATGACATTTTACTGCTGCTCTGAAATATTTCCAGAATCCTCAAAGATGCCCCTAATTATTTGTATGAAGAAATACGGATAAATAAATATATATGTATGTATGTATAAATACATTTTTGTTAATGTTGAAAATTAAACTCAACTTTTCATTGTCACTGTCTTTTAACTTTCTTAAATGTTGAATCTGGGATAGATCATGAGAATTTCGTATGATTTGACTTTTGACTTGTCTTTCTTGAACAATGGCTTGACTTGACTTGCTCGATTCTCGCCTCAGTAACTTGAAACTTGGTTTTGACCGGCACATTGGTGATTAACTCCCACCTTTTGTAAACACAGCATATTTTTCCCAGATGTTATCTGATTGAGGTCTCATTCAGTTTGCTTTCAGTCAGGTCACCTAAATGATTATGCAACAAAACAAAAGCAACAAAAGCACACCCATTCAAATGTGATAGATACTTGGTGCTGAACTGGTGATAAATTTTCATGGGAGCATTATCTAGTGTGCGGACGTCATATTTCCCCTAAATGATCATGTCTTTAAAGCAACTGAGTGGAGTCTTGGGAAATAAGGTGAAATTTATCTTTGACTGCTAACAAAGACATAGTCTGGCTTTGAGAAACTAAACTACAATACTGTTTTTCTTAGTTTTATAAACTCCTGCCTGAATTGTTTTTGATGAACCCTGTAGCTGTAGAGGGGAGCGTGCAATTCTTTGAAATTACATGAAATTGCCCAAATTGGTGGTTACAAGCTCTCAACACAAAGGTGATGAATTTCTAATTGTCTCCTGCATTCTAACTACTGCTACTAATTAGAAACTTCAAATACTTATTTTAGTGAATCTATGTTTAATAGTAAATGAGTGGCCTCCCCTGCATGTTACTTGCACTAGGGATGAAATAAACAGCTTCACAATAAACTGCAATAAAACTTTGTTAATTAGTATTAGAGTTTCAAATTTTAATTTTCATGACAAGCATGTGCAGATGCATGTGCAGCAGCAACGTAGGTTAGTTTTGCGTCAGTGAAAACACTGACATTACAAAGGATGTGATGCCATTTCAAATTGTTGAGAGGTTTTTAAAATAAAACTCAGTAAAATTATTTCAGTGTGTGCATAATTTTTAGCATATTTTAACAAAATCATGATAATATTGGTCATTATAATAGTAATATCAAATTTTCATTTGGTTTAATCTTTAACTTGCACTGAACAACTCACCAGACTGCAGAGTTTATTGCTGTGTTTTGTCTTCAGGCATGTAGCAATTCTGGCACTGCGTCCATACATTTGTTGCACATATGCCGTGCCCCTTCAATCGTTTCCCTCCCTTTTCCCCTGTTAGATGCCATTAGAGAGGCAGTGGCATGCTGTGCCATGCTCACCGTCAGTGTAAGATCAGCCGTGCTTCCTGTGATGGCCCTCACTGGAGGAGGACTCTTTCCTTCCTCGCCCCGTGCCTCATGTCAGATTCTGAGGTTGTTTTCAGCCACTAAGCCAATGAGGCACTCATGTGGGATAAGAGGACCTGGTTACTATGGTGGTGTTATGAGCAATGTTTCATAAATACTTGTCTCATGGCAGTATAGGTTTTTAGAACAGGTTGAAGCTTACAGTCTTGTGGGTATTACACAACTGAAAAATCCAATTGTCAAAGGTGAAAATCCGATTTTCTTCAGCCGGATTTTCTAATTGGCGTGGTAAAATCAAATCTAGCATCTGGCAGCTTGGTGCTCTATACAGTTTGTAGTACATTGGTTGGTTATTTACCAAGCTTTTCATCTATCAACATGTCCTTTTTTTCCCCTGCCCAGGCTGTGCGGCTGAGGAAACTCGCCCAGCAGATAGCCAGCTGCAAGCAGTGCATCGAGAGGTCCTCCTCCCTCATCACTCAGGCCGACCAAACTCTCAAGGAGACGGACCACACTCGCTTCCTGCAGACAGCTAAAAGCATTTGTGAGAGGTGAAGGAGAAAACAACAGTGACGACAAACAATAGACTTGGTGTATAAAACTGTCTCCATCTAATCTTGTACTTCTTTATTACAGAGTTTCTATGGCAACAGCATCCTCTCAAATCCTGTTACCAGAAATTAACTTGAATGACACCTTCGATACTTTTGCTTTGGACTTCACGAGGGAGAAGAAAATGCTAGAAAGCTTGGATTACCTCACAGGTGAGTCAATTCTTGCAAGTTAAAGCTAGACCACGTAGGATTGTAAACACACCATTCAAAATTGGCCCCTCCTCCCTGGCTCAACAAACGAGAGCACTAGCGAGTGAATGAAGTGAGGGACTGACATTACAAAGCAAAGCAGAACAAAGCAGTGAACTAAATGTTATATTTGGATTGCTTCATAGCGGTTACATTCTTAAGCACAAATAAACAAGCCTGCACAACTGCACAGCTGAAGCAAATCTTCATCCTGTGCTGTTTCCTGTGTGTTTGTGTGTGTGTATGCATCTTTCTTTGCTTTCACAGACAGAGAGGAAAGAGAGCAATGTAACCGTTGGTCACTTTGAGTCTTGACCTTACAACCTAGTGCACAGGTTATGAGGGGCTTGTGGAGGTTACATATTGCTGTCCAAAGGCTGAAGTGCAGATATGTCTCAAACATAGCAAAATATGAGAAAATGCAGGCAGAGGGCAGAGAGAGCTACCACCACACGAGATAGCGGGTCGTAAGTAATGATTTAGTGTCCATGTGTTAAACCCAAGGCCCTCGGTCTGAATCTGGACCTGCAACTAATTTTATGTGGCCCGAAAGAATTTGCAAAGAATAAAATTAGCATAATACAAATCTATGCTGCGTTATGGAAGTATGGTGTCCATAAGTTACATGTCCCAGAATGTATCCCGATTTTGTTATCTGCATACTGAAGCCTCTAGATGTCAGTATACATCAGGGCAGCAATATGTCATCTAGCCCCAGTCGCCAAGGCTGCGCCCCATTCTGTGGGAAAACTCTCTGTTTCAAACAATGAGAGAGATGTTAAAATGCCAAAAAGCTGCTGTGTAACAAGTTGTAAAACACCAAAATATATGGATGCATCACAGTCTCTCACACTTAGATTTTGAGGCGCATAAGATATATGAATATTCATTGTCAGTAAATAGCTCAATGATTACTAGTTACTACTGATGGAGAGCTAATGTTGGCATGAGTGGGAGGCTGATGGAGAATAGTCCCAACGTTACAATATAGAAGTGTTAGACCATCATCTCTAAATCTAAATCTCACCATACGTCAGATCAACAGTTGTCCATTGACAGGTTTAGACAGATTAGAGTTCAATTTCATCGTGGACCAAAAATGTACAGAGTGGACTCGTAGCTGGAGAGGTGCCACTTCACCTCCTTGGCACTGTCGAGGTGCCCTTGAGCAAGGCACTGGACCCCCAACTGCTCAGGGTGCCTATTTCTCAGCAGCGTCCATCACTCTACCACCTCTCCCACGAAAAAAAAAAATGCTTGTGTGTATACAAGTCTGTATGTGTGTGTGTGGATAATTGACAATGGAGTGAATTTTTTTAAATTTAAACTAATAAAGCGACATTCTGCTTCTTCTTGAGTTTCACACCATTGATTTATAGGGATTATTTTTATGATTCTTGTTTTTTAAAGGAAAATCCTGCATAGCTTCCTTGTGCAAGTGCCCCGTATTGCATTGTTTGGCACGAAGCCTATCATTTAATTCATATAATCTGTTGGTTGCTCAGTTTATACAGCCAGATGAAGGCAGTTTTTCACTCTGTAATTCTTGAAACTCATAATTTTAGATAATTTGTTGGGTTCATTCATCCAAATAGTGCATTTGAAATTTTCCTCACTTTATCCATCAATTACAGATTCATGTAATTTAAAGGCTTTGGCATGGTGAGAAGATATTTCAACTATGTGTCTGTTAGTGAGCAACAGAAAACAAAAAAGCTCTCAAATGTTAGGCTACAGTCAAGCTTTACTTTCCACTAAATGAAGCAGGTTTGATTGTTTATGCTCAGGCGCCTGTTGTGAAGAGTGAATTTAACTCTGCATGGGGCCCGTAGCTGTAATAGCTGGAGGAATTGCAACCTAGCTTAATTACACTTGTCAGAGTTAAAAAAACACAAATGGATGGTGCTTTATGCCACAACTGGCCTCTCTGCAACATACTGCGATTTTCTTTTTTGTTATTTATGTTGTGTGCAGAATCCACTCATCTTTCATGTCTTAGAACATTTGTGTTTTGTTTTCTGATTGCAGCACCAAATCCACCAGTAATCCGTGAGGAATTATGTACAGCCTCGTACGACACGATCACAGTTCACTGGACATCAGACGATGAATTCTCTGTTGTATCATATGAACTTCAGTACGCCATCTTCACCAGCCAATCTAACGTTGTCAGTAAGTCTATATGCAGCTCTCTGGTGGGAGTACAGTCTAATGTTTGTGGTGGGAAACATGACAATGATGAGGGGATTTGAAAGGGATTTCAATGAAGGGCTTAAAATTGCTTGGGGGCTATGTTACAATATCCAAACATAATATTGTATTGTAGCAGCAGAGGAGAGCTGTGTCCTGGCTCTTATGGGTAATGAGATGTTACTAAAATACACTGCAGTGTTTAGGCATGGATATGGGGAAAGAATAACATCTCAGTCAGAGTGGGTTTACATCCAGATGCACATCATAGGCTGGATATTATCTCAGGGTGGAAATGAGCAGCAGACTGTTTGAATTGATTGCTCTAACAAGGTCACAACATGCTCGATCAAGCAATTTATTCTCATCTGCCTCAGTGCTCAGGCATACTTGGATGAGTGGAAATGTGACGATGTCTGATGAGTCAAAAATAGCAGCTATAGACTGAAACATTGCATACAGTTTTGTGCTGTTGTTTCTTGTCTGGATTTCAAATACTGTATGAAGCCCGAACACTACATGATGAATTGGTTTGTTCTTTGTCAGTGACTTTCTGTCTGTCTGCAGGTTTGTGTAACTCTGCTGACAGCTGGATGATTGTACCAAACATCAAGCAAAATCACTACACCGTGCACGGGCTCCAGTGTGGCACCAAGTACATTTTCATAGTGAAGGCCATAAACCAGGCTGGAAACCGCAGCAGTGAACCAGGGAAGCTCAAGACCAACAGTATGTCGAGTTTAGCAACTGCACAGAATTTGTTCTGTTATTAATTAGGTAACACAAAGGTGTGTGTCATTACACTGTCATAACCATGTCATGACAGCTGTCATGAACATGAAGGAGTGATGAAAATGCCCGGTGAACACTGCCTCTGAGACAGACAGTGGCCAGATTGGCAGGGAATACAGTACTGAGGTGGTTTCCTTGGTTGGTTTGGCTCCTGGCACCCCGTGGCTGAGTCAGCTAATTAGGTGGCTAGCTCCACGGCTAACCAAGGTAACTAGCTAATGCCAGCTACAGTTAACAGCAGACAGAGGATAGTCTTTTTTTTTTTTTTTTTTAGCAACAAGTAAACTAGCCAACATTATCTGTCCATCAGGTAACTCTGTAAGCTCTGTTGTCAGACTGGCCTTACATCATTTAATGCCATCTAATTAGACAGTTAGCTCCATGGCTAACCGAGCTAACTAGGTAATGCCAGGTACAGATAACAGCAGATAGCAGTTAGCCAACTTTAGCAACAAGTGAACTTGCTGACTGCTATCTCTTCATCAGGTAACTCTGTAAGCTAAATCTCCTTGGTGCTGTACTCTGTCATCAAACTGGCCTTATAAACTTTAATAATATCTTTATGACAAGTCCAAATGGTACCACTTCAGTTGAAGTCCAGGAATTGATTCATGAGACCGTTACAAAAGCATTTTTACAATGTTATAAAACTTAATTACATCTTTCTGCCTTCTCCAAAATGTCCCACTTTATTTGAGGTCAAGGAAAATATTTATTACATGCTTTATAATGGTCTCATGACAGCCAATGTCAAAACCAACCACATATTACAGTTTAATGTTATGTTAAAACATACAGCTAAACAGTTTCTTTAAGCTATAATGTTAAGTTGTCATGACAAAGACACTGACAGCTTATGTTGTCTTGGTTAATGTAAAAAAAGAAATTAAAAAAGAAATGAAAATACATTATTGGCTTACTTTATGTAAAGTTGCCATAACAAAGACTTCTTAAACAATGTCAACTTTGCACTTAAGCCAACATAATTAACCAAATGACAACAGTTATAAACAGTCATAAAGACTCCTTCATGTTTCTGACAGGTGTGATGACATGGTTATGACAGCTTAATGATTTATGCAAACCCCATCAAAGAAAGCTTTACAAGTAATTATCTGTGAATATTGTTTAACATTTTATAAACCAGCATTTTTTTCATCCTTTCTTTAAGGTCAGCCATTCAAGTTGGACCCAAAGTCAGCTCACCGGAAGCTGAGGGTGTCCCATGACAACCTGACAGTAGAGAGGGACGAGACGTCGTCCAAGAAGAGCCACAGCCAGGACCGATTCTCCAGCCACAGCAGCTACGGTGTTACAGGAAACGTCTACATCGACAGCGGCCGCCATTACTGGGAAGCTCTGATTGGAGGAAGCACATGGTGAAAACATCTACCTGTTTTCATGCTAGAAGCACGGCTTTGTCTGTCGTGTGGTCCACTACTGTGGTCCAGGTTGAAATATCTCAATGGATTAAAGACCTTTTTCACAGCAGTCGTTTTGACATGAAATAGTCGGGTAAACAGGTGTTACTAATTAAGGTTCTTTCCATTTATGTCAGACAAGAGTCAGGGTGCTGCTAATGTGCATGTTGGTTCACTGGAAAGGCTCTAAATGGAAGAAGACTTTAATTACTATCATTGGTAACACCTGTGTTTACCCTGCAATTTCATATCAATATGGCTGCCATGAAAAAGGTCTATTGTATTTTTATTTGTATTATTGGAGTATTGAATGGATTGCCATACAATTTTGCAATAGCTAAACAAAGAGTAGAATCCACACACTGTTCTTTTGTTCCACAAGTGTTTTTTTTTAATTTAATGCTGCTGTGCAATGTTTTGAGCAATCAGATCTTCAGGCACTAAAGAACAGTGTGGAGCTTTTTGCCATGAATTCTCCTGCCCAGCATCTGTCAAAGAGGCTTTTTAAAAAAATGTTTTTACTTTTATTCTCCATGAAATGTTGCTCAGACATTCATTGTCCTCAAATCAAATCAAATCAAATCAAATTTTATTTATATAGCACCAGTTCACAACAAAGTTGTCTCAAGACACTTTACATATAGAGTAGGTCTAGACCACACTCAATAATCATATTTACATCCGACAATTGAAACAATTCCCACATAGGCAAGCACTTTGGCGACAGTGGCGAGGAAAAACTTCCTTTTAACAGGCAGAAACCTCGGACAGATCCATGGCACATGGTGGGTGGCGACCTGACGGCACCGGTCGGATTTGAGAGGGAAAAGGAGAAGGAGAAGAAAGAGAACGAATCCTAATGACTTTTGTAATCCTCTTACTTTTGCTGTAGTGCCACTAGGAGGTTTGCATTTGTGGTTTTACATGAATTGTCTCAACTGTTGGATGTATTTTCATGAAATTTGGCGCAGACATCCACAGGGCCGCCCCCCGAAAGTCGAAGATTCAGATCAGATCCCTCAATCGACAGAGATTCAGGCAGGCTGCCAGACAACCCAAAAAGAATATTTGGATTTAACCCTTTTGTAAACATCAGCATTTTGATTAGTAACTGTAATTTAATTACTTATTTTTGTCAGTAACTGTAATTGATTACATTTACATTTATTTTGTAATTTAATCACGTGTCAGTAGATACTGTCCAGCACTGCTAGTATCCTTTTAGACATTTGTGTGAAATGTTGTCATAACCAGCCTATGAACTCTGAACATGTTTTGTGAAATCATCTTTGACCACCAAAATTGAATCAGTTCATCCTGGAGTCCAAGAGGGCCTGTAAATTTTTAAAAAATTCCCTTAAGGTGTTCTTTAGATATTGTGTTCACAAGAATGACCCAAAAACATAATGCCTCTGGCCATGGCTGTTCTGGTGTGCCATAACAAAAGGTTTTTTTTAATATAAGGTTTTTCAAAAATTGTGAATCACAGAGGTCCTTTAGCATCCAGTATTAACCATGCACCAAAAAAACATTTGGGTCATCGGTCCAGTAGTATGCGAGATTAGCAATAGACAAGTTCCAGGTGCATGTATCGCGCGGGACTAACACTTGCATGCAGTCACGCACACATGCAAACAATTTCATGATCTCCTTACACCTTTGCAGGGCAGCTGACGCGTTGCAGTCATCACTGTCAGCAGCCTGGAAGGAGATACAATCTGTGGTGCTCTGGGATTTTTTTGTTTGTTTCAGGTTCACAATAGAAATATGGGATCTGGTATTTATGAAATCTAATTGTTGTTTTTCCATTTGGCCCGCAGGTTTGCCGTGGGCATTGCATACAAGTCGGCACCAAAACATGAGTGGGTTGGCAAAAACTCGGCCTCCTGGGTCCTGTCTCGGTGCAACAACTCGTGGGTGGTGCGTCACAACAGTAAGGAGATGCCCATCGAGCCCTCACCCCACCTGCGGCGTCTCGGAATATTGTTGGACTATGACTCTGGATCTTTGTCTTTCTACGACGCCGTCGGCTCTCAGCACTTGTACACATTTGACATTGCCTTTGCTCAGCCAGTCTGCCCCGTGTTCAACGTGTGGAACAGGTGTCTAACGGTCCTCACCGGACTGCCCATCCCAGATCACTTAGAGGGGACAGACTACAACAACTGACCAGACCTGTCCAGCTGGATTTCCTAATTGTACCCAAAAAGGGACCAGACTGCCTGCACCTCACTGACTGAAATGCCCACATACTGTTGACTAAATGAAAGCAGTAATTGAAAGAGATGCAAGTAATGGCCCAGGTGTACATTCCTAATCAAGTTGAAATTAATTGGAAATAATTAAAAAACAAGCATCTGTAGATGTATTTCTTTGCTTTGCACATTCATGTACATTGCACTGCTGGGTGGTTTTAAGGGTTTGCTTACAGGTCATAGAGATATTTTCAAATAGGGTCCAGATTTTTTATTTTTAAATTCATATTATGCACTCTTCTAGTCATGTGTTGTTAAGGGTGATGATAAGCCCTTAAGTGTAAGTGACAAGCGGACTCTCTGACTTTAATGTTTCTGGAAGGTTGTATTATAGGTTATTTTAATGTTTTTGAAAGATTTTTTTTAAGTCATAGCACTTTGAGAAGACAAAGTTGTCACTATAAAATGTATTTCTAAGCCACTTGTACCATAATGCGATCGTTTCCTCATCATTGTTTTGTAAAGAAAAAAAGCACTTAAATAGATAAACCATAAATCAACAATAACAACAGTCTGACTTGAATGTGAAATCAGTCAAGCAGTCAGCAGTTTTCAAATATTTATTATCTGTAAATGCTCGAGTACACTTCTGCATTATGGGACTTTTCATCTCCTCATTGTAGCAGTTTCAGAAGAGCTCTTCATCACAGTTTTCACATTTAAGTTTCTGACAAGATGAAATAAAAGTGACTTCATTTGATTATCTGCGTGACTTGTCCTCTTCATTTTAAGACGTGCTGCATGCCAAAAATGTGACTCGGCGAGATGATGATTTAATACACTGTGCACTTGTTGTTTACACTCATTTATACTTGATCTCTCATTAAAGCCTGAACAAATCTCACAACACCACAGTGAAAAGAAAACACCACCTCCGCATCAGAGGAACGTGTTGCAGTACAGGACTCACTCTGACCCACACTGAGCCAAAATACAACTTCTGACAAGATCTGCTCTGACATGTCTTTTTGTTCTGGAGTAACGTGGCTTGAATTCTGCAGCATCTCCTTTCAACTAAAGTAGACAAGAGCAAAAAGAAAAAAAAAATCTGAACTCTGTGTGACCTCTCTGTGAGACACCCTGCAGACAGCGCTGTAATACGTGAACTCGACCTCCTCCATATAGATAATGCCACCAGAACTTTTGAGATGTCTGCGTTTTATAATGGAAACTGTTTGAGTAATCATAATGAACTGGATAACATTTTGCATTAGAGATGACGCTTAAAAGGGACGATTCACCCCAAAATCAAAAATACATATTTTCCTCTGGCCTGTAATGGTATTTCTCAGTCTAGATGGTTTTGGTGTGAGTTGCAGAGATATTGGCTGTAGTAGATGTCTGCATTCTCTCCAAAATAATGGGACTACAGTATATGGCACTTGGCTTATGGTACTCAAAGCACAAAATAGATAGATTCAAAAATTCAAAACCAGTGTCTCTTTCCAGTAATAATGACCCGGTTACTCAAAAATAATCCACTGACCTTGTGATGAGCAGTGTTTACTTTCTTTCTGCAATAAAATCAACCAGTACTGCTTTCTTTCTTTTCATTCTTTCTACTAGAAAATGTAAGAGAATATTTTTTTGGTGCTTTGAGCACCACAGCCTGAGTGCCATTTAGTCCCATTATATTGGACAGAGGGCAGACATCTCTGTGGCTGATGTCTGCAAAACTCTGCAATTCACACCAAAAAAATCAATATGGATAAATAGTGCTACAGGCCAGAGGAAAAATGTGTATTTTTGATTTTGGGGGAACTGTCCTTTTAATGACATTCATAAAGGCTCCTTCATGTTAATGACCGGTGTCATGATAGAATCAGAATCAGAAATAGTTTGTTGATCCCTGGGGGAAATTGGTAATGTTACATGCTCACACTCAAGAACAGAATAGAGGCCTAGAACAATTATAAGAAAATATAAAATAGGCATCCAAAAATATGTACAAGCTGCTACAATATAAAACAGACAATCTAACAAGCATATCATAAAATATATAAAATAAGAATGTAAAAAAATGTACTTTGTTCTCCAAAACAATATATTGATATAGAATGACAATGTATAAATGTAGAAAGGACAAGAAAAAAAAAAAGAAAACAAAGACATAAGAAATATTGACATGATTATGGCAGTGTAATAACAGTTTTATGCACACCTCTACAGGTAAAGTGTTACCATTAATTCTTACATAGTTCTGGTTTTGACTGTACTTTGAACTCTTTAAAGGGACAGTTCACCCTAAAACAAAAATTCAGTCATTATCTTCTCACCCTCATGCCGACTGAAGGTCGGGTTTAGTTTTTTAGTCAAACACTGCTGGAGAATGTCATCTTGGGCTTTGGGAGACACTGATCAATAATTATCACAATTTTCTGACATTTTAAAGACCAAACAATTGAGAAAATAACATCATGGTGATGTGACATTTGCTGTTGTCCATATAAAACCAGCATATTCTCTTACATCTGGAGAACAAGTTTTGTAAGCCAAGGCATCTCTGTAGCTCTACAGTACTCCACTTTTCCTGTTTTGTTTCCTTTATCAAAAAATTGCATAATTTGTGGTTTGAATATAGCCATAAAGTAATATTAATAATATTTCAATTAATTTCTGCAGCCCTAACTTACAGTATAAACATGGAACAAAAAATGCAAACATAATTGTCCATTGTCTGATTTCCATTACAAGAACATATCTAAACAAAGACACTATTTCCTGTTCTTCTGTACTTTATCTTCTGCGTGTTTAAAAAACAGACCGGACACAGTAGAGTTGGCAGACATGACAGTTAAGGCTCTGTATGTTGGGTAAGAAGACAAATCATCTGACTGCAACACTTACAATAAGTCTGATCAAATGCTTCACTAGGAGTGAGCACTTAGAGAAGAGAAACTCATTTGCAGGCATAATGAAACAGAACTGAAAATCTCAATTTGAAGTATTAAAAATGTGCCCCAGGGCTCCACCTGCTGGATTTGTATTTTCTGTGATAAATGATTATGCTGCCCGAGGCCATATCTGTCCCACCCAGAAATTCAGTCTATCACGTTGGTCTATTAGTCTTGTGGTGTTAGCTTTGTAATGATGATTTTATGGGCTTCAGCCGTCATCCAGGTGATATGTGAGGCAAAATTAATTCAAGGAAAATATAGAAAAAATAGCCCTTGGTGAGGAACAATCAAAATAAGACAAATGTGAAGTGAGTAACTGATCAAGATACTACTTTATGAAAGCTATAAAACATAACACTTTTATTCCAGGACTTATCTATCTTTTATTTATGTATTCATTGCAATTTAAACCTACTAACTCTATTTATATATTTATTTATGCATGGAAAGTCAATTATGAGTGATAAGTGATTTGTTTTGAATGTGTCATAATCAACATACAGGTGACACACTTGTCCAAATAATTGCAGGACAGAAAAGAAAATACACAATAAAAGCCTAAATTCAATCCAACATGAGACTTGGACATAAAAACAAAAATCTAAAATGAGAATAAATTAAAACTAAAACCAAATAGTGACCTTTTAAGGTTTCTTCAAGTGCACATCACATAAACAGCTCTATGTCAGAAAGTCAAAAAAGGTGAAAACAACCTACTGAAGGTTTTTATTAGTGCATATGGGATAGACTCTGGGCTTAAAGACTGATTTCTGGAGGTTAAACTAGTAAGTAGCTACCAACAATATAAAACAAAAATGGACAAAGGAAACTAACAGCTGCATTCCAGAGAAAGTCAAGACTTAAGCCAGAAACTCCATCTATAGAGGACTGGTATGATATAATTTATTAAGTCTTTATAATGGAAAGAATCAGCTTCAGGAAAATAAAATTGAGGGAATTTGTGAGAAGAGGAAAACGTTTATTCCCCTGAAACACCCTTCTTTTGTATAAATTTGTCCATTATTTATATAAGTATATACGTATACACATATATACTGAGGAGGATTAATGCACAGGCTGGCCTAGGCTGCAGCCAAGGGTCCCACGTGTACAAAGGCCCCAGACTGGCCACACTATTTGTAATTAATTATTTAAATTTAGTTCATATATAAAAATGACCCTTGTTGGCCCATAAAAAAATTTCAAAAATTTAGCGGCTGATTGTACAGATGTGTGCCACATCATGTACGTATAGTGCATCCTGAGTGTGTGCATGTGGGTTGAATAATATTCCTAGTGCACTTTTACACGTGGCACTAAGTTACTTTTTTCTGGTTAAGCAGGATGAGTAAGGAGGGGTCCACACAAAAGGTTGCCTTGGGACCCCCTTAATCCACCACTGCTACTTTTGTGTAAAATGCCAGACAGTTGGATCACTCTGAAAGGTGTTTAACTAAAGACAACTGTGCAAACGGCTGTGATTATGTGATTCCAAATATAGGTCAAAATGTAAACAAACAAACAAACAATATAGCACGACAACCAAACAAGGCGTTATACATAAAACGAGGCAAGACACACCACACTAAACACCATTAAGTTTAGTCTGAGTTAGTTTCCACAATGGGTTTGCTCATTTCAGTTTAGTTTTATTGATTTAAAAATGTGTAGTTTTAGTTTCGGATGTATTAGTTTCAAGTATTAGCTTAATTTTTTTTACTACAGTATGGAAGCATTTGTAAAGGAAACATCTGTTCAGAACAGGTATTATAATACAAACACAACACTTTGAAGCCTCACAGTTATGTAGACAGCCTTGATAAATATATGTACTAATCCCTCTTCATGCTTGTCTTGAAAACTAAACTAAAACTTAAAACATTTTCTGTATATTTTTTATTGTATTTTAGTTAGCTTTGCAAGTACACAATATTGTTTCAGTTAGTTTATCTTTTCTAAAGTTAACTGTTTTTTCACACATTGTTTTAGTTTTTAGTTTAGTTTTAAACACACACACACACACACACACAGAGCAACACAGCAGTGTCTGTTGTTAGCATGATGTCGGGCAGGTTAGGATAAATATAAGAGTGGTTAAATCAAATTATCCTTGTGTATATTTATTTTTTGATGTGACCTGGACCATCAGGGTCAGCCACTTCGCTAAGCCCCGCCCACACTCCCGGAACAGGAAGTACCTGAGCGTTGCTGCTGCTGACGTTGGTGCTACACAAAGTGGCGATGGCGTTCACAGATCAGTCCCTCCTGGATCTAACAGATAAAGAAACCCGGGAGAAACTATCGTTATGGGATCGCCGCACCGACGCCATGGCTCCTCTAACGGAGAAACAGATGGACTCGGTCCTGGAGCTCCGAGCCGCCGCTGAGACGCTCTCTGTCCCGTCAGAGGTGAGCTGTGACTCCGTATCGAGCTAGCTAGCTAACTTAGCTAACAGGACTGCTAACTTACTTTCTTAACGTCAGCGAGGGCAACTAAACCGTGTAGCTGCCTCTGTATGAACGTAATTCACTTCTTTGACATGTGAACAGGACATTGAAGCTAATATAACACTTAATGTTAGCTTGCCGGCTAACTAGCAGGCTTGCACTTGCACTACGCCACGTCAAGCTGTCCAGCTAGCTTCACATGAAGGCTTGTTTAGAAACAGAGAGCTCTGCCTTGTTTTGCAGCTGCCCATTGAGGACTTGTGCAGCCTTTCGTCGCGGTCCTTGCAGTCCCCCTTCACAGCGACGGTCCCAGCTTCAACAGAGGACGTACTGCTCAAAGGTTTCCAGATGCTTGATATGGAGAATGACAGGATAGAAACAGCACAACAGGTGACTTGTCTTTGCCAGCAGTAAACAGATCTGTAACCAATCAAACGCACTGTGGCATAATAAGATGCCTGGTTTTTAACTCAATTTTAATTTGTGTTGCAGTTTTTTGCCTGGTTTGCCAAGTTGCAGGCAAACATGGACCAGGATGAGAACGTAAAATACAGGTATGTAAATGTTTAAGTGCGTTATCCTACACCTACATGCTGAATGTACTGGCAGAATGCTTGTTCTGACGAGGGCAGGGTTAGGATGGTTTCACACCTGTGGTTCATTTGATCCAGACCAGGAGGAAGTTTAATTTAATTTTAGTTTAATTTTAGTTCTGGTCCAGTTACCGTTCATGTTGATTTTTTACCAGTGAACCAGGAGGAGTAAACATGAAATTATTATACACACTGACAGATAACTCATTGATTGGACCACTTTAACAACTGTCATCCTGTATCATCGCTGCATTTTAGGATTCACATGGGGAAATAAAATTCAGTGTCCTGACAGAGGTTTATTCAGCACTGTAATGTGTCTGAATGTTTACATTCTTTGCTGTCACAAAGAGCTCACAAATGACTAATATGTAGAGAAAGGAGGCGTCTTTTACAGTAATAATCTGGGGTCTTATTTGTGTGGGATCCTTGTCACACACTTTATAATGGACTTAATTAACTGACAAAGTACATAAAGTAGGATATGCACAGCAGTTTTAACAGCTTTTGACCTATTAATGAGAGATCACGATCAGCAGATATGTTTATTAGTAGTAAATCATGCTAAAATCACATTTCTGCTATCATAAATTCCTGTGGTTGGTTTGTTTGCTTTCATACCACAAACAAACTGCACCGGAATCAACTTGGAAGCGGGCAGAGACTTTTTTAAGCTGTCTCGGTCCAGAGTGGTTGTACCATGAAATGAAATGAATGGGTTAGCATTGTATGTTGAGTGTTAAGCCAGGGTTTTCAAAGTCATGAGGGTGGCTCCCTTTTTACTTAGCTAGATTAGAATGGTAACTTATGCTGAACTCATAACCTGGTTGGGAGCAGATAATGTTCTGAGTTTCAGATAAAATCAGTAGTAAAAAGTGCCACTTTTAACTAATTCTTTCCCTGACAATGTTCTGTGTGAGTGATACAGATTCTCAGCTGAAGGAAGACATTATATAAACAAAGCAGCTGAGCTGTACGTTGGTAATGTCACCAAATGAAGCTGTGCAGTTACAGCAGCACAAACTGTTTACATCAAGCTGCCATGGGAACCTCAGTTTAGTGATGCACAAGGTCTTTTTTTTCCCCAAATTGCTTCAAGTCATATTAAGACTTAAAATTTTACACAGCAGATCACCCACACAGTAAAACAATGATGAAGTGGCTACAGACAGTGAAGGGTGTTTTTATGCTTTATCCTAATTTGCTGCTTGGTCAGTTTTACAAACCTGATATTGCAGCTCAGAACACCGATTAGAAAATGGATTAGTCAGTCCTGTTTATCATGGAATATTCTATCAGTAACATTAATTTTATTTGGATTTCACGAAATCCTAAAGTGAGTCCTTATCTGTACCAACAACATTGCTTTTTGCTGTAATATATTTTAAATATTTTTATAGGTCCCTATCACAACGACTTGTTCGTCTTGACGTGGGCAGCTCACAATTACTTTACTTTGTGTAGAAAAGCGTCAAATGTTGCATCAAATGCGTCTTTTTATGTGACTGTGCAAAGAGCCTGAAGAAGAGAGCCCGGGTTAACAAAGCAAGTTGATAACCACTGTCGTGATACCTCAGGTTTTGTCAAGCCAGTGCGTGCAAAGAAAGTTCAACTGACAGCTTTCACATTAGTTCAAATGAACCACACTAATCACGCACACGGACCAGGGTTCACTTTAACTGAACCACTGAAAGCACCCGTAGAGTAAAGTTTCTTGGAAGAATAAATCAGAAACGAACCACTAAGAAGGGGCCAAGCAGTGTTATGTACCATTGTCGCCAACAATTAAACTCAGTGTACTTTACATTGAAATGTTTGTTCATCACACAACCTGCGCCTACCCACCCACAGACAGTAAAAATCCATGTCCTCTCCACACATCATAAACTAGCCTGCTTTTAGGCCTCTGAATGGCTGCCCATTAGTTGAATGAAATTGTAATAATAATAATCATAAACCGTAGATGCATCATAAGCCAACAGCCAACAGAGAAGTTTAAGTTTGCTCTTAAAAAGTGGCCACAGTTGTGACATATCTCAGGGCATTATGCTTTGTTCAACAGAGTAGGAACAAAGTTACAAAAAGCAAGGCAGAAATCTGCTGCTGTGCTTCTACGTGAGCTAAATGTTTTTGCTGCACATCTGGCCACACCCCAGTTAGTGATGTCACAGCTTTGGCAGCTGTCACATCTGCTGTGACATCCCTGTTTGATCAGAAGTGCAACATGCTTGAGTGTTTTAACCCAACCCAGAGCAGTGCATCTAGTTTTTAGCTCAGTGTTAAAGCACTGCCTAGTTTGCCAGTTTGATCTGAGTTTTGGGAAAAGGTTTTGTGGTGGGTGGAATGATTGTATTGACTGGATGCAGTAGGATAGAAATACAACCAATCAGGGCAGTGTAATGTGTGACGTGACTTTTCTAATCTGGACCGGTGACGCTCCTCTGTCAACCGCCCCATTTTAAATAAACGGTTGTGATTGGTCAGACCGGATCCAAGGCTGGTGGAATTCTGTCTGAATGGCAGCGTGGCCAGATGTATCTGCCAAAGCAAATGAAAACATGAGCTTGGCAGATACGTCTGGTTCCAGGCTAAAAACAATGTCAAATTACTATGCAAACCAGTAGGTAGCTTCACCGCATGATCTTGCCTTTGGATAAACAAACAGATAATATGTCTGCTCTCCCTTCAGGAAAACCAGAGACGATCTAAACAGCTATCAGGAACAATGTGATGCTATTCTGAAAGATGTCAGTGCAGCTCTGGAGCACTTGGACTCCCTTCAGAAACAGTATCTGTTTGTGTCCAATAAGACTGGCACCCTACACGAGGCCTGTGAGCAGCTGCTTAAAGAGCAGGTAAGCTGCATGCTGTTGGTATGCATCTGTTAACTCAAGCCACATCATAAGCTGATTGCTGAGACTTTGTTTAAATTGTGTGATGTACTAAATATATTTTTATTATCGGGAAAGTTCAGATTATTTGAAATGGGCAGTAGATGATGGTCAGTACACCGGCAGTTTGGAGAAGCAGAGAGGAGAATCAGCATCAAAGCTAATCCATGTACAGCTGTAGTTAGGATCAGTAACAAAAATATTTTAGCTACCTAAAAAGGTTCACCCAAAAAGTATCAGTTAAAGTGTACATTCTATTTACTTTCACCACTTCATCTTACTGTGAGAGAGCCAAAAGATCGAGGCAGTGGTAGACCAACGGCTCCCGTGTTGAGCAACCTAAAATGATCAATTTTACCAGTGGAGTCTGGCTGCTTTGGAGAGGGTGTTATTTCGCTTATATAATGATGGTTTCCTGTCTGAAAAGGCGTCTGACTGCAAAGTGGAATGGTGAAAATATTCCAAATGTATCGTCCACTTCAACTGATGTAGATTTTTTAGATGGATCTTTTTAAGTTGCTAAAATAATGTGTTTTGTTGTTGACCCTGCCCAGAGCAGTACATTGTTTAGCTTCTGTGCTGGTACTCCTCTCTGCTTCTTCAAACTGGGGGTGTGCTGACTGCCATCTACTGTAGGTAATACCCTGAATGTCGCTGGGCTGAGTATTTAGTATTTGCCACCTGTAAACTGCAGAATTCGCTGTAATATCTGTAAACTCTGGAGCTGTGTTGAATTGGGAAACTGTAAAAACAACTGTGGTAACACCCAAAAGAATCACAGAGGATGACTGAAAATGCCATACACATTATCTGGTTCAGAACAGCGTGACATAGATAAAAGCTTGTCTAATATCAAATTTCCAGCTAGCATTCTGCAGGTCAAAAAAAATCCGTCTGCTGCTCATTCTCTCTGTGGCATATTTAATATCTTATCGGCCCTGCAGTTTTCATTCCTTTTTTTTTCTTTGCAGATAGCTGCTTATGTTCACAAATATATGTAGATTGGACCGTTCGAGGAAGTTGGACAGAACTGAACTTGGAACTGAACTGAAATTAAACTGTCATGCTGTATTGTGTCATCTGTGGTTTGTTGTTTTCTCTCTCTGCAGTCAGAGCTTGTTGACCTGGCAGAGAGCATACAGCAGAAACTGTCATATTTTAATGAGTTGGAAAACATAAACACGGTATGGTTTTTTCATTGTCTACATCTTGAAACATAAACGCATACATTGTAAATTATGTGTATGTTAATTACTAATTAGATATTGACCGAATTATAGAGCAGCAGTTATGTTATAGATTAAAATATTATTCTGGAGAACTTTGCTGTCAACTAATAATTATTTCAAAGAAGTTCCATAATATGTACTCAAGAAGTTGTGTTTCACCTCCTTAACCTTTAAAATATGAAAGTAAAATCTGTAAAACTGGTTTAATAGACTTGAATTTGGCCTTGTCTCAAAGTAAAAACAGCACATTTCTGGCTGGGAGGACTTTGCTAAATAAAAGAAATGTCTTAATTATAAAGACCAAGAGTTGGAGGAATATAATTAATGTTTGGAATTACTTCAAACCAAGCTTTGTCTTTGTCTTCGCAGAAACTGAACTCACCAACCTTGTCTGTAAATAGCGAAGGCTTTATACCGATGCTGTCGAAATTGGATGACTGCATTGAATATGTTTCTTCACATGTAAGTAGTTTGAACTCTCTACAGTATTTCAGTTCTGTCTGTGCAGACCTCATTTTATTAGTGGAGATGGAATAATTAAACACTAGATCATGTTTTTTCAGCAGTTAATATGCCTGAATGCCTTCTGTGTAATTGATGCATATTGACACCAATGGGAAATTTAAACCAAGACCTTGATGATATACTGTTGACTTGTTATAACTGCAGAACTGTGGTATCCTTGTAGTATGATCTATGGCAGCGATAGTCAACTTCTCAACTCATTGCCTGTGATAGGGTGCCATGTGGCCCACCAATCATTTTGTAGTTCACAATGAAAATAAACTGATTCACACTGGGATATTTTGTGTTTATACCGATGTCTTGCCCTCGGCTGTTACTTGGGAAGTTACATATTAGCTTACACACACTCACACACTACAAGGAGTTTTTAACTGGTTATGAAACAATCTCAATTTATTATTAGTTCCTCTGTATGAACTACATAAATTAACAAGACCATTCTCAAGAAGCTTGGCTATTTCTACATAGCTGTTGCTATTGTTGCTAAAGCATAATATGGTACCATGTTTTGCTACCTAAATCACTAATTAAACCAGCATCACTATATTAATACACATGTATACAAGGCAACGTCAATTGGCACTGATCCATATAAATGTTGGCGTTGAATAACATAAGTTAAATTAATAATTTCTTTTTGCGCATTCACTGCACTGCATCCAGCTCCATGTCTCAAACAGTTTCTGGTTGATCGATTGTGGACAGCACTGAACCATTTGTGTGGACATTAGACAAGAATACATGAATAATCAGTTTTTTAACATGGGCGGGAAGTTGTGGCATCACAGATTTCAGTATTTTTTTTTATACTTTCCCCCACTTGGATTTTTTTAAGACCTTTGATATGTTATAAATATCATATTTATGAGACTAGAACAGTTAAGAGTTCTTTTTACAGTTTGTGTTTTGTGTAATTCCCACTACTGATCTGTTGCATGTAATCACAATCAAATGTGTCTAAAACTTGTTTCTCTTGATCGATTGCAGCCCAATTTCAAGGACTACCCGGTTTATTTGACCAAGTTTAAACAGTGTCTTTCTAAAGCTATGCACTTCATGAAGATCCACATTGTAAACACTATGCAGAATCTCACAAGCCAGTTAACAAAAAGGGTAAGAAAAAGTCACATTACTTCCTCCTACGCAGTTGATACTGTATGTGCAGAGTCCAATATCAATAATTTATTTTATTCTTTTATCTCCCCCAGGATCCAATGGGCTTGACGAATGCAGACAATGCCTTTACACTTTACTATGTTAAGTTTAGAGCAGTTGCACCTAAAGTTCGAGTAAGTATAAAGTTTTATTACCTACTGAAATGCATAGATCATTTTTTGTAATAAAATTCATTTGTATTCATTTTTTTTCCATTCAGTCACTGATTGAACAGATAGAACAGCGAGCAGAGAAGATTCCAGAGTGAGTATTAGCATTTCTCCAGAATAAAGTAGCGGCATTATCATTTCTGTGATATTTTTTTCTACAGTTCTTGTGCCTGAATTAACTCATCCTCCTTTTATTGATGTGAGCAGATACCATCAGCTCCTCGATGAAATCCATCAGTGCTACCTTGACCAGAGGGAGCAGCTCCTCAGTCCCAGCATTACATCCACCATTACTGACCTGACCAACCAAAACAGCAAAGACCACTGCGCACTGGTAAGGCATGACCGGTTCACAGCAGAACTGCCCTTTAGATATAGCGAGGTGACATTTGAGCTTGCAGAGGATGCACAGCATGGTCCCCCCTCCCCCTGGGATATTTTCTGGAGTGTTTGGTGCAGACACAAAGCTGTGCGCATGATAAATGAGTAAACCTGAGATTGTGTACAGCAGGCATCCAGAGCTTAGTCCTGTTTTGTTCACAAGTGAATTGCTGTGCAGAATGTTGTTTGTATACTCTGTCATACCTCATCTATAAAGCAATGACTGCTGTGCTGTGTGCCTCTGGTGCTTAAAAATGTAGCTGACCCAAAGGTTGTCAGAATAATTCATGGTAAAATATTTTTTAAAAATCGGATACTTCAGAAATAACTGATCCAATTTTGTATTTTGATGCTGCGTTGACATTTAAAAACACTTCACTAATTGGCTTGATGGGGATCCTATAATTAAAGGTCAGAATTTTATGCAACAAACGTCACAGCAGCCGCACCACCTATCCGAGATTTTTCTTTTAATGAAACTGCATCTCGTTAATGATTGCTGTAATGGGTGCTTCTGTCTTTTATGTGGGAGGATGTGTTTGCTTGTTTGAAGTGGAGACAAAGCAAAGTATTGGTAGGAACGGCAGCGGGTGATTGTTATGTGTTATGTGTTTTTGTACAGGTTCGCAGTGGCTGTGCCTTTATGGTCCATGTGTGCCAGGATGAGCACCAACTGTACAATGAGTTCTTCTCTAAACCCACACTTAAACTAGAGTGAGTATTACCTGCCTCACTGCAACAGGATCACTGAACACACCCAGGCAGTATGTGTTTGCTTAAGGCATGGCGCTTCAAAATGCCTGATACCCATTTTAAGTTTTGCTAGATGCCTTGTTTGAAATACCAATTTACACTGCATGGATAGACAATTTGTCTCACTCTTTAAAGGGATAGTTTGGATTCTTTGAAGTGGGGCTGTATGAGATACTTATAGGTTGTCAGTGTTTTATCTACAATAGATGGCTGTTGCCCCACCCCCAGTTTGGAGAAGCAGCTGAAGTACTGGTGTTGGAAGCTAAGCAATTAATTGCTGTGGACAGGTGCAGCTACCCTGTCTTAAAAAAATCACTTAAAAATTATCAATATCATTTGAAGTGTACTCTATATTTAGAATATCTTCACTGCTTTACCTTGCCATCAGACAGCCTTTTCAGTTTCCAGCCAAATATTGGAATTTTACATAATATGGAAATACAGGAGTTACTGGTCTACCACTGCCTTGATTATTAGTTTGTTTGTGTTATTGTGTAACTTTGGTGAATCCATACTGTCCTTTTAAAAACGAAGTCACACGATAACAGAAACAAACTGACATTGAGGCAGGGGTAGACCAGCAGCCCCATGTTCTGTGAGGTAAAATTACTGACTTCACCTTTGAGATTTGGTTGGTTTTGAGAGTGTATAATGGTGGTTCCCCATCAGAAATAGCTGCCTGATGGTGATGTAAAGAAGTGAAAATATTTTAAATAGAGCGTTCACAACAACTGATATTGGTTGGTGGCTAAAATGCCTTTTGTTGCTGACCCTGTCCACAGCACTTCATTGCTTACTTTCCATGCTGTTGCCCCTCTCTGCTCCTCCTGACTGGGCGCGTGCCAACCATCTACTGTAATTAATACACTGACTATTGATAAGTACCTCAAACAACCCTACATCAAATAATCTGAACTATCCCTTTAGGAGCAAAAACTTTTTATAATTATTTTTAGGTATTACTTTATTCCTTAACTTGAAGGAAAACTTGAAGCTTGAAATGAACAGAAAGTGTAATTTTAGACTTCTCTCAGCTGTACAAAGCAATTAAATGGTGTTTAATCTCTGACAGTGAGCTGCTAGAGAAGTTATGTTTGTCCCTGTATGATGTCCTCCGGCCTCTAATCATCCACATCATCCACCTGGAAACCCTGTCAGAACTCTGCAGCATCCTCAAGAATGAGATGCTGGAAGACCACGTTCATAACAACGGTAGGTTAGAGCTTTCTTTCTCCTCAAGGCATCTTACTTGCCACAAGGGCTGTTAAGATACAGTTGTGCTGAAGTTTGGGGATTGAACTTTTTGCGTAGAATCACTTAATGTGTATAGCATGTAAAAAAAAACTGAAGTATAAAAACATCAAACGACTGTTTTATGGAGGATTATGTACCAACTACACTGTACAAAAATTGATCCAAAATATCATTTGGAGCCGGAGGCTATGAAGTAGTGATGGGGTTTGGAGCAGAGCTTAGCTGTCAATCATGATGTGAATACCCCTTTTTATAGCATCAAATAACTAATTAAAACTAACGAAAATTGCAACCTTAACAGAAAATACTTTTGGGAAAAAATTATTTGACGTGATATTTTTTTTATTAGCTTTGTCCGTGTCCCCTCTGTTGACGTGAAGGGGGGGCAGCCAGCCACCAGGGGATGATCGAGATGTTTTGTCTTCATTTTTGGGAAGCTCTCATGTTGTCCCATCACCATCTATCACCATAACAGTTTTCCTAAAAACTGTTTTTACACAGTTTATACAGTTTTTGTGTGGATTAAAGAAACAAGATACAACGTTGAATTATTGAGCTTTAGATGTGCTGGTAGGATGATTGGACTGAGCCAGGCTAGCTGTTTCCTCCTGTTTTTACTAAGTTTGCTGGGAGCTGATTTTTTTTTTTTTTCTCAAAGATTACATGGGGGTTTTAAGAAGACTTTTCCGTGGTCCAGTGCCTTACTGTTTGCTTCTTATTCACATCTCATCCACCCCTTCTGATTTCCCATCACCATACATCACCTTTACACTTAAGAACCTATGGGACTCCTATCTGATGTATCTATTTGCAACAAAGTTTTGGACCAGAGGGCAAAGTTTGCTGTGATTTTGATATTGGTCCAAGTCTAAACTGACCTCCTGTGTGCTTTTATGTAGCTGCTCAGCTGGGGGCCTTTGATGCAGTAGTGAAGCAGATGCTGGAGGATGTCCAGGAGAGGCTGGTCTACAGGACTCACATTTACATCCAGACTGATATCACAGGGTATAACCCAGCTCCAGGGGATCTGGCCTATCCTGAGAAACTGGAGATGATGGAGGTAGGTGTTGAAAGCTGAAAGGGATGTAGTTTTTCCCTACAGATTCTACTCTGCTAGCTTTACACTACATGGATGTGATTACGGCTGCAACTAATGAATAGTTTCATTAGATTCGGTCGTCAAATCTGTTTCCCACTACATTTTCGGGACAAGACTCAACAATCGACCTGTGATTGGTCAACGTCTCCCTTCAGGGGCTGCATTTAGGAGCAAGAGTCTATTTTCTGTCAGGCCACTTTAATTACATTATGTTTAAGGTTATTATGGAACTTTTGCCCAGTGATGCCAGAAATAAACAGTCTACTGCAGTTTTAATTGCTTGGTCTATAAAGTTAAGTTAAATATAAAGAAAAATATCATCAACAGTTCCCATAGCATATAATGGTTTTCAAAATCCTTATGTCTGATATAACAAGCATACCTGTCAGTGGGTTTGTGAAACTGTCCTTGTTTTAAATTGAATTATAGGTTAATTTAAGCCTCATAAAGTCTTTTGACTTGTGAATGTCTGCACGTGTAGTCATATTCCTTTGTGTCTTGACTGATGTTTTAAAGCTCTTAAATGTGTTGCATGTACACTTTCTCTCCCTGATAGTGCAAGGATATGCTCTGACCTTTCTTTAGATATTTATTTTTTACAGTTTTTTGCAGGTTTGGTTTTATATTATGTTGACTTAAGCTTTTGAATACCTTTAGACATTTTATTGTAGAAAAGGAAAAGAGGTGTCTATCCACCGATCCTTGAAAAATTGTATGTTTAAGTTAAATTATGTTGATTTAAGGCCTTTTAAGGGGAAAGTATTTGGTCTTGTGAATATCTACCAGATGTTAAATATGCCTTTATTTGATAACTGTCAAGTGTGTCGCATTTAGATGATTTTCTTACAATGAAATTCCCTGACGCTCTTTAAATTTCTTCAGATGTTTGTTTGGCTTTCGGTCTGTCTTGAGACTTGTTTTGCAAGTTGAATTTTATTTTCTGTTTAAAAACCTGTTGTTGAAGCAAGTAGCAAAATGTGACTTTTTCGAGTCTAAAACTCTGCCTACGAACTCTTTCCTTTCTTTTCTTTATTGTCACCAAAAGAGAATTGCTCAGAGCTTGAAGGAAGAGCAGATGAAGCAGATGTCACAAGAGTCCATGTTTTCTGATGTTCAGCTGGAGGATCCTGATGGCAGAAGAAACAGCAATGCTGGTTCGTGTTTCCAGATTATGACACTTGCTTTCTGACTACTTCTGGTGTTATTGTCATTTGCCTGATGGCTCTTGTCCTTTTGTTCAATGAATGAACAGGGAGCGTGGAGGCATCCAGCCTACAGGCGTCGATCTCTCCTGCTGATCTGCACGGCATGTGGTACCCTACTGTCAGACGAACGCTGGTTTGTCTGTCCAAGCTCTACAGATGTATAGATGTGAGTCTTACTCTTATTCTGTGCTAATTTATAGTCTCATATCCTAAAATATGGATGTGTGGTGTATAGTTTTCCCTCTTTTGAATGTCTTATTCCTGCGTCTCTTACTGTGATTTGGTCTTTTTCCAGAGAGCAGTCTTCCAGGGTTTATCTCAAGAAGCCTTATCTGCCTGCATCCAGTCCCTGCTTAAAGCATCCGATATCATCCTTAAAAACAAGGTTGGCACATATGGTTAAGAACATTATGTTTCTTTTTTTTTGTCAACTTTTCAGATTTTTATTATTATCAAAACAGCTGGAAATGTGCCTTTCTTTTGATGAAGTAAATAAGATCAGTTCCCTCTTAGATGAAATGTGCTCTGTTATTCAAATTCCTTCCGGCTACAGAATCCTTAACTAAAGCAGCTGGGACGTCATTTAAAGTTTATTTTAATGGGTGCTTTATTATGCTCTACAGAGTGTTCAGCAGACCGTCCTTTATTTATGGGCTTCTCTCACCTTCAAATTTGCTGTCTATCTGTGCTAACTGGCCCGTTTCAACCTAACACATCAAATTAAAGCAGCAGCATCAATCTCAGAGGATGTGTTCCCACCCCGTGTTGATGATGTCTTTTTTTCCGATGTTTTAGTCACTAGATGAGCAATAAATGGTTTCAGCTGCCTTTTTTGTCACATTAATATGTCCCTTTCCAGCTATGGTTAATCAGCAGTTATTAATTAGACATATTCCCTTATCGTCCCTGAGCCTCTGCTTTTTATGTTCTCTGTAGCTCGGCTAGTCAGCAGATGCCCTTTTGTGTTGGCAGCCTGCAGTGTGGATTTAACAGTGTGCTATCACTTTCCGTAGACGCAAATAGATGGGCAACTTTTCCTGATCAAGCACCTGCTGATAATGCGTGAACAGATTGCCCCATTTCACACCGATTTTGCCATCAAGGAAATCTCACTGGATCTGAAGAAAACGCGAGGTAAGATAATTAAAGGTGGTGGGAACATTGGTGTTCAGCTCCATAAAGCCAGTCATTACATTCTCATGCTCATTAAGCAACTTGTGCCTATCACATGCACCAGTGGCAACAATTAATGTGGAAATTACAGTGTAATCCAACACCATAATGTACATTAACCGACGGCTCACAGGGCAGATTCGCTCCTCCTATCACCCTCATCTCAGTCAAGGTCATATTAAATTTGTAGCACTAGAGGGCACTCTAATTCTACACCAGCCCAGATTAAATCTCTGCTTTGTGTTCAGATGCTGCCTTCAAAATCCTGAACCCTAAGGCTGTTCCCAAATTCTTCCGACTTAACAGTCACAACGCCATACTTGAATTCCTGTTGGAGGTAGTGTTTTTATTGTATTTTTTTTTCTGTACTTTATCAAACGTACCATACACTCCATATACTTTGATAGCACCCTGCCTGAAGGGAAACGCCACTTGATGGTGCTAAACCCTTTGTCTCTTTGGCCCCCAGGGAACCCCCGAGATAAAGGAGCACTACATTGACTCTAAGAAGGATGTGGACCGGCACCTGAAGTTCAGCTGTGAGCAGTTCATCCAGCAGCAGACTCAGATCTTTGTGGGGAACCTTGAGGAGTTTCTCACCAAGGTAACTGTTAGAGTGAAGGCAGACTTTGCCCCAGGCAGCGACGGCTCATCCTGACCTTCATTTTTTTCCAGCTTTTACCTTATAAAAAACCTTTTAAAAAATCATTTGCTTATTCACTGATCACTGAAGGTCTCAGTACTTTAGTGACAAGCAAAGATGAAATGGCTGTTTTTCATCTAGGACGTCTAATTCTGTTGCTGGGTATTATTGTATGTGTATATGCATGTGTTTTTATATTTTATTGTGTTCTGAAACCTTTCAAAGCAGTAATTGTGCTGCAATAATTAGTTACCAGTCGTCCGTCTCCCCCCCCACCCCCCCCCACCCCACTCCCCCCACCCGGTTTCCTATTATTATACAAATAAATACTACTCTTTGTCTAATTAAAGACTGGGTCGAATCGGCAGCACAGCTTCTTGTGCTTATTTTGCATGTTCTTGCACTACTAATACCAGCGCAAATTAAGTCTTTTAAAGTAGTAATATTTTGTTTTGACTGTGTGTGTGCACCCGCAGGTCGCAGCTCTTAAAACTATGGCCATCCAAGGTGGTCCCACGTATAGTCTGTCTCAGCAACCTTGGGCACAGCCAGGTAAGATTTGTCTCAGGAAACGCCACTGGCATCATACTGTAATTCATCAAATCTTGTATAGCGAATGCTAGAGGGCATGTCAATGTGTGTGTTTTTTTTTTTATCCTTTTTTTCCCTCAGACCTGTTTTTTTTCCTCTCTTTTCAGCAAAGATCAACGATATAGTGATGGCTACCTACCGGGTGATGAAGAGCAAGCTGCCAAGCACTTTACAGAGCATGTCCTTGTACTTAGCCAATAGAGACACAGAGTTCATCCTTTTCAAGCCTGTCCGGGTGGGTGGCAGAAACGCTAGTTTGTAGCATGTATTGCGTGAGTCAGTTCCTTTTCAAGTCATTGTTAAAGCTTTCCCTAAGAATCCATCATACAATATTTACAAAGCAGGAATACTGTCTGTTTGCACATGCTAATCCTGCTTTATAGAGATAGGTCCTTGGAGTTAAAGGCCTGTCAATTGATTAAGGACAGATATAGATTACAATCCTATGATTTAATTCTTGACTCTTTGGCTTTGAGATTGTGCTTTTAGCTATAAATTATCAGTGTGATTGAACTCTAATAGAGAAATCTTTGTGTTGCCTGTGTTCTGTTCATCAAGGTGCCAGGTGAAGCCGAATGAGAGAGAAACAAAATTCTAGTGGTTGACATGGAAACAAGATAGCGGGGGGACGTAGGCCAGATGGAAATGTAGTATTAATTTCCCTCCAGCACTCAGTAATAGGATGGCTTTTTCCACAGAATAACATCCAGCAGGTATTCCAAAGACTGCACGCCTTGCTTCAGGAGGAGTACAGCGGAGAAGACCTGCAAATCATCGCATGTCCATCTATGGAGCAGGTACAGTACTGTGGGATTACTACAGCCCAAAGGCACCTGACGTAGTTTTTAATAATACCTCTGCAGCATCCCAAAACTGCTGAGAGCCACTTCAGCGGAGAAGCGTTTGATAACGAACGCCAGCTAAGTCACGGTGAGCACTCATCATTTTTTACGGCTCTCTTTCAGATTAACCTGCTGCTGTCTGTGAATAAGTAATGTCCAAGTTCGGCGTGTGGCGATGCTGTTGAGCACCCTCTGGATAGCGATGGGATGTTGCAACTCCGGCCATGACCTGGAGCTGTGAGGCTGAGGAGGTGAGATGACCAGAGAACTGTACCTGAGCTGCAAGCTGCTCCAGGAGTGCTGAACTGATGGCAAAAAAGAAAAGGCCAAAGACTCTCTGACTGAGGCTTGAGTAGCTACAAGTAGTGAAGTCCAAACGGGGAAGTGGAGGGTATTATTTTTGGGTACTGACTTGATCATTTTGTTTGACTCAAATTGAAGGTGGTGTTATGGTTAGGGTTGTTTTCATGTAGGAGAAATCCGTTTTGACAAGGGAAGATTTGTGATCACAGTTGCATCTCTCTTAATACCAAATTGTTTTGAATCAAAAATAATTTGCGCACTATGTGAGGGTTGGGGGGTGGAATATATTAAGAGTGCTCAGACAAGGACACTCGGGGTGTTCAAATAGAGGCACTTAGGGTTGTTCATAAGCCAGGTAGCTAATGGCCAGTAAGGAGGCTTGCATTCAGATGCCCAGACTCCCTCGATGGGTTTGGAAAGATAACAAGAGAAAAAATGCTGCAAAATATTTTATTCCTCTATTTTAAAAATCTAATATTCAGTAGAGCTCTATGGTGGCCTGATGCGCTACAGGACACTCAGGTCCTATGGGATTCCCCCTCTGATCGATTGACATATATATAGATGGATGACATGATAGCTTCCCAAAAGTGAAGCCAAAACATCTTTACCCCTTTTCCTCACACATGCTGGCCTGGCTTGACTCGGTTTGACTCGTCACATCAGCCCAGCACAGCAGGGATATGCATCTCCATTACAAACGAGTTACCCACTTAAAGGTGTGTCTTTACTGAAGATGAGCTTAGCTCAAGCTGAGCAGCTATAAAACAGTGACTCTCCTCATTTCCCATAAATCCTTCATAATAAAAGTCCTGTGTTATTTTGTTAATCAAAAGCTTTTATTATGAAGCACCAGAACCAGGAAATATTGGGTTTTCATCAGCAGTGACTTAACACAACTGCTATACGACTGAGAAACGCTAAAATAATGCAGATATCTGGAAGCACAAACAGCAGTGCAAGAGAGAAACTAAACCAAACTAAACTTCAAACCACAGAGAGTCAGTTAGAAGTATGAAAGTACAGACAGCTTAATACACAGAGACTTTGAAAAACCTCTTTCTCTCTGCTCTCCTGCACACACGAGTTCACTCTTGTTTGCTTGAGGGGGAGAAGGGGGGTCGTCATGGGTTGGCTGCAGTGGGCGACACGTCACTGCAGCCTGCTTGGAAGTGTGTCGGACACACTTTGACCCCACTCAGGCATGACTGGGCACAGCTTAATGCTTTATAAGTGTTAATGGAAATGCAAATCAGCGCTGCGTGGCTAAAAGAGACAATGGAGAAGCACCACTTGATCACCCCCTGGTGGCTGGCTGCAGTATAAGTCATGAATCCATGTTAGCAGATAGGATGTGGGCCAAACTAAAACATCAAAGTACAAGTCAAAAAAATTCATCCCAAAGATGTTTTCTGTCAGTTTAGGCAGTTTAATTAGTTATTTGATGATGTAAAAAGTAGGTCTGGTAATATGGCACAGAAATAATTTATCAATATTTTTATGCGATTCTGTGATATATAATATTTATAATTTGATATAAACATTTTCTCTGAAATAACCGTTGGACTGGACAAAAAGTACAAAATCAAATATCACAGTATTTTTCACCAAATACATCAATATTGTGAAAATATTGTAAGGATGAATGTTGGTTGTTACAGAATATTAAGAGATTGAGATTTTAGATAAATAATCATCAGTAATGTGGATATAATGACTAAGTGAATGAAAGCAAAAAATAAATCAGCTGGAACAGTCTGGAGTTGGGTAATTTCAGTACATCACTTTACTGTAATGCAGCCTTTAAAAACAAAGAAATTAAAGTTAGTTTCCTTGTTTGAAACCAGAAAAAGGCAACACTTATGCCATATATTGATATCCAAGACTCAAAACACAGTATCTAGTCTCACAATATCTATATAATATTGATATATTGCCCAGCTCCAATAAAAAAGCAGGTCTTACATGATGATTGACAGCTGACCCTGCTAGCAATTGAGCTTGCTGGGCGTATGGGCGGGAACTCAATAGCGGGGCTCCAACCCTGACTACTACTGTGCAGACTCTCCATATCATAACCGGGATGTTTTGGCTTCATTTTTGCACAGTGGGACGAAGTGGAGACGTGTCGGCCATCTTTATTTATGTCAGTGCCCTGATCATAGCAAAATCCACACAGCTGTTCTTAACTTGTCAGATGTTTTCTTAAAGAATTAAGAAGTTTTTGTTATTATGATGCAAATATGTAAAAACAATACAGTGAGATATTATGTTTTATACCTTTTCTTTTTATAAATAGGTTGATTAAAACTAATATACTTTTGGACCATTGACCTTGGCAATTTTGCACTGTATACTGTATGATTTATGGGTGTGTGTGTTCTCACAGAGTAACAGTGACAGGACGCTGTCAATGTAACATTTGCTTTGGCGTGTCCTCTGTAAAATGATGTGTACAGTTATACTATTTATGAACATTCTGATTAAAAAAAAAGGTTAATGATGTTCTTGGTTTTATTTCTAGAAAGCACTTTGTTGTTGAATTGATATTCTCGGAACACGACAGCACGAGTCACTTCACACAAATGAGAAACTGCCATTCAAGGACATCGTCGGCTTTAGGGGGTCTTCTTGGCAGACTGTTGCTGCTTCATTGGCAGCCGCTGTCTTTCCATCTGTGAGATGAGGCTTTGCCGGGGCTTGACCTTCTGCGGACTGACAGTCTTTTGATAGGTGATGAGGGACTGGATGTTCTGGAGTAGGACATTGATCTCTGCACTCTTCTGTTGCAGATGCCTCTGAAGCATGTCAGGCCCCGGCAGCATTAGACCTTTGCCTTGATTCAGCTACGACAGAGAGGAAATATGAAGCAGAATCAATGATTCAGCCTAAAATTGGGTCCACTCTTCACTTGTATTGCTGCTAGCGCTACAAATGATTATTAATGTCAGAGGCCACACTAACTTACTTTGACTTTTGCCCCCACGTGAAGCCGTACACTGCAGTCACCAGAGGTGAAAGTGATGCAGATGTGCTCCTGGGATTGGATGCGGATGTTGAGGTTTGGGCTCAGTGTCAGGCAGAGGGGCTGGTAGGGCGGAGCATGAACGTGATGCTTATTGTCCAGCCAGCTCCACTGTTTCTTCAAATCTCCTGTGTCACTGCAGTAGGTGCCTCCCCACGGAGTCACATTCACCCTAATAAAGAGAAGCAGCTTGTGAACAATAAGCCCCTCAGGGGGTTTTATTTTCTCACCCACACAGGTTGTTATTTCTGTCTGCTGCCAGTTTTATCAATAATTAAAATTAGGTAAACTTGAAATGCTGCAACAGAGAGCTGGTGATAATTAAATAGATTTTAATTATAAAATAATGTGCTGATATATTTATATCAGTTATTATTATACTATGAAATCAAATATTAGGAAGGACTGAGCAAGCAATCATACCAAATACGACCATTGTTGTGATAACAGGTACCCCGTCCTCTGGTGGTGAAAACAGCCTGAATGTGAGGCTGCGGATGTTTGTCCTCCAACAGCACCACGGAAGACCAGTCAGCTGATTGTAAAGCAGATACGAGGATAGCAAGCCTTCCTGATGGATAGCTTTTAAATATGATTAAGGTGGATATAAAAAAGGTGGCTACAGGTCTTAGAGTGACTAAATTCACATTTATTTATTTTTTAAAAAGGCCTTAAAAAGTACTAATAATAAGGTTTAAGTAGTTGTTTAATGGATGCTGCGTGGTCTAAAATTCACTCCAAGCCCAAAATGCCTGTACACTTGAAGGAGCAGGCCAAAGAACTTCTTGGAGCCATAGACAGTGTCACAAACAGGTTGAAATCCTATTTATTATACAGTCTATGGTTGAAGTGAGTTATTTCCTGCCGCCCCCTCCTACCCAGCCTCAAGCAAGCCCTGGCAGAAGTGCAACACTGTAATTTGACAATAACAAGTGAGTCGATATAGTATAAACACCTGGTTTATAACTTTCAATTGTCTGTCGATGTAAGAGCTCAGCCTGTTATCCTGAAAACAAAAGCCCACTGCTCTGAAAATAAAGCACTCTTAAGTTTGAGTTCAGTGGCTGCCTGCCTTCTGTCCGCCAGACTCCATGAACATATTTCTCTATGATTTCTTACGACTCATAAACAGACACTTAATCATTCAGCGAACATCCAGCATTAATTTGAAATCAGTTAACGGTAAACAGGCAAACAATAACACAGGAGACGGACTGGAATAGAAATTTCAAAGGAGAGCATATGGCTGTAGCATGTCTCCTTAATCTCTGATGTCATATCATTGTCATTTTATGATTTATTATGGTAAATATATTACAGATTTCTCCTTTAATCAAACTAAATCAAGGCAATCATCAGTCCTAGTGTACACAATGAAGTTGACTAGATTCATTATGACAAGAGACTGTCTGTGTGATAAATGAGACTGGGTGTTATTTACATTATTATTTACAAACCATCAACATATTTAGATAAATGTTCTTTAACTCAACCAGGTTATTGCCATTTTGCCTTATTTATAACTTTAAACTGAACATATGAATTTACTCCGAAGAATATGCCTGTATTTTCAAGTTTTATTGCAAAATTGTCTTATATCTTATTAAACAGTGGTATTAAAAAGTCTCAAGTCTCACATTTAACTTGCTGATATGTGAAGACACCCTGATGAAGTATTGATGATTATCATGTCAGTTAGATTCAGTTTAAAGGATACCGCACCTGCCCAGTTCCATCTGGAAAAATCACAATAAATGTTCCACCATTGCTGTAGTGTTTGACAAGCGGTGTCGTCTTCTGTTGAATCAAACAGATTTAATAGTTAATGTTACAGTGAGCCAACATGCACCCTGACTCTGTTTGGCTTGATAAGAACAGCACTTTAGTTAGTATCATCGGTAACACGTGTGTTTATGCCGCTGTTTCATATCAAAATGGCTTGTGTGGAGAAAGGTCTGTTGTGCTTTCAATATGACAATACCTTCTGTGCTCCATGTTTTCGATTTAAAGAGAAACTGTTTTCAGAATCCATGATCTCTATTTCAGGGAATGAAACTTCCTTCTTGGCAGTCCAAGCATCGTTTGAGAGTCTGCTGTGGAGGGTGGCAGATCCTTGTTGTTTGGCTCCTGTAATGTAGTTAAAGGTGTCATGACATGGATGAACAGAAGGGAAAGATAAGTAAATTTAATCTGCCTGTGGTACATGCTGCGCGCGCGTGTGTGTGAGTGAGTGTGTAACCTGCTTTAGGGGTCTGACGATCTGAGCTCCTTTCAAATCCCAAACCTTTCAGCCTGCGGTGTGTCATGGAAAATGTAGCATCAGAGATTCAATGGCATGGAAATTTAATTTGAAAACCATTTAATGGTGGAAGCCAATAATGGACAAGAGCGATCCTGACCTTTGATCTTTCTGCATCGCTGGGTCCCCATCAGACACGGTTTCTTCAGTGATAACCGCTGCACCCTTAAGCAAAATCTCTGATAACTTCAATGCCTCCTCACAGCAGAAAAACTGACAAAGAGAGAAAGAGAGAAAAAAAAGACTACTGTGAATGTAGAAATGCTACAAAATTCTAGATTCTGACTTTTAGGATATTATCTCCTATGAAAGCAAATAATAGCCAGCTTGTAAAATCTGACTATTCCCGAAAAGTTCGTGTCAGTCCGATATCACACAATTTATTGCACTGAAATAAAAGCATCTGTCTGAATTCATGTGACTTTCAGTAGGTGTTTTCAGATGGAATTTCAAACAGGGTTCACAAGCTGATACAGTTTTCACGTGTCTAATGTTCAAAAATAAATATTCAAGTTGCTCAGTGAATCTAAATCTGATCTAAGAATTCAAGACAAAAAAAAAATCAAACTTTGACATTTGGGCTTTCAATTATATGTCGTATTTTAGGCAGATCAGATGCTTGGATCATATAGTTCAACTGAAAAACAAAATCTGAATGATACTTTTCGGGATTAATTGTTTAACCTGAAACTTGAACCACTGAATGGGAAGTGACTGCACTGTACAGTTGGGCTTTCTGCTAAATGTTTAGCAGGTATAGTGTTCAACGCGTTCATCATTTCATTTGCTAAATAAGACAAAGGACAACATACAGCTGAAGCTGATGGGAATGTAATTTGTTATGGCAGTATTTGGCTGGTGGGGGTACAAGTGAAGTCAGAGGATCATCTTAAAATCATTAGAATTAATCTTCTATGTACCATGAATATTTGTACCAAATGTTATGGCAATCCATCTCGTATGTTGAGGTATTTCAGCCAATATACTGTATATATAAATGTATTTCACCCTGAATCACAAATGTCAACCTCATGATGGCACTAAAGGAAAAAGTCAGTAGGTTTCATCCTCTGGGAGCCATGAATACCAAATTTCATGGCATAATCCAGTAGTTGTTGTGGCAGCCAAGTGGCTGACAGACCAACATTACTATCCCTTAAGAAAAATAGAGTAATATGTAACACTTGCATATCCAAAATGAGTCGTGCAGTCCAAATAGTGAGTTGGAGCCAATTTTGAAATCCTACTTAATATACAGTCTATGGTTAAAGCAAGTTGTATCCACCCACCTCTTCCTTCCCAGACTTGAGGAAGGTCAAGCAGGCTGCAGGAACTCTGCAGGAGCGCAAGATGAGCATAACATTATAATTTGACAGTAACAAGCGATTGCGAGTCCTGCACTTTAGGCCGATCATCTGTTTATAACTGTCAGTTTTCTGATGTAAAGTTCAGCCTGTTATCCTGAAAATAAAAGCTTACTGCTCTGAAAATACACACGCTCGAGTTTGAGTTCAGTGGCTGCCTGCCTTCTGACTCATTAACATATTGCTCATTTTAACCATTAGAAACATCTACTCCTTCTAAAACAATATATAACAATAACACTAACTCACTCAGTGTTGATTTGAACTCTAGTTAACACGAAAAAGGCAAGCAATAACACAAGTTACAGGCTGGAATAGAAGTGTCAAAGGGGGACAGTGAAGCTGTAGTGTTGTTGTCAGAGAAGTGAGTATTTCAGCTTAATATGGTTCCTTAACATCTGATGGCATGTCATAGACGTTTAATGATTTATTACACTAAATATACATATTACAGGCTTCTACTTAATCACATTCATGAAAATGCACTACTTGAGATTACTACATGGAAAATCTACCACCTAAATTCACATGGTCTTCATTGAAAAAAAATCGTTAAATGACATAAACTTGGCATTTCAATCTCCACATTAAGTATTCAGTAATGATTAAATGTCACAGTGCTTATGGATATTATTTGCTTCCATAATTATCTCACACATTAACGCTGACTCTCTTCGTTCAGTAAATGGCAAAATGAGCAAAATCACACTTTTTTTCCCCCAGTTCAGTCGGTTTTTATTTAACATGAGCATGTCACCATATTAGCAGTGGTAGATGCACACTCACTCTCACCTCTTTTGGGTCAACACTCTCAGCTATCTGATCACTGGTCACAGGGGGTTTCTTCTGCTGCTGGCAGTGCTCGCAGCAAATGTTCAACACAGTCTGCGGCGACTGCTCTGATGAGGCTGACGATCCACTTGAGGTTGGGTTCTGAAAACATTGTTGGAGGAGACATATTTCTTTTTCTAAATCATATTTTGTTTCTCAAAAAGACACCCACAAGTATTACAGTTAATGAGGTATTCGAAAAGCATGCTTACAGTGTGGTGCGCGTTAAAACAAGCAGCGGCAAAGACGGGCACGTTTTAATACAAGACAAATGCAGACTAATTGCATGTTCCATAAATGAATTCATATTTATACAAGAAGAGGAAAAAGAGCAGGTTAAAAGGCATTTTCTACCATACCTTGTCCAGATTAGTTAAAGACTCTTCAGTTTCTCCTTGGCAGGCAGCGGGAGTTTGGGGAGTTTCCTTGCTGAGTGAATCCAACACTTCATTATCTGGGGATATCTCCAACTCAGACTTCATGTTTTTAGGAACGCTCTGAGGAGAGAAAACAAAGACACTTCATAATTTATTAAATTCTTTGAGGTCTTTAACTTGTGCTTCATGAATAAATCAAAACCATGTCTCTGGATACCATGTCATATCATCTTTCACAAGATAAAACTTACACTGTGACAAGGATGGATAATGCTATGAAAACCCAAATTCAGTATTTCTCTGCCAATTGTAAAATTATCTCTAAAACACACAGAAAGACCTCATATATGCTAATTGCATCCAGCCACCATTTGTCTAAGGTCTCTCTACAAAGTGCATTTCAAATGTTAGTTTAATGACAAAAAATAGTCAAGTTCAGAGACGCCTCTCGTACTCTCGTAGCTTTTACTTTGTCAAGGACATCGTCGCTGCAGTTGAGAGAGAGAGTGAGGAAGGTTTTACAACCCAGAATACCTCAGTATTTACCCCATCTGAACATGCTCACCTGCTCACATGTCAAACCCCAGTTCTGGTGAGGAGCTTGTGATGTTTCTTGGTTTGGGTATTTACAGTCTGCAAATGCAAAACAAATGATTAATAATTCAGTTCAGCTCTATTGTCATTAACACAGTGTGCATGCAGGCACAAGTTTAAAGGTGGAATGAGTGATTCTGGAGAAAGATGGCAGCTTGTTGAGCTCATTACCAGGTAGTCAAATACTGACGCTTGAGTTGGATTGACTGTTGAATCTCATTAACTGTGTTTACATGGACAGTATTTCTTCAGTCTGATTGAAATCTTTCTGATTAAAAATAGAATATATAATAAATGAATAATTATTATAAATTACAAATAGGGGTGTAATAAAATATTGATATATTTATGTATATTATGTTAGATCATATTTATTTATATTGCGATATTGTATACTGTATACCGTATCAATGCTCAAAAACACTGTATCTTGATATTGTGTTACATGCAAAGATTCATTGCAGTGGTTCATTTTGTGTTGGGTTTAAACCCCAGATTGCTAGATAAAGGTGTCAGTATCTGTCTTCACTGTTCTGATTGCATTAAAAAAGTAAACTTTTTTATGCACATGGTGGTGCGCTCTTTATATTGCATCAGTTTCCCTAAAATTAGATTTAAAAATTAGCAATATATCACGTTGCTTACAGTATCGCAACATATTAAATTGTAACCACCAGATTCTTGCTGATACACAGCCCTAATTGGAAATTCCAACTTTACTCTTTATGTGGATGCTAAATGAAGTTATCCAACAAAATGTGCAAACTGTTTTTGTCCTCTGTGAAGCATCTAATCCGCCAGAAATGTAACAGAAGAAGAAGAGGTGGTTCTGGTTTGCCACCCGCCCGTAAACTGAGGAAGTGTTTTCACCCAGTCATTTTCTAAATGGACCTGCATTGTATCCTGGGACCAATATTAGTCTCTTTAAATCAAAAGCTGTGTTCTCCTCTGACCACTTCTGTTTTGCTACCGCCATGTTTCTGTCCCCTCAGGAAACTCGTTTGTGACATGTCACGTATCGCCACATCAGGCGGACTTGCACAGACAGATTATATTTATTCCCACTGGAAAGAAATTATTGGAATAACGGCCTGATTCTACTGGGTACAGCTGCGTCGCGTCACGGCTACACCACGGCTACCAAAGCTGATTCCTCCCATTATAATGGGAGCGATCAGCACAGAACAAGCATTGTGTATAAATACACAATGCTTGTGATTCTTCCAGCAGCCACGCAGAGAAGATTGAGTGGACAGGATGTCAGACACCAAGGCAATATAGAGAATCTGATCAATTTTCAAATTAAAAGACCCAGTGTAGACTTGCAATCATAAAAACAGACAAAAAAAGAAACTATTTTATTACGTAGCTTTCTTCCCCATGGTAGAAGCACACAAAGTCAGGAAAAATGACCAAATCAACAGAATCTGTAAGGCTGCTGGTGGAGCGTGAAGCCATGTGGAAGACAGATCAAACCAGTGGCACGGACGCAATATTCCCAGTGGAATCAAGGAGTAAGTGTTTACATGGTTATTATTTTCCTATTGAATGGATTAGTAAAGGTGTACACCACCCCTCTCAACGTGATTGAAAAATCTTTCTGTTCCAACTGGTCAGTCTCTTCCTATTGAGGTGCTTACCTGAGGCATTTTTATTATGATCGGACTATTATTCTGATTATTTGTGGTATATTAGGGTCCATTTAAGAGCAGCAACTGTTTTTGAGAGTGGCTCAGTCTGAGCAACGAAACCAAAGCATTAGGGAATCTGGGAATGAGGCTCAACTATCAACTATCTTTCTCCAGAATCAGTTACCCCACCTTTAAACGAAAAGGAGGCCTGTGGCTTCACCGAGACAGTGCAGGCAGAGGAGGGATTACATCGGGACATACATGGCATAAAATACAGATAAATACACAAGAGTAACAACGTGTGTAACTAGTATTGAATGAGTTATGTATTAACACAAACATTGCTCACACTCAGACTTTTTCTCTAAGGCATTCACAGCCATTTACTAACCAAGGCCGGAGATTCATAATTACCATAAAATGTGTAGAAACTGTACCTTGACTGCACTCTTCCTCGTGTCTCCAGTCAGTCTGTGTACCAAAGCTGACCCTGGTAAAAATTCTCCCGTCAAATGCCTGGATCCTCAGATGTTCACCTGAACTGACACTGGAACCAGTTCTTTATTATCGGCTTGATAAGCCCAAACATGATGCAATAACTCATGCACCTGTACAGTACGTATAACTCAACACATCTGACCTGCAACAAGTACTAATGATGTTAATTTAAACAGGTGCTAATTAAACTGCAACTAAAAAAAAGTTTTAAAAATGATTCATATAAGACATTCCATCCATTCTTCAAAGGTGAGACCATGTTGCATCCTTTGTGTCTGTGTTGGATGTCCACTACTTGCACTGCTTCGTATCTACTGTTCATGATGCCCAAACTAAAGTCTTTGTCAATTTGTGGCACTTCTTCTCTAACCTCTGTTTGTTTGAAAGTCCAGGATTTGTTGCTGAATCCATCTCAGTTGATTTTTCCAGTGAGTGAAGTGTTTGCATCTTTATCTTTGTGATGTCCTCGACTCTTTGTGAGATGGATGTGAGCGGAAAAACCACAAATTAATTATATAAAACATTTTGAGTAAGACACAGAATGGTCAAATGAAAACATGTTTTGCTCCTAGTGTACCATAGCAACCACAGAACAATAAGCAGCTGTTTCTATGGGAGATACAAGAAAACTGTAAAGAGGATCCTCTAAATCCACCTCTTCTTTTATTTGATCTTTTCCTTCTGTAGTTTCTCACTTATTGCCATTACATTCATTTGTATATTTATTCACTATATTTTCCAGTATTTCAAGGATTTGTTTTACTGCTATCACATTCTAGGTAATAATGTTCTTGCAATTTATGTATTTTCTGGTGCTTGGGCTATACTAAACTCAATTATGCTCATGCCAATGAAGCAAATGTAAATTTGACTTTAAGAGAAAGCAAGAGAAAGGCAGGGAGAGAGAATATTCATGTCTCTGTAGTGGGTTTCCACCATCTGCAATTTCTGCAAAAATCTTGAGCGTAAATCAGCCATATACCCACATTCAATGACTGTATGAGCTCAATAATTCAGAGGTCTGGGAATAACACTA
>JAJHUR010140558.1:115425-134097 GCA_027495735.1 Lutjanus campechanus | reverse complement strand
CCAGTGCACACATGCAACACACACACACACACACACACACATACCTCACGGGAAGACAAAGTGATTGAGGTGAAAGAGTGTTGTGTGTGTTTCTGACTCTGTTGTGTATTAACATTTTTTCTTGCTTTTTCTATTCCACCTTCCCCCATTTTTCTTTTGCCTTTTCATCTTTTGCCGTACTATACAATTTTCTCATCCTTTTATTTCTCCTGTCTCTTAATTCCCCATTCCACTTTCTTTTTTTGACTCATTTATTTTTTTTCCTTACTATTTCCCCCCACCACCCTCCTCTCACTTCCCTCTGCTTCCCGGGACCCAGAGAAAGGTAATTGCTCTTTGTGGTGTGCTCAAGTGTGATCTGCTTTCTCCATTGTTTTCAGTAATCGTTGTGTCAAGACTCCCCCACTGCCCTGCCTCCTCGTGCAATCACATATGTCACTTCAGGCATCAAATCAGTGGCTTTGCTTCGCCCAGAGTCACTGTTGCTCTTTACAGGAGTGCAGCAGCAGCTACTGAAGGTCTAAATCACTGGCGTTAAATCATCAGCGAGCCAGACTGGCCACAGGCTATTTCCTATTAAGAGTTGCATGCTGTTTTATAGCGTTTTGATCCCCCAGAGAGGGTACAGAAGTCATAAAAGAGCCATTTGTAGTATGCGAGGCAAGGCCACTCATGCTGCTTTGGTGACACACTGCTCAAATGTCCCTGAACGAAGCGTATACTGGACGCATACACACACCACACACACCGTTGTACTTTCATTTCTGGCCACAGGCGGGTGGAGCATTATCGACCCAAAGTGTGTGAGCACACAATTAAGCAGAGGAGACGGGCCGGATAATGGACTCATAAACACAAAGAGCCCGCTGTGATAAATGCCGGCTGTGTTTGCCATATTTCTGTTTGTCTCTATGGTTATTTGGGAATGTGTGCACTGTAAGTGTGTGTGTATGTGCATGAAGCTGTTCAGCTGCATTTGGTGACACTGCCGTCTTCCAGTTGGCTTCTCTGCATGTCCCCGCTCCCCCTCTTCGACTCTGCTTTATCTGTTTACTCAATCATTTCAGCTGCAAACACATCCTCCTACCTTTTGTTGTGCAGCTCGTCTCACCTGTTAATGAGGAGGAAACTTGTCTATCTTTCATCTCATCTGTGTGTGTGCGTGTGTGTGTGTGTGCGTGTGTGTGTGTGTGAGGGTGTGCGTGTGTGCGTGTGTGTGTGTGTGTGTGTGTGTGTGTGTGTGGTATGTCCCACATGTAGCTGTGTTTCATCTCCCACACACTCTGTGCATAAAGTTTGCTTCTCGGTGGAGCTCCCTCTCTCAGTCTCCCTCGTACTCATCATTTATTTCCTGCAATGTGGCACCACGGTGAAACACTCTGCACATAGTTTCCTCAGGCACTGGGACACACATCTGCCTTGCTGTATGCTTATATATACCTGTGTGTGTGCGTGTGTGTGTGTGTGTGTGTGTGCGTTTGTGTCTGTGTGTGTGTGTGCATGTCATTGGCTCCACCATTTTCCGTGAAGGAGTGACTACAAACAGAGAAACCTGTTCTTTATGGAGCCACAGCACACAATAATATGATACGTGTTAATGGGGCTTTAAGTAATCTATTCATCAAGTAGGCTGAACCTTAAAGGGGTAGTTCCGATTATTTGAAGTGGGTTTATATGAGGTTCTTAGTAAGAGTCAGTGTATTAACTATAATAGATGTTGGTCGGCACGTCCCCAGTTTGGAGAAGGAAAGAAGAGTACCAGCGCAAAAGTTACGCAATGTTCCACCATGGACAGGGTAAGCAACAAAATGGATTTTAGTCCATTTTAAAAAGGCCCATGCCTACCAAAGTGACACAGTAACTCAAACTAACTAACATACTAAAGCAGCATCTCCTGTATTCTTCAAGGTGAAACTGCTGATTTCCCCTGGATGTTGGTTGGTTCGGGGAGAGCAATGTTTGGCTAATGTAACAGCAGTCCTTTCAGAAAAGGCTGTCAGACTGCAAAGTAAATAAATAAATATAGTAAATATATACTAAATATAGTGTGCACTTAAACTGCTATAGATTTTTTAAGTGGACCTTTTTAAAGTGGCTAAAATACCTTTTGCTCTAGACCCTGTCCACAACAGTTCATTGCTTAGATTCCGTGCTGCATGGCATCTATTGTAAGTAATACACTGACTATCGATAAGTGCCTCATACAACCCTACTTAAAATAATGCAGACTATCCCTTTCCAATACAACATAGCATACAGACCTGCTGAAGAGTCACACTTGCATACCTGACTTTGCACAGATGTTGAAGGTATCTGTGGTAAAAGTTTGAAGGAAGAGACGTATTCAGTCAAATGTTTCCAAATAATTCAGTATAGATTCACTTCTCTTCTTATTCTGAGGGTGTCCAGAAAGTAACTGACCAGGTTCTACAGTATCTGCAGGCTTTGATCTTTCACTTCTGAGTCATAACAGAGTTCTAAATTATAAAATATAAATTCTCTCTCTCTCATATACTATGTAGCTTGAATGGATCAAAAATGTGTGGCTGTATGAATCCAGTGTTAATTTCCGATTTTGATTTGGTCATAGTCTTCAGGCTCTTTAGAAAATATAGATTGGTTTTAATCAAATTTCAGTCATTTGATTAGATTTTCTAGTTTTTTCGCCTAGTCTAACAACTAACAGAGAAGAGGAATCACAGCTAAATAAGCCAAATATCTTCAAAGCAACCAGACTCCTTAAGGCAAAACATTTTACCTCACAGAACACGGGAGTTGCTGGTCTACCGGCGCCTTGATCAGTTAGTTTGTTTGTGTTATCATGTGACTTGTGTTTTGAAAGGTTATTTCAGATTCACCAAAGTCTAACAATAACACAAACAAGCTAACAGATTGAAGCAGCAGTAGACCAGCTGTGTTCTGCAAGTTAACATGTTGTTTAGCTTTAAGGAGCCTGGTTGCTTGTGACAGAGTGATATTAGGTTTATGTAACTGTGGTTTCCTGTCTGATGACAAGGTAAAGTGCCTCATACAGCCTCGCTTCAGATAATCCGAACTATCCCTTCAGGTAATGTGTTCATCAAATAAACATTAACTGGTGAACAAGGAATTGCAGCAATAAGCCAGCAAATCTTATGGCAGCCTTTAAGTGACACAAATAATGAAGCAACATTTTCACAATAAACGAGTGAGCTAATTAGAGCAGAGCTCCGACAAGACACGTCTAGAAAGAAGAAAGGTAAAGATACCATGATGCAAAATGGGGTAATAATAATTTTGTGTTGTCATTTTCTTTTTTAACTTGTGCATGAAATTTCTTGCAACTCATTTAGCTGGCTCTCATTGTTGAAGAGCTGACAAAGCAGCAGCAGGTGCAGCGAGAAGGTTGGGAAGTTTTTGTTTCAGAGCAGAAGACAGCTCCAAGGACAGACTGTTTTTGATGTTTGCAAAGAGTCACCTCCTGAAAACACATACAGAATGAGGAGAATATGTAAAAACTTACTGCAGTAGAAGTTCCTGATAAGGGGAGTGAGAATAAATGAGAATAAAATCACTGGGAGGGATTTCAAATAGAAATTAATCAAGATACTGTACTTCCAGACACTGCTGATAATGCCAAAATTGAACCCAACAAAACTCAAGAAAAATGCTGAAGGGAATGTAAAACACAAATTGGCAATCATATTCACATATTGGCCCTAAGCTAGGTGCCCTTTGGGAAGAGGTGTCTGAATGCTTTAAAGAAATGTGCAACAATGTCCAAAAGTGGCTCTCCGAGGAGTAATACTAGGAGGCTTTGAGGGGGAAACTATAATCTATTCCCCAAACGTCAAGCAGATATTCAAATTAAGTGGTTAAAACCTGACTCTCTCACATACATTATATACTGTAGAATAAAGAGATGTTATGAGATGAAACAAATGTCATTAAGGCAAAAAAAACAACAAATTAACAAAGAGATGGAATTCTGTGATGGGCTTCATGCAATTATCCTGTTTTCTCACCCTAAATAACCCACAGTTGTTATCACCCATCTCCCTTATCAGACGAACATTTACACACATTTACGTGGTGCTACATGCTGAAATAATAGATGAAACCTGCCTTCATTTTTCTTCATTTTCTTTGTTCCTTTTTTCTCCAACAATTTATTTATTTTGTGTATTGTGGTTGGATGGCTGGTAACAGTTAAATATGGCATGCATAAGACTGACATAATACCATCACAACCACGACATGTCATCAATGATGTGATCATATTTGTCATTAAATGTGATTAAGGTCAGATTGAAGGCAGGGAATACAGTACCAAGATGATTTACAGAGTTTCCTGATAGATACCTTTACTTGTTGCCAAAGTTTAATAATTAGACCTGCTATGGCATGTTTATGACAGATTACGCTGTCTTGGTTAATGTCAAGTTGTCATAACAAAGACATCTCAAACAAGGTCGTTTGCATTAAAAATGACACATGACTGCATGACAACAGTTAAAAACATCCATATGACAACTTGACATTAACCAAGATAACATAACATGTCATAAACGCGTCATAGCATAGCCTAATTATTAAGCTCTGTTCATCAGGAATCTCTGTCTATCTTCATGACAAGTCCAAATGGTACAACTTTACTTCAGGTCAAGGAAATAATTCATGACACAGTTATAATGGTCTCATGGCAGCCAATGTCAAAACCAACCACATATGACAGTGTCATGTAATGTTAACACATAAAACTAAGCTTGATAATTAGGCCTGCTTTGGCACGCTTATGATTATGCTGTCTTGGTTACCTTCAAGTTGTCATGACAAAGACATCTCAAACAATGTCAACTTTGCATTGCTGACTGAATGACAATTAATGACAGCACTCATAAACATTCACAAAGACTTATTCATGATCGTGACAGGTGTCATATCATGATTATGATGGTGTCATGTCAGTGTTATGCACACCTCATTAAATTCAGTGTTACCGTTCTGTTTTTATGTTAAGTTAGAGGGCAGCAGGGGGTATGTGTGTGCAGAAACTTACATAAGTCTTTATAATTTAAATAGAAAACAAGTGTGCCGCCTGGAAAAACACCCACCTGGTGAGGTATAATTACTGAATCACAGGTTTTATGGGACAACAGAGATTCTTGCTTACAGCCATTTTAACACAAAGCAACATGTCAGTACATCTGCTGTTGATGCATCATGTTTGTTTCTCACCTGCATCAGAAAGTCATGTGTAATAATCCTTGTGTGTCTTCTGTCCTTCTGTGTTTCAGGGATTTTGCCTATGTGGCGAGAGACAAAAACACGCGGGTGCTGAAGTGCCACGTGTTCCGATGTGATACTCCTGCCGCAGCCATCGCCACAAGTCTCCACGAAATCTGCTCCAAGGTGGGTGTCATTATCGTCGCCGCCTCCGCATGAATGAGCTTATCTGCTGCTCTGAAACAAGCTATCAAGCTTTAATTAGGGTGACTACTGAAGAGAGAAAGAAAATCTTCTTTTTTTTTCTGCTGATGCAGTTATCCAGAGCTACGTTTTCAAGTTGTTACTTGGATGTTTCTCCTGCCACATGCATGTTATACAAAACTGATGACCGGGAGTGCAAACATAGAGGCAGTGCCCTGACAAGATTTCTGTTATCTTTTTCTGGAGAAGTAAAAGCTGAGGAGAGAGATACAGGGATGTTTTAAGGGCAGTGAGGAGAGGAGATAACATCCAGGTTACAGAGCACATGCAGTATTTCTTTAAAAGAGTTTTTGATGTGTGAGTGTGTGTGTGAGAGAGAGAAAGAGTTCTAGAGGTGACAGCATATTAAAGGGACAGTTCACACATTTTTCTTCTTACCTGCAGTGCTTTCTATTCATATAGATTGTTTTAGTATGATTTGCAGAGTTTTAGAGGTGTCAGCTGTAGAGATGTCTGCCTTTTCTCAAACATAATAGAACTAGATGGCACTCAGCTTTTTGTGCTCGGAGCACCAAAAAATACATTTGAAAAATTCAACAGCAACAGCAGTTTCTTTCCAGAAATCATGACCTGGTTGCTCAAAATAATCCACAGACCTTGTTGTGAGCCGTTTCATGTAGGAACTATTTTCCTTCTACCGAACTACACCCACGTACTGTATCACCGCGCAGTAGGAAGCCTACACCTTAGCACTGGATGTCAACTATAAAGCTGTCCTCCTCGGCTGAGCTGTGACCTCTCGTTCATGAGTAGATGCACACTCCATTCGGTCCCTTTAACCTTCTCAAGGACAGGGAATCCCAGATCCTTAAAGTTGCAGAGCTGCAGCATCAAAAGAAGTCACACACTTTATTCACACACTTTCTCTCTCCCTCTGTCACACACACACAGACTAATCAGTAATCCCCTCCACTCCCAGAGCGGTCTGGGACTGGGACATGTGCTGTCTATCTCCTGGACACAGAGATTACAGCAGTTGTAGAGAGATTTAAACAGCAATGATAAAATTCTGGCTTTCACTGACTATGTCTTGTCTGGCAGTAGCAGTTCCTGAGACTCATGTCATTCAATGACAGCTGAAGCCTTGTCATCATACATACTGTTGCTCTGGTGATGTCTCAGTTACTGGAACAGTATCACAATCTGTCCTCTGTACCACTGGGAATTGAAGCTGAAGCCCTGTGGCGAAAGCTTGAGGCAGCGTGTCTCTCCTTGCTTCAATCACAAATTCAAAGGCAGCATCTGCATAAGCGTTGATGTCCATGTCACTGGCCAGGTGAGACATTGTGACAAACCACAGGGCTGCTGGGAATGATTATCTTCTTAGCTTCCAGATGGAGCAGCCCTCTTAGACTGAAAATCACATCTTATCTTTGCACTGAATGGCCTCTAGTTTGTTCAGGTTAGCTCTGGATTGCATCATCCAGAGTTCTGGCTAGGGTTGGGTGTTGTGTCAAAATTTTCCAACCAGTCAGTGTCACCATAGAGAGGTAGAGTCCTCCCCTGTCAAATGTGTCCAAATTCGACAGTATAGCTCTTCTCATTCTGAAGGTATGCAGAAGATAACTGAGCAGATTCTATCTGTGAGCTTTGATCTTTGGAGTTCTGAGTGACACCAGAGTTCTAAATTCTAAATTATGATTTCTAAATGATGTCATAATGATATTTATGTAACTCGTATGATATTGTACAAGACTCCAGTGTCTTTAGTGTTTTTTGAAAGTGTGTGTTAGTTTAAGTCAAATTTCAATCATTTGATTTGATTTTACTCTAGTTTTAGTCAACAACAACTTAAGACATTTAGTACAGTTTTTGTCAGTAAAATTTTCTTACCATAGTCATGCATTTTTAAATTTTTATATCTTCTAAGCATTTCAAAGCTGCAGCTGTCGCAGCTGTTGTTGTGTACAGGTACCCTTGTTGCAGGTGTCCTTCTCGTCTATGGCAAGGTTAGTGGAAGAAGTTAACTTGTTCAAACACCCCGTCCATCACTATTACTGCAGCTACCTGTGCCCTCCACTGCAGAGCAGTGAATCATTTAGAAGCTTGATTCACTCTAAACAGTAAAATTGTGTTCATTGTCTGGGTTTAGCTTGAGAGGATAAGCCGAAGAAGATTTAGATTGTTGACCTGCATCAATCCTGAAACTTACTGACTCTTTCCTTTAGACAGCAACACAGACTATATCAGATTGAAAGTAACATTAATGTAACATCCACAGCACTTGATAATGTTACATTAGTTTACCTTTTTATATGTGGAGACGCACTAGCCTTCATGTTATCCTAGTTTTTCCCCAAATGTATCTTCCAAGAACCAGTAACGTGACATATTATAACCAACATTACTGAGATGTAATGTTACTGAATGTCAGATGCGTCTTATGAACGGTGGTGCAACAGGTAGATAAATCAGATTCTAAACAAGATATTGCGGTTGGTGGAAGAAACTACTAATCATGACCAACAGTGTGAAATTCCTAAGATGCGTGCAGGTTGTTCAATTACACTTTGCATTATAACAGTAGTTAGTTCATTTCTGTCTTGCACAATATTGTCCAGTTTTTATTTGTCGACAAAAAAATGTAATACATTTTGTCTCTCACATTTAACAAACAACAAAAAGAGTTACTACTTTTTGTTTAGTTTAAATCTTGTTTTAGTCCTGAAAAAAATGAAAACGTGTACATTTGTATGTCATAGTAAACACTGGATTAGTCACAGCTACATATATATACCGATATCCATTAAAATCATAAGCACATTAATAGAATAGATTAATGGTTTGTTGCAGAGAGATTGCTGGGTGTAGTCGTATATTAACTGCATGTAAACTAATTTGATGATGGTTTTTAATGGTGAATTCTCCATTCACACCGATGCAGTGATGCAGATCAAACTGTTTCATGAAGTGTTTGGAACCACACTGCAGACTGGAGTCTCTGTAACAACCAGAGTAGTAGCTGTCATATATTAGTGGATCCAGTGTGGGTCCAACTTGTATCAAGTCGACCAGAATTGTATGTGTGTCTAAAGGGAGACAATAAGTTTCTTCGCCTGGTTACTCTTGATCGTATGAATTACACTATTAACATGGGTCCAGAATGGCAATGTTCATCTGTCTGCTGGTCAGTCCACCAGGTACTAGACTTTAATCAGGTTTGTCTGATGAAGGTCTAGTACTGAAATGTCGCAAATATATGTTATATTGCGAGTTAGACAGTGTGCCAGAGTCCTTTTGCAACTTTTTGGTCCATTCGCCTTTCTTCTACACACCTTTCTTATCTAATACATGTGCAAAGTGATCCTTTGTTCGAAATCACCACACCTGACAATAAACTGATTCTATTAACAGGTACTGTGTAGTCACATACTGATATATCTTCTTCTTTTGTACCACAGAGAATCGTTTTCGTTCAAATATTATTAAAAACACGTCATTGAGCCATACTGTTGCACCATATGACATGTTTCTTTATTATGATGAATATGGGCACTGTAGTTTATTTTGAGTCAACCCCACACACACACCGTTCTGCTGCCAGAAATAATTACTAGCAAGGGACAATTATGTATTAATCCACAGCTGAAAATAGTCAGTAACAAATGCTCTATTTGCTGCTGTTTGGGTAATGTTTGCCTAAAACTACAGTGCCCAGCTGTGTAAGAAAAAAACTGAGACTTTAAAAAAAAAAAAAAAAATTCATAATATTTAACCATTTTTAAAGAAATATGTCGTCAGTAGGAACAAGTGGACTTGAGTCAGAAAGTACTGAGAGATGGACTCTGTTGGTTTGGTGTTTTTATGGGGTTTGATGGTGATATCACAAATATACCTGAGCTCAGTAAAATACTTTAGTCTTGTCCAGCAAACTTTGACAAACTGACTTTTCCAGTCACACACAGTATTTTCATCAATTCCTTTCACAAATATCAGAAGTGCTTTGGTCAGTGTTAGCCTGGAACACCAATTCTAGCTGTAATATAAAGAAAAACAATAAATGTTTTGCCAGCAAGTGTATACCGTATATCAATATATGAAGACCCTTGATACTTGTATAGCCTCAATATACTGTGTGCAGTACTCTATAACTCACTTGTTTAGGAGCCTTTTTCACACACACACACACACACTCACACACACAGCCTTCTGTACACAAAGAGAAGCCAGCGTGTCCTCAGGACAGCAGTGACCTTGTAAAGGATGAATCTACCTGGAACTCCAGATCTTCTCCCTCAGAGGCATGTTGACCCATTTACAGTACAGTGGGATGTTTTTTTCCTGTTGATTTCTTCCTATTGCTTCCCCCAAATTGAAAAAGGAGTGTGTCTCTATATGTGCCTCTGTGTGTGTGTGACCATGACTCCTCACACCACCTATTTTAAACATAGTGGTAGTTTTCTCTTTACTGCAGCAGGGAAACTTGGTGACCCGAGTCTTGCAGCTGTGCAGCAAGCTGAGCGGGCTTCCTTTGTGTGTGTGAGAGAGAGAGAGAGAGTGTGTGTGTGTGTGTGTGAGTGCATGAGTTTTCTTGCATGTTCCCCTGTGAGCAGAGTTGCAGACTCACCATAGACTTTGATTAATGACACCTACAATTAATCAAGTATCTGTAGCAGGAAGGGTGCAGCAGCTCGGTGCAGGGGCCATGCAGACTATTCAAGACTCTTTAAAGAGTGTGTACACTGCAGCAGTGGAGCGGACAGAGGGAAGAAAGAAAGAAAAAAAAGACAGCTTCTTGTGAGACTTAAATTCAAATATACAATTTGAAAAGAAAATGTTTTAAAGGATAAAGCTGGTAATGTGTTATATTTCCAAGTAACAATGAAGTACAAGTATTATCTGTATATCCAAAACCTGATACAGCTTATCCTTTAGTGCCATAAAGCTCCATTGTGGTCCAACATTAAGATGAGTACTGTAGTTTATTTGGAGTGGATCCCATATATAACATCCTGCTGCTGTAAATACTACACCAAATCCATAGTTAGAAAGAGTCCTAAATATGCTCACAATTTACACCAGTGCCTGACTGTTTTAGGAAATGACCGTTTTTTAAGATTGAAGTACTGTATATGATGGCCATTCCTGTGGTCTATCATGTCTCATAACTTGTTGCAGCAGGTTTTTGGGATGATACCATTTATTACACAGATTTTCACCACTCAATAACTGGTAAAAATGGTCAAAAATCCCTCCAAAATACCACATTAAGAAACCAAGACCTTGAGGAACAAAAAAAAATCAGCCTGTGCTTTGGTATCAGAAACTTTTGACATTTGGAGATATCTGTAAGAATTGAATTTTTCTATGATGCCTGTATCACTATGACTTGGAGACCTCTTTATTGTCAATATACCCGGGAAAGCCACCCGTACTCTGAATGCTGCGGATCTCTAGTTTGTGGTTGTGAAGTTTGATGAGGCTGTGATTATCCTAGAGGTCACAATAGGTTAATTTATGCCGTGAGGTCAAGTTTTAAAAAATTGTCTCACAACAATGGAAAGGCGACTGTGAAGACTAACATCATCTCACATGAATAAAATGGGCTCATGGTTTCCATGAGCCAGGCTTTCCAGTCATACCCAGTTTATACAATTCCACTGTTAAATCACTGTCAAATAGAAACGGCAAAAATAACACATTTGTATTGTGTGCAAAACTGCATGGTTTTAGTCCAAAACAACATGACATTATCATAAAGTAGGTATGTCTGTATAAGGGAGACTCTTGGGTACCCATGGAACCCATTTTCATTGAGATACCTTGAGGTGAGAGGTCAACAGACCCCTTTGAAAATGGCAGTGCCAGTTTTTACCTGACCAAAATTTCATCTAACTCTGGAGCGTTATTTAGTCCCCTGTTATCAATTGAGTACCTTATGTCTTCTAGTTTCATATGATACCAGTACTTTAACTCTCACTCAGCTTTAAAACTGAGACCATTACAGCCTCTGAAAGAGAGTAATGTCCAAATTCAAGTATATATTTGTGAACCTGAAGATCTTCAGTAGAAACTAATGAGACCGGGTAGGGAAGTAGGAAAAAAACTGAGAAACAATCTAATGCTTTTTTTTTTTTTTTTTTGGTATTTTTGTGGGATTTGTTGACAATAAGAAAAATATCCATATAGAAACTCACTGGCATCATCCTTTAAATGTTATTACACAGCTTAGCCATATGTAACAGTTCTGCATTAAAATATCTAAAAATGCTAACTATATGTTGTATATTTTGTTGAGTTCTGTTCTCACGTTATCACAAATGCCCTTCTTGCTACCTCTAATCCCAAGTAGCAGGTAGCTGTATAATAAGCTGGATAATGTATGGTGAGTGGGTCATTAATGCAAAACAAACCCATCAGGGTGATTCACCACCCTGTATGGGTTTATTTCACAATAATGAACCACTCACTGTACATTATCCCTTACTTGTTATTTGTGTGATTCAGCTGTAATTATTTGCTGAAATATATTTTTGACACAAATTTGTGAGAAAATCTAAGCTTATTTGACAACTGCTGTGCCCGCTTTCAACCATACCTTACCTTCTCTTCTCCCCATGCTCATCCTGGTTGTTTACCTCTTCTCTCTCCATTTTTTCCTCTCCTGTCTTCTAGATTATGGCTGAAAGGAAAAGTGCCAAGGCTGCAGCTGGCAGCTCCTCCCAGACCGGCTCCGATGTACCCCTACAAGGTACACACACACACACACACACACACACACACACACACACACACAAACACACACACAAACACACATCTTTTCCTTTGAGTCTTGTTCTTTTGTAGTTCCCTCATGAGAGAATTGGATTTGTCAGCCGTGTGCTATCTTCCCTGCTGTGGTTTCTTGTCTCTTATTACAGCATCCCTCATCTGAAGCCACATATATGTTTTTTTAAAAATATGACCTTATCGCCTCAGGAGTGACTATGAACATTTGTTAATAGAAAAGATAGCAGTGTTTGGTTCACTTACACACAGATATTGCTGACTGAAGAACAAACTCCTCCTCGCTCCACAATCACCGAGCTTTATCCTCCCAGCACTAATTCTATTCACCATTTCCCATTTCGCTAAGTCCCACCGCTTGTTCCTCTCAGTCCCAAGTAATTATAGGAAGAAAGAGAAAAAGCACCAGCACAATTCATCCTCCGCTGTAACTTCAGCTGGTGTGTATATCTGCTGAGCGCGGGGGAAAGGAGCTCCGGCATCAGAATATAAAAGAACTATATCGGCTCTTCACTTACAGAGGCAGTCGACCTCATTAAAACCCAATTAGTGTTTCTTTGAGGCGAGGCCTGGTGCTCCACGGCACCCATCCCAACCCCAGGATCAAAGAACTTATTGGTGAAACATCCCTCACATCTTTTAAAGCTATAACTTGCTTGAACTCATAGTCTTTTAACTGAGAAGCCAGTGAGAGGCGATGCCCTTGAAGTAGGTAGACCAGTCCATTAGCTCCTGAGGTGCTCTCACAGCAGCGCCAGTGGATGGAGAACAGTTCTTGTTCTCCATTGTTGGATTAGATTTCTTCAGGGTAGCTGCGAATGGACAGTCCCACGTTGGGACACATTTTAGGAGATTAGCACAGAATGATTTGGAATGAGCTCCAACAACATCAGCACAATGCCCCTGCTGTTGTCATCAGATTTGGCCTGTATAAGAATTCACATGTGAAATAAACTGTTCATCATTCATGTAAGTGCTGTTTTCAGAGCTGCAGCAGTAAATACTGAATGTGGGATATTAGGGTCTTTTTCTAATGGAGTACACTGATGGGGTGAATTCAGGCAAACGTCATTATCCCTGATTGATTTCCCGTACTCCGACCACATGGCGATGAGCTCATGATGAATTGTTAATCACAGAAATTCAGTAATTAAGATGTGGATTGTGCAAAATGGGCTGAAACTCAAAATGAGGAAGATGTCAGAGTATGTGGGCTGGTTTGTCTCTATTTAAAGTTTAACTTAACATTCCCTCAAAAACTTATTTTTGCTGATTTCCAGTGGTTTAACTTTTCTCTTGGTTGAAGTAATGTGCAGATGTACTTCTTCTTCAGGAATTATTGCATGGGTGAAACAGTCTCAGTATAAAAAATGCAAGTCTTCTTCAAAAACACTCCAAGGCACACGGTAAGGTTTGTGTAAAATTAAAATGCCTTTAGGCAGAAGTAACAGTTACTCATCACTGACCCTGATGAAGACCTGCGTTGGTCGATACACATTGGTCATTTTTAACTCTTTTTGCCATGTAAGATGAAGGCATTTTAATTGTATGCAAATCTTTCAGTGTGCCTTGGAGTGTTTTTGAAGCACACTTGCATTTTCACCCATGCAATGAGCCCTCCACCTGATGAATAAGCACAAAATACCTGAGGTTTCCAAAAAGCACCAGCAGACAGACCCAGCAGCACTTCCACTCTCACTCAGCTGTACCTCGGGACACTGTGACATCACTGTTGGATGTGCTTACTGGTGCACTCAAGCAGACTTCTGACCAACCAGATGATACTGGATGTGGTCAGAGGTCAAAAACGGTTTAAAACTTTTAACCAGACAGGGCATCAAAACATCATCATCAACAACTTTTAATTTACCTGCATGACATCTTTTAGTATCTGGCCTTTTGTTATTAAATATCTATATTAGGGCATTTAGGCATTTTATGTCTTTATGAGTGAATTGGCATATAACAGTGTGCAACAGTGAACTATGGCAGTGGACGATGATATCGTTGCCAGGTTTAAAAACGGTCTGTCTCCACAACATGTGTCTGTAAGTTAGTTGTGTTTAAAATGATAAACTCAACTCAATGAACAGCAGCAGCAGCTTCTTTTTATTTTACCTCCCACATGTCAAAAACAGAACATCTCTGTGGTTACTGTGGGGACACACTTCCTCAAATACAGAGGGCTTTTAAATCAGGGTGTTATGATGGTAGACGATTCAGTGGTCGATGACTGACAGCCATTACGATGGACAATTTGTATCATCTGTCTACTGTCAGTAGACTGTTGACAGATGATAAGAAGTGAGGGGCACAAGCGTCCAGATTAAAACCAGGGACATTGAAGCACATGGTCAACACATTAAAGGTAAAACTCACCATTTTTCATATGGATCCAATCAGTGTTGTCATGTAGTCAACTATATATGGCTATATTGACCAAATAAGCTTCTGTTTGCAGAGCCATGTCAGCAGTGCCTTGATGTACCAGGATGCATTGCCTGCAAGCTTTTGCCAACACCTATGTTTCCGTGTACCACCACCCTCGCTTTTAGATATTACTTTGCTGGCTACAAAGAGGCGGGAAATTAAAATTCAAGCTGAAATAGCCCGTAGTTCTTTGTTAACACCAGTTACATCACTGTGGCATCACAATATGCAGGAAGAACAACAGATTTTGCAGCAAAAGAACTCTGTTTTTACAGTCAATATAGCACACACTGAGAAATTTATTGCTATAATTGACTACATTTACCATCAGCACTGACTGGACATCCACATGAAAAGTGTTGAATTTCCCCTTTAAACTCTTAGCTGCACCCAAAAAATATAACAATTATGCATGACAGCAGTTGTTCAGATTGCTATAATGCCCTCCGTTACCGCCTGAACTGGATATGTCAGTTTGACAGTCTCAATAATAATAATTAATTTCATGTTGATTTTCAATCGGCCGCTCTATTTTGAAATCCTTGTTGACAAGCGATACAGCCGATGGTTAATAATTAATGTCACCATTTTCAGTGTTTTTCTTCTTTTGTGCCCTTTTTAGTATGTTTAATCTTTATTATTTTGTCTTTTAGCACATTTGAGGATTAATCATTAAGCTGTGTAGTTAAATATTTAACTACTTATAGTGTTTTGCATTTTACCTTGTCAGAAATGATCTCAAGCTTATATAGTTAATTGCATGTTGTCTTAATGGCGAGGTCCTGAGGGTAAACGATGTTAACGTCTGTACTGATTGAAATGCAGGTGATAGAACATCTTTGATCATCTTGACTCACTGGGGATCACAATCTTCTCCGCCTGCAGGCCATTGTGTAAACAGACACAGCTGGGTTTTCATGCAGAAAACCATAAAAATCCTGCACGCTCGTGTGTGAATATATTTATCATGGTCTAATCATGTCAACAGCACCCTAAAATATTAAAATATTCACCAGTGTTTGTTTATTTCTCTAGTTTAAGCCAATTATCATGTGTGGACTTCTCTTTTGGAACTTAGATGTTAGATGTTGTTGTCTGATAAAATTCCCTGTCGGCAATCTGTGCGTGTGTTTTAATGTGTGTGTCTATGTGTGTTTTCTCTGCAGAGTTTCCCATGCCAAAGACCGAGCTGGTGCAGAAGTTTCATGTGCTGTATCTGGGTATGACGTCTGTGTCTCGCCCCATAGGTAAACCTGAGCTGACACTGAAACCCTCACACACATCATTTCACATCCTGCATCCTATAATAAGGCTGTCACACACTGTCTCACTGTTCAGACTCCCCTGTGTTTTTGTCTTCAGGTATGGACATCATAAATGGGGCCATAGACAGCCTCCTGTCCTCCACAGGCAAAGAGGACTGGACTCCTGTCATTCTGAGTATTGCTGACACCACTCTGGCTGTCATCAAAGAGAAGGTGAGGGACTTTATGTTGCTGTCCTGAGGAGTATCAGATAAATAAAAGATGTGAATGTGTGCTTGTCGATTAGAAGATGAAGATCTAATAGAGTTTAGATTTATATCTGATTCTCCTCTCGGCTGTCTGTGCAGGAGGAGGAAGAGGAGGTGTTGGTGGAGTGTCGTGTCCGTTTCCTGTCCTTCATGGGTGTGGGACGGGATGTGCACACATTTGCCTTCATTATGGACACTGGGAACCAGCATTTCCAGTGTCACGTGTTCTGGTGTGACCCCAACGCAGGCAGTGTGTCTGAGGCTGTGCAGGCAGCATGTGTGGTAAGTTTATATTCATTTCTTTTGACATGATAATGAAACAGTGTTATATATTTTATTTTGTTGTGTCACTATTATGAAATTAGGATTGAGAGATCATTTTAAATTCATTATTAAATTTTAAACGTAAAGGAACAGTTTGACATTTTGGAAAATACAAGTTTTTTTTAACTTTCTTTCAAAGTTAGTCAGTCAGAATCGCAGGTTGGAATTTCCCAGTTGAACATTTATGCATTCCAGGTGCACAACGGCAAATGTAAACAAATAAATGACTGACCGTGACAGATTTCTTTGGCACACAGTTACACTCTTAGCAGCACAGCCTCCTTGCATTTATAAATGAAACAGTCCAGTCCAGAGTCTGTAGGGTGGCGCTTCATATTGTGGTGGTGCCTATTCCTGGGAGGAATGGGAGCAGAGCAATGCTTCCAGTGTCCTTGAAAAAATGTAAGGGACATCGGTTTGCTCATTGCCATTCTTGCTACCAATGAAGGAAATCCTCAGATGATCAGTCGGCGGCAAGATCCCTGATCGTCTGTTATGGCGAGACTTGGTTTTACTATATGATAATGTGTATTATTTTAATTAAATACAAGCCAATATAATTTATGTTGCCTTTTAGTTGATGGTTTACCATTTACAGTGTGCACTTCCATGGGTGCTGCCGTTGTTGTGTGATATCAGACAACTGCCTCTTCATGAAGTCAGGGTAGATGGATTTCCTCCTCGTTTACTGGTAGGAGCTCCAACTTTGATTGGTGTTCTACTGTACTTTTTCCAGTTTGAGGTCAGAAATTTTTGAGTTCTGAGTTGTCTTGAACGCAGCATTAGCTGAGAGGATTGTTACTGATTTCATATCTGTATGGTAAATCGGACACGACCAACCAGTTAGTCTAGCGTAGCGTACAGACTGAAAACAGGACTACAGCAAAGCTATCCTGGGGAGAAATTGTTAGATTAATCAAGCTACTTCAAAAAAGTAGTTCAAACTACTCTGTAAAAATGATCAAATTGACAGTGTACATGTGATAGGAAATTATGACAAAATATAATACAAAAAAGTCACATGAGAGCTCAATTGAGTTCCATCTCAAAGTCCCTCTTGTTCACAGGTTGTGCATAAACCAAAAACATAAAATATTGATGGGAAAGTGCAAGGAATGTCAGCTTTGGTTTTATATACAGTGTCCATTAGTCAGAAAGGCAATGAATAAAAAAATAAAAATGAAAAAATCATTCCTTTCTTTTTATGGGTCAAATATGTTTGTAATTTCAGTGGTTTACTCCACAAAAAATGTCAAAAAAAACAATTTACCTACTTAAAGAACTGCAAATATGAATTGAGTTACAACCAGCAAGCAATATACACATGTAATCAGACTACTAGTTTAATAACTCGCTCGTTTAATTACTTAATCAATCACTGCTCCCCAACACTGGTATTTCCAAAAATAAACAACCCAGTAACATCCTAATGTTTTCTTCCCGTCTTCTTCTTCCTCAGCTGCGGTATCAGAAGTGTCTGGTGGCACGGCCGCCCTCCCAACGCGCTGGCTCCTCCTCCTCGCCCTCTCCAGACTCTGTGACCCGCCGGGTGACCACCAGCGTGAAACGTGGCGTCCAGTCTCTTATAGACACTCTGAAAACCAAGAAACAGCCGTCAGAACTCCCCCAGCAATGACCGTCACCAGTGACCACAGCACCCACCCACCCCCAGACGACGCCTGGACGCCACTCACACACTATCGCCACGACAACACGTAATCAGTACCAGCCATGGTAAACAATGATGTACATATATGTTAACAAACACCACCACAGACGAGGGAAAGATGAGCAATCATCCAGTTTGCCTGATGATAAAAAAAAAGAAAACACATCTGTTTCATGAGGAGGAATAGCATCGCTGGTATCACTGGTTGAACTTTGACCTTTGCTGCTGGAAACCACTTGCTGGCTGCATCGGCCTTTACTGTATGTGGATTTCTGGGCTAGATGGATTATTTGATCAAGCACTCTACAGACAGGATACAGGATAACCCAGAAGAAAAAGATCAAATTTCTTTTAACAGACTGGTTTCTCTCATGCTCTGTCCCCGTCTGTAAAAACAGCCATCAGCACAGTAAGAGCTCCTGGACTGGACGCCTGAGACGCCAAGCTAGAGGAGCCTGTCAGGACAGAAAAGGTGTCGTGTTGCTGTCGTAATGTAGGATTTTGACAGCTGAATACTAAAATCAACCAAGACCAAGACAGA
>JAJHUR010140558.1:85861-115405 GCA_027495735.1 Lutjanus campechanus | reverse complement strand
AAATGAAACAGTCCAGTCCAGAGTCTGTAGGGTGGCGCTTCATATTGTGGTGGTGCCTATTCCTGGGAGGAATGGGAGCAGAGCAATGCTTCCAGTGTCCTTGAAAAAATGTAAGGGACATCGGTTTGCTCATTGCCATTCTTGCTACCAATGAAGGAAATCCTCAGATGATCAGTCGGCGGCAAGATCCCTGATCGTCTGTTATGGCGAGACTTGGTTTTACTATATGATAATGTGTATTATTTTAATTAAATACAAGCCAATATAATTTATGTTGCCTTTTAGTTGATGGTTTACCATCAACAGTGTGCACTTCCATGGGTGCTGCCGTTGTTGTGTGATATCAGACAACTGCCTCTTCATGAAGTCAGGGTAGATGGATTTCCTCCTCGTTTACTGGTAGGAGCTCCAACTTTGATTGGTGTTCTACTGTACTTTTTCCAGTTTGAGGTCAGAAATTTTTGAGTTCTGAGTTGTCTTGAACGCAGCATTAGCTGAGAAGATTGTTACTGATTTCATATCTGTATGGTAAATCGGACACGACCAACCAGTTAGTCTAGCATAGCGTACAGACTGAAAACAGGGGCACTGCTAGTCTGGCTGTATTCAAAGGTTGATCCTGACAAAAAGTGTAGGAATAACACAGTGTGGTTTTACAGGAGGTTATGTGTGTGTTTCCAGTCTTCATGCTAAGCTAAGCTAACCAGCTGCTAGATGTACTCTCTTATTTAGTGTATAGACATGCGAGTGGTATCAATCTTCCCATCTAACTCTCAGCAAGAAAGCGAATAAAGTGTATTTTCCAGTGTTGGGGAAGCTGCTTAGAAAGCATAGCTATGCAAGCTACCAATTACTGTTCCTGAACTACAGCAAAGCTATCCTGGGGAGAAATTGTTAGATTAATCAAGCTACTTCAAAAAAGTAGTTCAAACTACTCTGTAAAAATGATCAAATTGACAGTGTACATGTGATAGGAAATTAAATTGACAAAATATAATACAAAAAAGTCACATGAGAGCTCAATTGAGTTCCATCTCAAAGTCCCTCTTGTTCACAGGTTGTGCATAAACCAAAAACATAAAATATTGATGGGAAAGTGCAAGGAATTTCAGCTTTGGTTTTATATACAGTGTCCATTAGTCAGAAAGGCAATGAATAAAAACATAAAAATGAAAAAATCATTCCTTTCTTTTTATGGGTCAAATATGTTTGTAATTTCAGTGGTTTACTCCACAAAAAATGTCAAAAAAAACAATTTACCTACTTAAAGAACTGCAAATATGAATTGAGTTACAACCAGCAAGCAATATACACATGTAATCGGACTACTAGTTTAATAACTCGCTCATTTAATTACTTAATCAATCACTGCTCCCCAACACTGGTATTTCCAAAAATAAACAACCCAGAAACATCCTAATTTCCTAACATCCTAAGTTTTCTTCCCGTCTTCTTCTTCCTCAGCTGCGGTATCAGAAGTGTCTGGTGGCACGGCCGCCCTCCCAACGCGCTGGCTCCTCCTCCTCGCCCTCTCCAGACTCTGTGACCCGCCGGGTGACCACCAGCGTGAAACGTGGCGTCCAGTCTCTTATAGACACTCTGAAAACCAAGAAACAGCCGTCAGAACTCCCCCAGCAATGACCGTCACCAGTGACCACAGCACCCACCCACCCCCAGACGACGCCTGGACGCCACTCACACACTATCGCCACGACAACACGTAATCAGTACCAGCCATGGTAAACAATGATGTACATATATGTTAACAAACACCACCACAGACGAGGGAAAGATGAGCAATCATCCAGTTTGCCTGATGATAAAAAAAAGAAAACACATCTGTTTCATGAGGAGGAATAGCATCGCTGGTATCACTAGTTGAACTTTGACCTTCGCTGCTGGAAACCACTTGCTGGCTGCATCGGCCTTTACTGTATGTGGATTTCTGGGCTAGATGGATTATTTGATCAAGCACTCTACAGACAGGATACAGGATAACCCAGAAGAAAAAGATCAAATTTCTTTTAACAGACTGGTTTCTCTCATGCTCTGTCCCCGTCTGTAAAAACAGCCATCAGCACAGTAAGAGCTCCTGGACTGGACGCCTGAGACGCCAAGCTAGAGGAGCCTGTCAGGACAGAAAAGGTGTCGTGTTGCTGTCGTAATGTAGGATTTTGACAGCTGAATACTAAAATCAACCAAGACCAAGACAGAGAAGACCTGTCAACATGCCTCCTCCCACCAAATGGCAGAGAAATGTTTTGATCTTAATGTGTGACAAACTTCAAACGGACAAAAATCTCCTGTGAGGATGAATGGAGTGATTGTAATAATGAAGTGTATGTAAATGATTGTATGTAGGAAGAGAGAATTTAGGGCACAAGACTTGTAGATATGATGAGGGAGACAGCTGCAGTGTTGGTGACAGAAAAATGAGACGAGGGGTTTTGATTTTGCATGTTTTCTTGATGGGATAAGTTTCATGTTGATGACTTAATAAGGGTCTCAGTAAGAAATCAGAGAAGTGGTGAACACACAAGAAACAGACGCTCTCAGCACAAGTCATCTCCACTTGACCATGACTGGATTTACACTGGCACAAAAAAACCTGTGCCTGGTTGCATAAAACCACAAAATCTCCCTTAAATTTTCATCGATGGAACGTCTTGGGAAGGTTGCATAAAACCATCATAAGGGTTTCCTTAGGATGTTGTAAGGGAAAACCCTTTAATCTCTAAGTGTTTACTCTTAGCTTCAGTATTTCCCTCCATTCTTAAAAGTTCCTTGTCAACCATCTTCCTCAGAAAATTTTAAGGGACCCATAACAGTCCCTGAAAAGTAACATAATTTCTGGAACATATGACAATGATTAAATTAATGGTGCTTGAAGAGGAGGAGATACCAAGACACATTTTTTCAGGACAAGGAGAACCCACTGGACACTGTGAGCGATATACAACCTGTTAGAGAGTATAGATTTGACGTTAGCGCTAGCAACTCTATAACTAGCTAGCCAAACATTAACATGACTCTGTCTCATATATTAATGTTACCTTTTTTATTGAATCTCACCAAGTTTTGCACACTCCTGTCGATGTTTGTGTCCTTTCTTGCTCTTAAAGAAATATTTTCATATTTCTTACTCAGATCTCTTGCATTGATTTAGTCAGTTAGCTACTTCTTGCAACATCTTTTGTTTGTATGTATTTGTTACGTGTGGGTTTAATTCACTTTGGATTCTTGTTCTTTACATATTTTTAACAATATTCTCATCCAATTTGGAGAAGCTAGCTAACAGAGGCTAACTAAGTGTGTTAGCCAAGCTAAGCTAGCTAACGGCTGACAATAATGCTGTCTGGTAAAATTAAAAAATGATGTCAGTGAAGTGTTACCATAGTAACTTAAGTGAACATGTGCTGTATTATGACAGTAATTGCTAGGAAAGTCTTAGTCTAATCACTTAACGCAAGGAGACAACTGAAGAGGCTTTATGCAACTCTCCTAAGAGAACCCCTTAGCTTTGGGAAATATTTAGCTTAAGGGACAAAAGTTTGAAATGTAAGGTTGATTATGCAACCGGGCACGGGCCAATCTCTGACCCATACCTGAATAAAATGTCTCTGCCCCATTTAGAGAATTACAATTAAGGATTGTCAGTCTATTTTTACTTTCCATTCCATGATGGATGAGTAGATCAGCAAAAAAAAGTTTTTAATGTATTTTGAAGCTTTGAATTAGTTATGATTGTAATTTTTTGCATTTAGAAAAACTGAGTTTAAAAGCTCAAGAATGTTACATTGCTTATGTTCAAAGTTACAATTTCCTCAGGAATCTTTATGCATACATACACCCAAGATTTATGTGGTAGCAAGAAAAATCCTCATGTAAGCTTTGACTTTGGCAGATGTGAAGCACTCGTGGCTATATGAACAGTCCATATTCACATGGCGGCCATTTTCCTCTATTGTCACACTGAGGGTGGCAGGTTCAAATGTAGTAGCCTAATGCTGTGTTTCAAGTTGTATCAGGGAATTTGACAAATTGTAATCATTCGCTACTTCACGATTGGTCTACAACTGAAAAGACAATGGGTGTGCTTTATTTCAAGGCAAAACAACATATTTGACACAGCTACCATATGACAACAGCTAACATTATTAGCACTTCCTAGCTAATGTTACTGACATTATTACTGCCACACAAAACATACACCGCTAAAGTGCTTGTTACACACTTTTGTATTGAATGTAATCTGTATAAACACTACACAGAAATATGTGTCCTAGTGAGCAAAATGTTGCAAAATATTGCTGTCTTAACCAGAGCATTTCTGAAGTTGGGTGGAAAGACAGTAAGACAGCTAGTAAACGTTACATCGCTTGATTACATCCGGTGCGTTTTATTTTACCGCTTAAATAAATGTGTCCAAGATGTGTGTTGATATTTCAGAATTAATTTATGCCATACATATGTATCATGTAACAATATCAAATGGTAACGTAAGCTAGGAGGTGGTTCAGTGCTAATGTTAGCTACAGTAGCTAAAGGGCTGTCGAGTGTGTGTTTTTTTAGCTTGAAATATGGCCCGATGACCCTCCAGATTTTAAATATCCAGCAAGTTGATGATCAGTCGGGAAGCAGTGAAATGATAATTATTTGTCAGATTTTCTACATTTAGCTTTCGCTTCCCACCCTGTCAGAGGAAATGGCTGCTGTGTGAATATGGTGAATAGTGTTTGTCCTGCTTGAACAGCATGGAAAAGATGGAATCTGTGCCAGACAGTAAGGGTTAACTATATTTTTCTCTTCCTCAGTAAATCCAGCCAGTCTACTCCCACTCACAAAAAAAAGATATACACACACATGAACACACAGCAGCAAAGGAAGTCTGCTCTCACTGCTATCAGAAAACCTTTACACTGCTCCTATGGCTCGGGGCCACCACCTGCACTCGACATGAACTCTGTGAATGCAGTCCAATCTTGAAGAAAAAGAGACAAACATAAAACAAACAGGAGAGATGCTGTAAATCATTTCAGTTCTGTTCTTCACTCATCTCTACACCATGTAAATGTAATCTGTTGTGACAATAAATGCATTACCAAAAGAACAAAAACAGTATTAGCTTCTTGAACATGTCCTTTAATTTTTCAGGTCAGTGGAACCCCATCATGTAATAGCTATTCATCTTGTAGTGACATTGAAGTGACATTGGCCCAGCCCTATAAATATATGCAGTTTGATTAGATTCTGACTGTGGCAAGGTTGTTCTTTATGGCACACAAAGACACTGTAATAATGACATTCTTATAATGACAAGTAATAATGGCTCTAGAAGCATTTAAGGTGACTTACATTTTCACATGATAGCAGGTCAGTACCACTGAATTCACACTGGTGTTAGATTTAAACATCTACTGACTTTATTCGGGTAAGAATTTGACACAGAAGTTAATACTTATTTCATATTTGTGTTGGTGTTTGTGAGCTCAAAACAGAGGCCGGGATTTGACCATAGCGTCCTTGGAGAGACTGGAGCGGGAGAGGGGTACAGTTTGAGCTGGGACCCTCCACTTGTTGTAGCTGAAGCTGGGGCTGAATCCTCTTCGGCTGTGCTGAGGTGGGAAGAAAGTGGGGAAGTGAACAGGAGGCAGCATCAGCACCACAGGTTTCAGCTCCTCCTGATGAGCTCTGCGGGGACGGACAACTGGTTCCTGCGGGGTAGCAGGAGGAGGGGCAGGATGCAGGGTAGAGGTGGAAGTTGTAGTGTTGAATACAGGTGTGGTGATTTTCTTCGGTGTGCTATTTTCTTGTTTGGAGAAAGGGGGGCAGCTGGACATAGCGATCTTTGAGGCCTGTGAGCGCAGTGTTTTGGGTTTTCCTGAAAGACAAAAACAAGGGTTAGAGGTCAGAGGTCAGAGGGAGAGGACCAGATTTTTGGAGCAAAGTACAGGGAGCACAGAGAAAATGGGAAAAGGAATAGCAGTACAAGACATTACATGCCAAACAACTTCTACTCAAACCAAACTTTCTTCCTTGTTACTCCTCTTAGTCAAAATCTTAAGGGGTTATATGAGGTACTTATTGATAGTCAGTGTATTACCTACAGAAGATGCCCATCAGCACAATCCAGGTTGCCGTCAGACAGCCTTTTCTGACAGGAAACCACCATTACATGAGTTGGTTTGCTCTCTCCAAACCAACAAAACTCCATAGGTGAAATCAGTAGTTTTACCTCAGAGAACATGGGAGTTGCTGGTGTACCACTGCCTCAATCAGTCATGTCACACAATGACACAAACAAACTAACAGTTGAAGGCAGTGGTAAACTAGTAACTGCCATGTTCTACAAGGTAAAATGATTGATTTCACCAGTGGAGTTTGGCTGGTTTGGAGAAAGAGATATTTGTCAACATACACCAGAAAAGGCTGTCTGATGGCAAATAAAGCAATGAAAATATTCTAAATATAGCATACATTTGAAGTGATACTTTATTTTATTTTTTATTTTATTTTATCTTATTTTAAAAGTTGCTAAAATACCTTTTGTTCCTCCCCCCGTCCACAGCAGTTACTTCACTTACTTAGCTTCCATGCTGGTGCCCCTCCCTGCTTCTCAAAACTGTGAGTGTGCAGACTGGCAGCTACTGTAGTAGTAACAACCCCTCATTAAATAATCTGAACTATCCCTTTATGATATAGGACTGAAGTGATCATGCCCACCTTGTGATGATTGCCGCCTGTTTGTAAATTCCTGATGTCCACACGAAGTAGTGCTGCTACTGCTCTTAGTCTCTTGGTGTTTGGACTGAAGACTGACAGAGATGTGGGGCTGAGAGGTGCAAGAATGGGTTGTTTTTGTCTCCTTTTTAGTACGTCGATGTTCTTTTCTGGTTAGCTGGTGGTTGGAACCAATCCTTTCCAGAATGCCTTTGGCATTTGCCTTCTCAATCACCTCATGTGGTTCCTCTTGGACCACTGGCTCCAGCTGTTGAGAAGGGATAAAGAAATACCTTTTATTTTCTGAATTTACGATGAAAAATTTATTGGTGAATGAAGCATATTGTATATCACATGACAAGTGACCCAGATACTCCAGAATAAAATCAAAAATATATTGTACATTATTATGTTAAATAAGAAATCTGGCATCACACACAGAAATGCATGCTGATACAATGCCTTATCTGCCCTAAAACGCACCTTAATCATATATTCACAGCAATAAAAATCACATCATCAATAATTAATTGCACAATATGCAAGTTCTGCAGCTAGGGGTCTCTCTCACAATAAAACAATGAAAAAAGATGTAGTTTGATGACAATGAGTAGTGTAGGATCATGGGAGTTGTTGTCTTTGTTATTAAACCACCATTGTAGGTGGACTCGTTCATGCAGAAATCACGTTCACAAGCTAATATTAAAGTTTTATTCATGTTATGTTTAGTCACGTTCGCCGACTTCCTCTCCGATGAAGTTATAGCAACTAGCTGCAAGTAGGACACACGTTACCTTGAATAGAGCGCATATTTCTCTGAGTTTGACCATTGTTTGAAACATTTGGGACATCACTCAACAAAATATATAACATATGTCTAGCAACTTTTTAATGCGGAAATGTCACAGATTATAGCTTTAATGGATACACTAACAATAAATTTGTGGTTCAGGTGCTGTATGCCGTATGTAATCTTGGAAAAGGAAAAGAGAGGAGAGGCGAGGAGAGGAGAGCCACCATGTCCTTGCTGCTGGCTGCAGGGTCACCTGCTGTCTCAGCAGCAGCCCACACAGCAGCCTCCTGCTCTCCTCAATGCCTGAATTATTCACAAGCACAGTGTACACTATGGGGACATGCAGCCTGTGTGGGTTTATGTGTGTACTTTGTTTTTAAGTGCTCGCTTGGACTTTAATGCAAATGCGTATATGTGTTTGTACAAGCTGTCTATTATTCTATGTGTACAGGTATGTGGGCTTACATGATTTAATGTATGTACAAGGAGTGTGCATTTTGCACCTGTGCATGTACAGTACTCATGTGCGTTGATGCACACAGGTAAACATGCTTCAGAAGCAGTGCTGTAATGCAGTGTTTGGTGGACGCCCTGAACTTCATTGATGCTAACTCATACAGACAGGGGGAGTGAATTATTCAACAGACACTCTCCCTTGCCTCCCTTTCTTCCCCCTCACCCCTGTAAATCTCACTTCCTCTCCATCTCCACTAACCAATTATGCCATACTCTGTAAATCTCTCATTTCCTTCAATACCCTGCCAAATTTAGCGGCCACAGCATACCCCACAGCTGAACCCCACACTTATGTCCAAAATCATTATGTCCAATATATCTCAGCACCTACATGCAAATCTATGAAACTCACCCTAAACAATGAGGAAAAACAAAGCCAGAGTGAAAAGTGCAGGGATCTGAATCTCCTATTAATATTGTCCAGATTTGTCCTTCAGAGGCTGGGTTCTGTCCACCTGTGATGTGCTCTGTGTCCTCTAGAAATTAAGCCAGAAACACATCACTTGACTGTCTTTATTGTTCCCAGCTGTTTCTGTATGGAGAGCTCATAAAGAACTTTACTGGGCGCTGCTGTGACAGTCGATGTGAGCCAGACAGCAGTCAAACACTTATATAATTGCTATTTTTATGGCGCTTTTCAGAGTGCCACAATAACTTTTGATTAGCTGAGTTTATTAGAGGTAGGGAGGAAAAAAAATCCTGTTTGAGGTGCCATTACAGCGGTTTGATTATCTTTTCATTCCTATCTGTGGAGGTATAAAACATGATGGATGGCCAGAGACGAACTCTACAGTGCACGAGAGCTCCGTCACACCCGGTGGGGGTGAGATGGCTTAATAACCCCGCATAAGCATCATAAGCGTAAGAGATTTCATAATGTGAGGGAGTATGTTTTGGATTATGAGGATGTGGGGAAGCCCGGTCGCACAGACTTGATGAGACTTGCTGCTGCATTTTTATCAGCCCTGTAGATCGACTGCAACACTCTACACCTACAGTCTGTTAGAGCTGGGATTACCTCCTTATATCTGTCTGTCTCACTTAACAACGACTAACAAACATCATAAAAAGGTGGAGGAGGAGAGAGGGTTAGACAGAGACGGTCCGTTTGGCTGATATAGGAAAACTGAGAGACTTTATGAAGCAATGAAAGCCTTTGACTAGACAACACAATAGAGTCAGAGAGACAGAGAGCATCCCAATTATTAGTGTTCATCACAGAGAATTTATCATAAAGCTCCTTTCAGACAGACGTTGTTGAAATTGTTACAATAAAGACAAATCTCTTCAAAGACACTTCTACTGTGTCTAATTTTCAAGTGTAATTCATCATTCACAGACATTTTCACACACAAAAAGATCTAGTTTCTCCCATTTCTCCTACTTGTTTTCAGCTTTGGGTAATGAAATCCAAGACAAACCATCCAGATCTCTCATCAATTTCATCTCATCCTGACTTCTATTTCTAAAGGAGATTTTTGTTCCATTTCAGCATTCATTCACACTCATCCCACCACCTTCTCCTCCTACATCTCCCACTTTCTGACTGCTGATTAGATTCGGACAAGAGGCCTGCGTCTGTGACCCAACATTCTCATTTCATCTGACCTCTTTCCTCTTCTATTTTTTTCCGTCTCGAAGGTTTGACCAAGTACCTGTCACAGACTGTGATGCTCATTTTCACCTGATCTCATCTTCAGCAGCCTGCAGCTCCCAGTTCCCTTTCAGCCCAAACAAAAACATATTCAAAGGGCTCTGTTTCTACACCTACAAGACAAACATGAGTCAGTTTCCCAGCGGATGAATTGTTTTTGACAGAGAGCTTCATCATAATTCCCCTGCTTGTCTTAAAACTCGCCAATCAAACGTCTGTGTCTGTCGTGTCTACATCTGTGTGTATCATGAGAGAACTGCGAGATCAGGACTCAGAAGAAAGCAGGTGAAGGACAAGAGAGTCCCTCAGGAAACATATAAAGGATCAGCCTTTAACTTAAGCCTACAGTCTCTGTGAGTAAAAATGTAAGCATGCGTATAAGAAATTATAGTCAAAGATGTACTTTCTCTTTGCAGCACTTTGAACACTGAACAAACACTCACTCACACACAAATAAGAGTCAGCCAACACTCTGGTATCCAACTGGGAAGGCCCATGGTCAGGTCCAGTGCTAATGTTGGATCTGTCCTGTCGCTGAAGACCAGACAGCTTGCCAGGGCCGATAAATGAGCTAAATTTGTTCCTGCTTGTCTCTTTGGCTGCACTGCCTGAAAGCAGCATCAGCAGCAATGGACTGATGGAGTAACTTTTGTAAAGGATCTACAATAGCTTCTGTTTAAGAAGTAAAATAATCATACAAATAGGGCTTTCCCATTGTCACCTTTGGCCCCACCAAGTCAAACCATGGATGAGAACAACTCATCTGGGTAATTTGCTTGTGCATCATGGTTGCACCCACTTTTGGGTGACAACAACCACTCTCATTTGACTGGCAGTGATCACAAATTCTGACATCTTTGCCAGTTTAAACATTTAAAACCATATCACTTATGAATTATTCAGAGGCCAAATCCTCTGGCCAGTCAGGTGAACAAGTACGCTATGTCTTTGCTGATCAAAATTCGGCATTGTTATATATTTTTAAAAAAAATAAAGAAACAGGGGTTGATGAGTGGCCTTTCACTACCTCCCTCAAAGTGGAAGAACAACCCCACTGAGTGGCTAGAGGTGGTATATCCTGATGTATAGAACTACCTCAGTGAACCTGCAAGTCATGTATTTCTGACATCTGTTGCTTTTGAAGACACTACAACCATACATCGCTTACCTTAAACCCCCCCCCAAAAGGGCCAACCCACCATGACCCCCTTTCTTCCCTTCAAACAAGCATGAGACTCAACTCATGTCTGAGCAGCAGAGAGAAATATGTTGTTAAAAGTCTCTGTGTGTTCAGCCCTCGGTACTTTTGTAGCTTCGAACTGAATCTCTGTGGTTTTAAGTTTAGTTTCTCTCCTGTGTCCCTGTTCGTACTTTCAGGTATCTGTTATATTTTACTTTTTCATGTTTAGAGACCTTTATACAGCAGCTGCTCAACCTAAGACAAGTGTGTCATCAGTTAAAAGACACACCATCAAGCAACGAGTCAAACCAAGTCAAGTCAAGCCAACATGTGTGTATGGAAAAGGGACTACACACGTTGACACCTTGCAGAAAAAGAGCTTGACTTTGCATTTTACGGGAGAAAAGTTATAGGTTTTAACAACCCTTCCTTATTAAAAGTTTTCTTTGAAGGCACCACCCAGAGAACCTGCACCTCAATGTGTTGGCTTTAACATTCAGCCACACTGGTGTCTTGTGGTCACTACTATACTTAAGAAAATATTAAAACACTAAATTGACCATAGACTTCCTGTGGTAGATATGTCTAGTGTGGAGATAAATAATAGTGAATATTGGGGATGCAGATATCATCATCAGTTCATCAGGGTTAACACCGCTTCACTCTGTGAGGTTTATGTTTAAATTATGCTTACCTCTTTGTTGAGAACAGCTAGAAAACACCCATTACTCTCTTCTGATGGCTCCAACATGAAGAAGGGGTCTGTTTCCTTCTGGCCCTCTGTATGGTCAGGGCTGCTGAATGGGGATGGACTAAGCCTGGATGAAACACACATAAACAAACAGAAAAATACAGTATGCAAAACAACAAAGAGGCAGTTGTTAGAAACTACAACTTCATATAACACTATAAATAAATACCCACAAATCCACTAGTTATGTAGGTAAAGACAGTGAGACCCATACCAGTAATATTCCATGTGTTTTATTTATGATAGCCTGAGGCATTGCCAGCACACCAGGCCAACACACAGCAGTCAGAAGTCAAGTCTACAGGATGGTAAACTTCAACAAGTCTTAAGTTCTTCAAACCACACAAACACACAAACACACACACACACACACACACACAACACAAAACAATGAAAAAACATGTCTATGTGAAGGCAAGCTGTCTGAAAAACTTTTTTTTCCTGCCCTTTTCACAGCATTTAGAGACATAAAATGGCACCTTTGATTATATTTTCACTGAGTCTCCTTCAGTTCCTGCCTGAGGTGAGCTGAGACTTTGACAGAAGCCTGTCTGAAGGGAGACAGACAAACATCGCAGCAGGCTGACAGACAGCGAGGCAAACAGACAAAGAAAGACAATGACAGAGATGGATGCAGAGTGCACCAAGGCTCTGAGGTAAAGACACTGAGGCTGACCTGAAATTAGCTTGTTTTGGTTCCCCCTCCTGCTCTGAACGGGCCATGGCTTGCACCAGAGCTCTCCTCACCACCTCCTCATTCTCTTGTGGGTATGATGAACACGTAGAGTACACCACTGCCAAAACCTTAGGGACTAAAAACAAATTGTGCATTGTATCAGCATACTGTATGAAAATTAGAGCTGCAACAATTAGCAGATTTCTCACCATTTTCTGTCATTTTATGGACCAAAAAACTAATCCATTAATCAAGAAAATGATCAACAGGTTAATTTATAATGAAAATAATCATTAGTAGCAGCCCTAGTAAATATGCAAGGGATAATGTACAGTAAGCAGGTCATTATTGCAAAATAAACCCCAACAGCATGATGGAGGACTTGAATCATCCTGAAGGGGTTCATTTCACAGTCACTTGCCAAAAAAAAAAAAATCAATAATTTGGCACAAATTTTTGCTCAATTTTAAAATGTTTTTATTGATTTAAATATTATTTTATTGCTCCTCAAGAGTCTATGATCAAAACTGCATCATAGCAACTGTCTGCTCTTCACAGCAATGGTCTGTTATACAGAAATAACAGACCTTAGTAGGCTGTAATTGACCAATCAGAATCGAACATTTAACAAAGCCATGTAATAAACATGCATGAAACCTCAAAATCTGAAATTCTGTAATGCCAAGGCATTAAAATAAAGTTGCTTCATTGACATGAGGCCACACCCCTGAACAACAAACTCACTTCATGTTCAATTACAGCAGGAGAACAGACGAGCACACACACAGACATTCAGTCCAAAAAATTTCTTCCTCTTATTCTATGACAATTAAATTTGATTATTCAAACTGCGCCGTCCTCCTCATCAAGCGCTCCCTTTGAAGAAACGGGTTCTTGAATATTAATTTCTTTGCACTGTTTACATACTTACATGCCTTGTCTTACTCAACTGCTGCTGGCTTGTAGATTTGTGAAGCTATCGGCCGTTTGATTTTCTTCATTTGAGCTTTGATTTCTTTCTTGCTCACTAATTATAGCCCGACAGAAACAATTAACACCGAGCTGATAACAAATAAAACCTGCTCAGTTGTGGCAAATCGGCTCCAAACAAATGCGAAATGTCGCTTCTGAGAGAGTGGAACTGAGTCAAGAAAACGAGAGAACTGAGGCATAACACGTCCTGTTCTACAACCTCACAGCTGGGACATTAAGGGCTGTGGAGTTGTGTTTGTATGTGTCTGTGTGAGTTTCTGTCTGTGTGCCTATGTAGAGACACTGAAATGAGACCATCGACTCAACCAAGCTGAGGCATTCGATACACACCCATCATTAATTAACAGTCCTATTAGAAAGTATCTGCGCTGGCAAAAACGAAGATGAGGGCCAATCGATGGCTGTGCTATTAGAGGAGCTGGTTTTCACTGCCTCTGATAGAAAGACTCCACCTGCTCGATGATCATGACCCAGACCAACACAGAAAGAAGAGCACTGAACAATACAAGACAGACAATGGCTAATGAGTGTAGTTCATGGACACCAATTAACACGCTACTGAATGGTATATAATACAACACAGAACACAAAACAGCAGAAAAGCACTGACTGCAGAATAGAGTTGTAACATCTGTATAGAATACAACATGATGTGACTGTACAAAGTAGGTCCCTCTGACACATTCAGCTCTACAGACTGTTTGCAATACAAAGCAGAATCACTAATCACTTGTTTTAAAATATGCAAGGAATGCTGCAGCAAACTGTGGCTGACCGGCGCGCTGCAAGATTAGCATTCCTAATTAAGACTCAGACGATCTCCCAGGGATACCACAGGCTTCAGTCTAATGGCATACGAGATTAGATAATTAGGAAGTATAAGCTGCATTGTGTCAGAGAGGTGAGAGAGGCTACGAGAGGCACCAGACTTAGCTCATATGGTGTGTGTGTGTGTATCTGAGTGTGTGCGTGTCAACATGAGAGCAGGCGGTTTAACACTCACACTTCAAGGCCTGATCGATATCCTTCCTCTGCCGGGCAACTAGAGCTTCCAGTTTGCTCTGGGCTATGGAGCCCTGGGATAAGTCCTGCAGCAGGTCTGTGTCTGAGAAAACAAAAAAGCATTTCAAAGAGCAGAATCCCTGTTTTATCAACTCATTTGTATATTAGTTTATTACTCTGTTTATTAGTGTGTTGCATCTAATTATGGGTTATGTGTAAGCAGCTCTAATTCAAATAATATCCATATTGGGGTTAGGATGTGCAGCCTATGAGAGCGTTGTGGGTGGATCATTATTTTTAAAACTAGATCACACATTGTGATAAAATGTATGACATGGAAATTATTATTCATGGGAATGCTCTTCATCTTCTGTTTAAACACAGAAAAGGAATTAATAAAGTAATGCAGACCTCTGTGACACAGTTGTTTGATGTGAAATTGTTCTATTTTATATTCATGGATTAAATTACTGCTCATCAACTAATTCTGCTGCATCAAACTTGAAAACTAGTAGACTAGAACTTTACTTTTAAACCTTAGAACTTTTTTTTTTACTCACGGGAACAGTTCACCCCAAAAAATGTAATTTGATTTTGTGGTGAACTGTCACTTTAAACCCAAAATAACATTGTTGTTCCAAAACTGTTACTTCCAAGGTTTTCCATCAGACATTTTGTGAATATGTAGAAGTAGTACTAAGAACTATGCAGGTTCAGAATTTACATCATTTGCAGATTTATAGAACATGGATTTAAGCGTTCATTGTCATGCAGCATGGAGAGCAGCAATTTTCCTAATTTATTCATTTATTTATTTATATTTTCTCATATTATGTTTTTTGTTATGCACCAATATATCAAGGCAAATTCCTTGTATGTGAAATGCTACTTGCCAATAAACCTCATTTTAATTCAGTTTGAACCTCTGTTCAGTTCCATTGTGTACACAACAGAGTGTAATGTAAACTAGGTTACAACATGTATTTCTGAAATCCACACTTTATGGCTCCAGCGCATAGATCACTACAGTATGTACCTCCATTCTCTTGCAGTATGAATTCGACCGGGTTGCTGACAGCAGACACAGAACACTTGGGGGTCAACAGGATGACGCGCACCTTTTGAAGTCGCTTGTCACCAACATTCAAAGACTGGAAGTCCTCTGGTATCAGCTTCACATCTGAGCAGAATGCACATAGTTAGAGTTCAAGGATAACCACAAACACACATTTGCTCGATACTTAAAACCTCTTCATACTGTATTTCTTTGTAGAAAAATACTTTGCCTTAGGGTGTCTTTTGCAATTATAAAAATATCAGCTTTCTCACATGAGATTAATTGTTTCCCTAATGACTATCCAAGAGGGCCGCCACTATCAGCATATAATATTTACATACAGCTCAGAATCTCAGCAGAAATTGTTTGGTTCAAAGGGTCTCCATGTAAGAGTCTCTAAGAATTTGCTGACAACAACAACTATCAATTTTCAACCATTCTTTGTTTTAGTTGTTGTACCACAAATCTTTCTTGAAATAACTTGAAAAAGCCTGCCGACATTTTATCAAATTTAGTCACTTCCCTTTATCATAATAGAAATAATAGAAAGGAGTAGTAAGTTTAAAAAACTAATAGCCCAGTGTGACAAGGCCAACAAGAAATATTCAGTCAATTCTCTCTTTCATTCAACTGAAAGACACATAAATACAAAGACAGTCTGTGGAGTCATGAAAACAAAGACGATAAATAGACTGCTGCTGTTTTCTCTGCCTCCATCTCTTTCTGTCTGTCTCCTCTTTTTTCCCTCTCATACAAAGACACAAACAGACAATGCACTCATGGACACTCAATGGACACATCCATTTTATGCCTACTCTTGCAGCCCATGGCAGTGACAGCCCGCTGTAGCTCCTCCCTCTCAGTATCTGTACGATCGCTGACACAAACGTAAACCTTTGGCTGGTTGCCCCTGTTGGCTTTATGTTTCTCCACAATTAGGGAGGCTGTGTGGGAGACGGTGAGGCCGGAGAAGCAGCCCACCATAAGAACATCTCCATCCTCTGGCAGCAGGGAGCACACTGCATTTGGGCCCAGGCTGCAAGATTTATCCTACAGACACATTGAGTAAAGCATTAGTTCCATAGACTTCAACCTAAGACTTCTAGATTCAGGTTTCTGCACAATAGAAACACTGTCTGCAAAGTGATGAGACACAAATTTGGATAAGAGAAAGCAGGAGAAAAAGTTGCACTGTCTGAGAGTGGTAAATAGAATTGAGGTGGGAATACATGAGAAAGGAGAGGGAGTCTGAAGCAGCTGTTGGAAAGCAGGTATTGAGAGGAGGCGAGAGGGGGAGAGAGAAGAATATCGAGAGTAAGAGTGCAGTCAGATTACAAGAGAGATGTCCTTCAATCAATGGGGTCCCCTCTGGAAATAGTGCTGAATGTATCCCTGTGGAACCACTGGGCTGGCTTGAGTTTCTGTACTTAGCATCCAGATCACGGGGCTTGTCAGGAAAGACAAACCAGGGAGAAGAAGAACAAGGACATTTTAAAAAAGACAAAGAGAGGACAGAAAGTGTGATGGAGGCTCATGAAATGGAGAGAGGAGGAAGGAGGTGATTAATTAGGCAGTGGTGAGAATATTTGATTGAATTTGGCTGATTTAATTGTGTTGTGGTGCTGTGTGCTGCTTACAGTTTGTACGGCAGCTTGACTTAAATGGAGTAGAAATTAAATGACTAAACTGCTCGCCCCCACCCAGACCAGAGGATTCTTTATGGCTCAGAGTGAAGTATGGGAGGAAGTGATGTGAAATATTTGTATCTGGCCAAACTAATCTTAGTTGGCGTATGGGGTCTCAGTCTTATAATCAATTTGAGCAAGTCCATTACCCAAGTGAAATCATAAATATCAGGGAAGATTGATGGTCCTGAACAGATTTTCCACAGCTATACGAGAGTCTACAGGGAGAAGGCTGCTCCCGTCAGAAACCTCCTCTCCCTCTGTGTACCTGCATGATGAGTTTGTGGTCGCTGAGCAGCTTGGTGGAGTACAGCTGAGCCTTCAGCTGAGCAGGTAGCACCAGTACATCCCTACAGTGGGGATCCTGGCAGAACGTGTGGCCCTCCAGATGCCCAATCGACTTCACCTGCAAGAGCCCAGCACTCTTCAGCACTCCTTGGACCTCATCAAGGCTAGAAGCAAAGGTAAAGGGGGGGAGGAAGGCGATTAGAGGAGGCCCAAGAGAAAAGACAAGGGAAAGAGGGAAGGAGGTGAGAGGTGGACAAAAGAGGAATCATAGATAATAATGTGTAGAATTGCTATGTGGCCTTTTACGAGAGTTTAATAGTAAAATGTGCTATAAAAGCCATTGAGGTACACACACACACACATACACACACAAACACACACCCCACTAGTCCCAACAGGTGACCTTTACAGTCCCAGAGCTCGCTGAGGGTTGTTGCTGATTGAATCTGTCCACAGCAGCAGGATTTACACCTAACTGAATCAGCCTGTCAGGGCGAGTGCAAGAACACACGTTAGGACACACACACACAACGACAGACACACACATACATATACACACACACGGTGGTTTAATTGGATGTCAGCTGGGCACCTGGCCCATAAAACATTGGGCACTGGCAGCACCCCAAGTTAAAGGTCTGTGTAGATGTAAGTGTGTGTGTGTAGAGGCTTGTAGAGACTCTCTATGTGCTTACAGTGCATTCATGTACCGATGTGCAGGTACAGGTGTAGGTTATCTGCTTCTGAGTCGGTGAGTGAGGTGTGTATGTTTGCACCATGGAAAATAAAAAAGGATGGGTCATTACATCACTAACAGTCTATGTTCCAGCCCTTAATGTTAGTTCTGTTGAAGCTTAGGGGAGATACAATGTCAATCATACCAGACCAACAGCAAATAAACAAATGCAAACATTTGGAAAAATCAGCCACAATACTATTTTCTGAAGGGTGTGGTTTTAGCATTTTAGAGCCATTTCCGTATTAAAGGTCATACAATGTAGATATGTTGGGTTTCTGCATTCATCTCCCCTTGGCTTCAATCAAATTGGCAGCAAAGTCTGGCACCAATCAGAGCATAGAATGTTGTGCAGTGATTCTTTTTTTTAGTTTCCTTGGTTTGGAGTGCTCTGCTGACCTGCTCTTCAGTGTGTTGACCCATGCGTAAAGTGGAAGGCTGCTTGATCTCTCCTGCTTCATCTTCACACTCTCTGGCAGGATACACTCAATGGACAAGAGATCATGTTTGATCCTGCAGCGGGCCAGAGAGGCTGCCAGCTTGGTTTTAAACCTACGTACAACACATACAAAAGAAAAAGGGTTTTTTTCTACCTCTCCTACAATATATTTCTTCTTCAATTTGTTCTTTTACATAATTCCATCTCAAAGTTTGGAATCTTTGTTCTTTTTTGTTATTTTCTTGGTGTTTTTCTTTCCTTACCTGAGGAGGTAGTTCTCCACATCTCTAACTTCCTGTATGATCTCCTCCATGCTCTGGTGTTCCCGTGGGAGGAACTTTCTGTCCTGGAAGTCATAGAGCATGACGGCAACAAGGCTCATCTGATCATCTGGCTAGAGCAGAAGAACAAAATGTACAGTTAATTAGAGACTTCTGTTTTAACAGGAGAATAATTAAAAAGAAGGAACACAGATAAAGGCTGCAGGCCTAGACAAATTTCTCATTTTTAATAACATGGTTGAGACACAAGCTTTTATTTTGTGATTTTTTTAAACATTAATTGGCACCAACCATATAAATATTGGCACTGATTAACATAAATTTCAAATCAAATTATTTAAATATCAAATAAAACAGCACATTTATGCTGCTTTCAAAGTAACATTTTGATCAACTTATGCATCTAAGGGGTTAAGAATTTCCTTTTGCACATTCACTGTAGTGCATCCAATCCCATGTCTCATGTGAAACACTGTTTCTGGTTGATTGTGGACAACACTGAACAATTTGTGCAGACATCAGACAAGAATACATGTATAAATCCACCTTAGTATCAGCAGCAATGAGAAAATGTGGCATCACCAATTTCAGTATTTTTCAATACCTTCTCTCACTTTCTTAAGGCTTTTTGTGGGTTATAAATGATATACTTATGAGAACAGAACATTTGAAAGAGTTTCTGTTGCAATTTGTGAGGTCATGTGGTATAATGCCCGTAGTATATCTAGAATTTACATGAACAAGACAACACATCCTGACTTTGCTCATAGTGGACTGGTTATTGCTCTATTTTGGTTACCTAATGAGGGGTACAGTGCAGTGACACAATTTATCTGTATTGATTTAGAGACTAAATTATCCAGTTTGCAGAAACACACACACACACACACAGTAGCTCAAGGAAGTCCTGCCATGACCCCACTGCTGCCACTTAATTACACATAGGAGGAAGCCTGAGTTATGTCCCTACCTCTCCTCCTCTACAATTATCTCCATCCCTTCTGCTTTTTACCCTCTCTCTCCTTTTCTTCCCATGTCTATGTCTCTCTCTCTTTCTCTCTCTGTCTCCACCTTTCTGTCCCTAAGGGTGGGAGGGCACCAGCCGCATTAGTGGCAGATGGTGTTCCACAGCAGCAACAGCTTGCAACAACCTGACTACTGGCCTAATGGGCCGAGAAGATAGAACACTACAAGGGTTTATGCTGCAGCTAAGGAATTAGCCGCCACTCATTATTTATTCCAGAGGCTTCTAATTTCATTTTTGGAAAGGTCGAATTTGAAGCCAGGTTGTGGCACTCCACTTTTCCTCTCTCGTCTCTCTGACTCAAGTTCCACTTGCCCTTTACCAAGGTTAAACCCTTGGGTGTGGGAAAATTCCCAGTCATTAAGTTGCCTGGCAACAGTGTCCCAAGGTGGGACGCTGTCCTACAGTAAACATGCCGCCTGTGTTCAGTCGCTTCAGACACAGGCCTATGAAACTGACTTGTTCTCACTTTACTTGAACTAATTTTCAATTTTATCATGTGAGCATAAAGCTGGATTTGAAAATAATGTTCACGTTACTGCTAACCTGCTAATGCTGAACTTGGCCACTGATAAAATTCAAATATTATGAGACTACAAGACATTATTATGTATTATTGATTGAAGGGATAGTTTGGATTATTTGAAGTGGGGTTGTATTAGGTACTTGGTCAGTCAGTGTATATTACCTGCAGAAGATGGCAGTCGACACGCCCCAAGTTTGGAGAAGCAGAGAGGAATACCAGCACAGAAACTAAGCGAAGTACTGCTGTGGACAGGGTCAGCAGCAAAACATATTTTAGCCACCAAACAATGTCCACCTAAAAAAGCAATATCAGTTAAAATGTATGCTATATTAAGAATATTTTCACTGCTTAACTTTGCATCAGACAGCCTTTTCTGATGGGAAACCACTATTATATAAGCTAAATATCATTCTCCAAACAAAAATATCCACAGGGAAATCAGTCATTTTGCCTCGCAAAACACAGGAGTTGTTGGTTGACCGCTGCCTTGATCTGTAACTTTGTTTGTGTTATTATGTGACTTTGGTGAGTCCAAACAAACTTTTTAAAACAGCAAAGTCACACAATAACATAAACAAACTAACAGATCGACTATATATCTAATATAATACCGCATCAAATAATCCAAACTATCCCTTTAGGGCCTATTTCATGTGCCTATGTACCTAATATGCTATTTGCCTGACATCTACATTGTCACATAGCTATTTCACTCTTTGACATGATTTAGGCTTCAATTTCTCTCTACATTGTGATCAAATGTGCCGCAGGCTCTTTCAGCACGCAAATCTACCTATATCTTCATTTTTCATTCTCTTTTTTTTTTGCACAACACCCTCATGCACCTCCCTTTCTCCATCCCGCCTATTCCCTCTCATCCACCTCTTTCTCCTCTCTCTCTATCAAGGTTGAACTTTATAGATGCCAGCAGTGTAAAAGGAGGTGAGAGTGAGTTCTAAAGACTGTCTCATTGTGTCTGGGCTTTATTGTCTCGCTAGAGGGATGGAGAATAACGACCTGCCACCAACACATAGGGAGACCCATTCATTTCACCCAGGGCCATATTTCACAAGGCTACAGTGTGAGTGTACTGTGTGTGTGTGTGTGTGTGTGTGTGTGTGTGTGTGTGTGTGTGTGTGTGTCAGTGTGGGGATTGCTTTGCCAACACACATTCATGTGTATTAATGTGTGTATATGTTTGCACCCTCACTGAAGTAGACATCAGTTGTCTACAATCTGTACACTCTGTGACAGCTCTGTTTTCTGTTTACACATTCACCATCTCTCGCTTTCATTACTCTCCTTCACTACCAGCTGTGTGCACACAGACTAGCTCTGTGCATGTTTTTCACCATCTAGCCCTCCTCTTTCCACAGCTTCTTTTATGTGGCATGTTAAAAGTAGGGCAAAAGTACATGCCAATCGCCTCCAGAGGATACCTCTACCAGAGGATACCTTCATATTGTTCCTCTACTGTCTAACAGCCGCGTGTCTATGACCATGCAGCATAGCTTTCGTATCACTAACAACATTCAGCACAGCAGTTCTAGGACATATGTAGGATAGACACTGCGCAGAACACACTCAGACACCACATCCAAAGACACTGCCCCTGGGCTGTTACGGTATTTTGATTTCATCACTAATTAATGGGGTGTTTTGTTTGAGGAAAGCAATAAAGGAAAAGACACATTGTGCCACATAGTACCTTTTAGATGTGTTACTCCAAAGGGAGCGATTGTCATTGATTAGGGTGGGGAATATAAAAGACATGAGGTGCTTTGTGAGTTGATTAAAGGGGTGTCAGTGCAATACATCAAGTTGTTTCTGAGGTCTAGAGAACAGAACAAAGAAGACTGTGGAATATGAACGCCAGGACATGAATATTGGAGAGCACTGAGTGAAGCACTGTCAAAGGAAAACAGCACAAGGTAAACAAAGCTAAAAACAAAGGAATAGCAAGGTAAACCCCAAAACTTAAGTTGAGCTATTCTCAGAATCTAAAGCACTTTGATTTTCAGCCACAAATTGAAAGTAACAGATGTTCCTCTCTTTCACATCTGCCATATAACAACATATTTACTTCTCTTAAACTACTTCTAAAAACACTGTTCCCATAGAAGTCTCTTACCAGTGGTTGAGTGAGGTAAAAGCAGCTGTCAATCATGATGTCCTCCAGCAGCTCTTGATCTATGCAGAAACAAAATAAAACAAGGTTAGGTAGAAGGATGGATATGTAGTGACGAGGATTTCCATTACTAATTGTGTCTGAGTAATAATGATGCATATTAGTGCCATCTTTTATATCAGTGTGTAATTATCCCTAGAAACCAATCTCGTCTCTTTCATTTGGAGCATGAGATAGAGCCACAAGAAATTACTCCTATCCATTAACTGCTAAAATATATGCTACGAAGGACAAATCCATATCTAATGATGAGTACATGTCTTGAAAAAGAGAGAAAAGAGATTAAAACAAAGAGCAAGAGAGGCTCCTAGAGGCACCCCAAATGATCATGATTTAATTTGAAAAGATAATTCAATTAGATGGTTGGGGGGGGGGGGTTGTAATTTCCCATGATTAAACGCTTATTTCGTGCTTAATTAGAGTTAATCTTATTCTTCATTTGCCTAATTTCTTTCATTTATTGTGTCTGTGTCTGGTGAGTGGGTGTGCATAATCGAAGGACTGATGACATTAATGACATCTGAAGTAATAAACAGGCTACATCTAAACATGATCAGTGAAACCAAATATAACAGACACACATGTGCTTCATACAAGATTAGACTGTGTTTGCATGAATCTTGTTATCGTCTGTATTTTATTTAACACCTGTTACTTTCAAATGATGCAGTGGTGACTTGATGGACAAATCTGTCTTCTTTTACACTTTCATATCACACAGCGTTCCTACACCTTTTTCTAAGTCAAATTCAAACACTTTTCAAGAACTTTCAAGGCACTCTCATGTTTTTCCAGCACCTCACAGCTGTGATATGTTACAAAATTATATACATACAGTTAAAATGCATATCTCACTTCTTCATTGCCTTAAAGCGATATTCCACTCTTAGATAATCATCCACTCAGTATGTATGACATTAAAATTTAACCGCAAAGGACACCATTTACGCCATGTTTTTAGCTGAAATGTCAACTGTAGCATGTAGCCGGTAGGATGTAAACATGGTGTCGATCTCGCAAGACTTCCACACGTGCGTCCATTAAGAGATATACGAAGTCTCGCGAGATTGACGCCATGTTTACATCCTACCGGCTACATGCTACAGTTGACATTTCGGCTAAAAACATGGCGTAAATGGCGTAAATGGCATAAATGGCGTAAATGGCGTAAATGGCGTAAATGGCGTAAATGGCGCGGCTCGCGGACACTTGGATTACACCACACAAGCAGGATGGACACATTTTACGTTTGTTTTGCGTTCTTTTTTTTTAACGTTTTATCTGTGGTCACCATTCACTGCCATTGTACTGGATGAGGCTGCTACCCTGTTTCTCCTAAAACTCCAGGATTATTTTGTGAACTGAAGATCTTCACCCATCATCACATCAGCTTAAGGGTGAGTACATATTGAGTGGCTTATTCTGGGAAAGTGGAATATCGCTTTAAATCAGTTGTAATTGTGCTATAAACAACCCAAAATTCTGTTTTGTGATAGCATTCTACTGAATGGGTCAAATTAAAGGAAAACATAGTTTCATGCTTCAAAATGTGTCACCTGTATGTCAGTAGACTACTATAAAAGCCAATATTTGACATATTTTATTTTTTTATTTTATTTCTTCATCTAAAAAGTCAACTATTTAGTCAGTTAGCCATTTTTTATGTTTATGAATGCAATTACAATTTTAAGCAGTTTCCTGCACGCATACAACCGTCCTCAAGAAACTCAAGCATGTCCAGTTACCTACAACAGCTCCTAGCGAATACCTTGACCTGGATGACTGAGAATCTTTACAGACATGATATTTGCAGTATAATAAAACTTAAAAGAGCAATATATAGCAATTGTGCATGGAAAAATTAGTCCTAGTGAGTTAGGGCCTTAGACAATATATTAAGTAGTTTAAAATCCCTTTAATATACGATCTAAGATTGAAGAGAATTGTTTTCCCCCACCGCATCCTCCCCAGACTTAAGGAGAGCTCTGCAGGCTACAGGAGCACTGCAGGAGCACCACAGGATGCAAGCAACATTGGAAATTCATATTAACAAGCAATGACAAGTCCTACACTGTAAGTTGATCAGCTCTGTACAACTGTTGCCTACCAATGTAAAGTTAAGCCTTTTATCCAGAAAACCAAAGCCCACTGCTCTAAAATTAAGCACTCTGGACTTGGAGCTGAGACTCCCTTAACATACTGCTCAGTTTAACCGTCGTCTACAAGATTATTAATGATTTCTTATGTCTCTTCAACACTTAAGCATTCAACGAACATTCTGCATTAATTTGAATTCTAATTAACATGAAACAGGCAAACAAAAACAGTTATTTTGGCCCGGAAAAGAAATTTCAAAGGGGGACATCGCAGCTGCCACAATGATGTCAGGGTAGCACGTATTTCAACTTAACATGTTTCCTTGCTCTCTGATGACATATTGTGGTCATTTTATGATTTATTACAGTAAATATATTACAGATTTCTCCTTTAAATTGGGTTTGTTTTGAGGAATTGTCCTTTCCTTCTGAGGCAAAACAACTGAACTTAACCTTCTTGATCAGATATGGACAGTTGTCTGAAAAAGGTGAACTATGAAGTGGTGAGAGCTGTTTATCAGATATCTATGCATCGTTTATGGAGTTTTTTCATCTCCCTGCCCTGGCTGTCATATCATGAAGGCAGCAACTGTCTCTCCAGCCTACAGGACGCTTTCTATCTGAAATATACATAAAACACATACAGACTTATCCCTTCCATCCCAGTCTGTGAACAGTGGGCTCTTCTTTTTAATATGAGGGAGAAGGAGATCCAGTTTATGATGTTAGGATTTAAGAATAGCTGCTTCCAAAGCCTCTCTGCAGGTACAGTGTTTGCTCATTACACACTGAAAGTGGGAAAAAAAGGATAATTTCTCCAATGTGTGATGTGTGTCTAGTGAGGTTGGAAAAAGCCTCTTTTATGTTACCACAGAGGAATAAATCAAAGGTGTAAATGAGGTGCAGGTGAAAACCCACAGTTTTAGCAGTGATGTGTTTGTGTGCAGTATGTGTCTGCCACACACGTGGTTGCTTTGTTGGTTAATTCTTATTTAGGGCTGCTCAATTAATTGAAATATTATCAAAATCTCAATATGGCCAAGTGCAATATCCAAATTGTAGGGGGAACAATTTTTTGATAAAGGGAAAATATGTAACAAAACAAAACAGCATTGTAGCGATTTACTGAAGTGCTGCAAAGATGTCTGGCCTACAACTCTTATTCTGCAGATATAAGAAGACACTGTTTTTGGTACATCTGTCCACAGTGAAACATTGCAATGGTGGATGATATTGTTGCTGGGTTTAAATAAGTCTTTGTCTCTGCATGTCTGCACCTTAGTTATGTTTAATAAGAAAAAAAATAATAATGGGACATGGAAACAGCTCCTTTTTATTTTTGCTCCCACGTGTCAAAAATGGAACTTAGGCAATCACTTAATGGCAACTCTGGGGGGACACACTACCTCAAAGACAGAAGACTTTTAAATCATGTTACAATGGTCAATGACTGTCACCCATTACGATAGTCGATCGTCCATCGGCCCTACCCTACTACACACCTTTTTTTCAGTGAAAATGAAACCTGTGGTGCAAAAATGACCATTCCCACTGATTGTGAATCACGTTGAATCACAATATCTGTCAAAGTAATCACATTATGACTTTTTTACCCTTTTGAGCAGCACTTGTCTTATTCTTGAAAGATACACCTCTTAAACTGCAAATAGGAGGTAAGCCCAGGACAAAGGTTGTCCTCTGCAACACCATGGAAACCACAGACACCGCTGTTAACTTATCACAACATCACACATCATGCCAAACTGTATTCTGGGCCTCAGCCAAATGCACACTGGGTAGATAGCATGTAGTGCAGGGCAAACATCTGCACGCAGTTACATCCACATATACACAAACAGCCAGGTACACAAATAAATGTTATACACGTAATAGAGCTTATCTTTAAGTGAGGAAACAAATGACTATCATCAGCAGTGGTCTAATTTATAGCAGATAGATGTCAATAGGGTTTACAATAGTGGCCATTACTGCAGAAGGCCCCAAAGATAAGCCCTAAAGAGATAACCACTCAGTGTACACAGACCCCTGAGGGAGCCATGATGGTTTGGTCTGTAGAGGTCATAGTCTTCACATGCTATAAATCACACAGCAGGTCGAGTAAAACACAGAGAAATTCAGCTATAAATCGCTTACAGAAGACATCTTCACACAGCAGACAAAAAATTTCTCAAATCAGGAAAATGGCTTGAAATCAGTCTAAGAAGGAATGATTTCTACACCAGCAGGAGGCACTAATCATCAAAACACCCGTGTTGAGGTGTGTATGTGGCCTCCATCCAGGTATTACACAATGAGCAGTGACTGATGGTGACTGTAGTCAAACAGATCCTCAGTGAAAGAGCCAGACCTGAATGCAGGCTCCAGGTCTCTTCACAGCCAGGTCTTTGTCTCACAATGTTCTGCATCAGTGCACGCAAATGCACATTAATCAAACAGAGGACCAGCCAAAAAAGGTATGAGCCATAAGTTATACAATCACCTCTGGACTAAATGGCTAATTTATCTAATATATATTATATACTATCCACCTGCACAATTTCACATTACATATTTGCTGAGGCATACTGGTGGTGGCTGCTCTGATCGTGGTCAAGGACATAAAAAGAGTACAAAAAAAGTGTTTCTCTCTCATGTTCTAAATCCAGCCTAACACAAAGTGGTCCAAAGAACCTTTCTAGTCACACACAGAGAATACAGCAGCCACAGTCATCTGACAAGGGCGTCTGGCAGCCCAGTTGGACAGTATGGACAATGAAGCAGAAATACTCAGAGGAGTAGCCAGTGGAAAGAAAGAGGGAAGCAGGAAAGGAGGAGGAGGAGAAGAGGAGGGGGACTCTCATGGCCAGCAACAAGGTCAACAAAACATTTACTAAAAAAATTCACCCAGAAATTACTTAACATCTGCACATGCCTCAAGCACGGAGAACATAACGTATGAGTCAACTAGAAATGAAACCCTGACAACATAAACCGCCTCTAGGTCAATGATCAAGCAGGCGGTCGCTCAGATATGAAAAAAGGCTTTTTAAAGAGACAAGAGAGGTCAAAGAAATTGAAAAACCCTGAAGACACAAAAAAGAGACAGAATGAAGTGAAGGAGGAGAGGCAGAGAAGGGACAGGACTTGACTGCTAATATTTGTCATTTGGGCAACTTCGGCTTCATCTTTGTCTGTAAAATGTCAAATCCACACCAGGGTAAAAAATCATCACCAACTCTCACACTGCATATTCTGTTATTGACGGACAATCACAGCAGCAGACAAGTCTGTGTCCTCAGCCACCGATACGGAGCTTACTGAGCGACTTTTTTGTTTAAAGCAGATAAGAGTTATAATCGCAAGATCAATACCAGAGCTCATTGGCATTTTGCTCCGTGCGTTTTTCGCTGCTAAAGCATTTCTTCTTTAGGTTAACAACTGACCTCAGCTCAATTTTGGATCAGTCATTCCGAAGCAGTGCACGAATTATGTGTCTTGTGTGTGTGTGTGTGTGTGTGTGTGCACACGTGTGTGTGTGTGTGTGTGTGTGTGTGTGTGTGTGCCTGCATGGCTGTGTGTCACTAGCAAATCAATTTCTGCACCAAAAGTCAGGCTGTTCGTAGGAGGAGGAAGAGGAGAGATTAACATTGGCTTCCAGGCTGTGTCATTTCATCTGCACCCAATTTCACCACACAGCCAGCGCAAGTGGATCTAACATGTGACCAAAATACGTATGTGATCAAGGCAAGTGAACAATCACGTCTCTACAGCAGGAGTAAAGTTTCATCAACTATATGTACCAAGCCACTCTTCTTGTGTAGGAATGTTGTATTGTCAATTTGTTTTGCAATGGAAACTGATTTCACCTCAGATACAGAATTGCCTTGTCTACTTCTTCTTTCTCTTAGACCTTGATCCATATCAAAAAACTTACAATTAAAGATCAAGAATAATATAACAAATGCAGGTATCTGCCCATAACCCTGTCAGATACCCAATAATGGTTTTTGTAGCTCCTCTTTTCATTAAGTTATCTCTGTTGTTGTATCCCTTTGGCTGAAATTCTACAAATGCACTAATTCTAGAAATGCCAAACATGGAGGATGGGACCTGTACAGAAGAACTGTACTAATATTGCACTGATAAGACAGAGAATATTTGTCTGTGAAATAAGCTCTGAACAAAAAGGGGATTACATTTAACAAGAAATGCAATCTACTGTAATTGTTCTAAGCTCAAACAGGCAATCATTCCCTCTGAGTAAAGCTTAAGTTCAACCTCTTGAGCAAATTAATATGTTCTGTGCCTTCAAAAATACAAAATTGCTCATCCTGGCTGGTGTATACAAGCATCTTCTTCTTGGGAAAAAATATGGTAATGGATGAAAACAATGCTCCAGCAATAAGATGTATAAGGCTGGGTTGCAACAAGGATTAATTTCAAACCTGATTAAATCATGGTTTTAACTTTTAAGATTAAGTTTAATTCTCCTGCACCAAAACTTTAAACTCCAATTTAAATTGTGATCCAGTATTAACTTTGAACTTACATTTGAGGAGGTTTAACTTTTTAAAAAGCTGCCTTTTTTTTTAGATTGATTCAGAAAAATAATAAATTCCTCAAAGAAAGTTAAGGGACAGAATCAGCCCAATTGAGTTTTATGATGCATCTCATATCTCTTTCTCTCTTTCTCCCTAGTTTATAATTAATGTTTTAAACTAATTTAAGTTTTTTTTTTACAAAGGAGAACAATTAGAGCTTCTCTGCTGAGCCACCATGAGTAGGCTAACTAAGCTAAAGCAAGCAAGCTGGCTAGCAAGCAATACACCGTTTAGTTAACTTTTTAGCTAGCTAGCAAAAGACAAAACCTTTTGTAAAGGAAACCAGAGCAGCTGAAAGTTAACGTCCCCCCCCCCCCCCCCCCCCCCCCCCTTTATTT